>QXTE01000002.1:4637265-4879433 GCA_003942145.1 Platysternon megacephalum
CCCCCCCCCCCCCCCCCCCCCCCATAGCTGCTATTCCAGCTTTACCTAAGGTCCAAACTAAGTTGATAATGTTTAAATAAAGAACATTTGGGAGGTGGGGAAACATGAAGAGTATTTTTAAAAGTAGTATTTCTCTAAGCACATTATTTCCTGCTCTGTGCATGAAGCATTCACAGGGGGAGACAATTCAATGCAGTGTACTGCACTCTACTGAAACCCGCAAACACTTAACGGAAAGCACAGAAAAAGTCAAGTGATTAATGAAAAAGTGAAGTGATGAAAACTTAAACCTTCAATATCTCCAGAAAACCAAGGAATGGTGGTTCTGCTTAGCACTGATTATAATGTACTTTCATCAAATTTCCCCTTGCAGCGCTTTCACAAGTAGGCCAGCGCTTGCCTGAGGTTACTTCCTCACAAAGATTCCTTTATATGGCAAAAAATAAGATATTCACATAGGTTAGAGATGCACTGACCACTATTCAAAGAATAAATAGCCTAGTCACTTCATGGAAATACCAGGCGCACAGCTTACTCCTGCTATCAGAGTAGTAAAATTCACTACTTGGACTTAAGCTGAATATTTCTGTTGGATACACATCAGTTTTAGTTTTCATGTTTTTCAGCAACCAACGGCTTCCTAATGTTCTTTGGAAGAAAATATATATACGGTATATTGTGTTTTGATACTAATGAGACCAGCTCTGGCCATCAAGATTTCTAGGAGAAATCATGTAATTCTAAAACCTCTGAAGAAAAAATAAATCACATTAGAGGAAGATTCAGAATCCAGACTGAAATGGTTTTATAAGTAATGAGGGGAAAGTTAATGTATTGTTTGAACAGGATGCTATGTAGACAGACGAGTTTAAACCATCCCCCTTTCTGCTTAAGACTTGTCACGCTGGAACGAATTATAATATAATAATATAATAATAATATAATATATGGAGATATACCTATCTCATAGAGCTGGAAGGGACCCCGAAGGGTCATCGAGTCCAGCCCCCTGCCTTCACTAGCAGGACCAATTTTGCCCCATTGGAGACATCAGTTTGCAAACTGATACTTGGAGCTATTTAAAATGAATGATACGTTCTCAACATATTCTTTGACGTTATTTTTTAAATCATAGGTTCCAGTCCTGTGTCAGGTGTTGTGCCCTTTCCAAGCATTTGATGCCAATGGGAGTTGAAAGTGCAAAACACTCATTGGGCCATGCAAGAATGAAATGGCAGTAGTAGCACCTCCTATAGAAAGAGCAGAATTTGGCCAATCGGTACACAGACACCAGCTGCTTAGTCTCAGGCACAGTGGATGCTCTCTCTAAAGGCATCTGGTGCTGGGCACTGTCAGAGACGGGACACTGGACTCGAGAGACCACAGGTCTGACCCAGTATGGCAATTCCTACTGTCCCGCTGTTGCAGGGAAGAATTCAGTAACAGTAACAAAATCATAGTGGGAAAGTCCCCCTGAGCTTTGCATTGAACAGGCCTTCCTTACATTCAAAAATTCTCTTGCCAAAAATCTCCCACACAACCTGAGTTCTCTTAGAAACCCCCAAGAACTCTGAGGTGTTTCTGTCAGGACACCACTCATTACAGAAGTGTGGTCTCAGTTATTTATTTTACTTAAAATGAGCTGGTATAAGGAGACAAACAGTCCTAATCCCAAAGATCTGACAGTGTCAGTGGGGCTCCTGGGGTGGGGGTGGGGTGGGCAGTGATGGCACTCTTCCAAGTTCTGCCCACAGAATAAGCTCCCACCACAGGAGACAGGACTCACAATAGATTGTGCTGTTGCTGAAAATATGATCACACATGCTCTGTGGGCTCCTTGAGCTCATCTCCCCCTTACTGGGGTCCAGATACACCCATGGGTTCAGCTGGACTCCTTGTGCTTGGCTGCCTTGTCAGCAAGGCTTGGATGCACAGGCGGCTGGTGAAAATATTCTCTGTGAAGTCGCCAGGCAGCGGGGGGGTGGGGGTGGGGGGAGATCACTGTGTATGTTATGGCCTGGTGTGGAGAAGAGGAAGTTGGAGAGCGAGTCCACCGTGCACTCACCCCAAAGCAGAGGCTCCTGACCTGCTGGGCTGGGCCTGGCTTCCCACTCTGGCTGGTAGCTCTTGCCATTTGCAGATTTGCTGTGGTGGGCTCCACCAGATTGGGGGTTGGCACCCACTAGCCATCTGACCACCCCAAGAAGACAAGGAGGGGACAGGGAGAGGCGAGGGAAAAGATCAACCCCACATAACACTCTAAAGTGAAGATGGGATGCTGATGCCAAGGAGGGCCCTATGGGGGGCTTCCTGGGTGAGCCATAGGGGACTGGAGCAATTGAAGTGGGGGGTTGGTGCTGCCAGGAGTTGAGGGGAGGTTTTAAAAGATGGGTGTATTGGGGAATGGGGCTTGGGGCAATGGTGAGCAGAGGGCAGGGAAGGGCTTGTGGAAGGGTTTTGGCAGGGTGGTTTATGGGGCATTTATTTGTGATGTGTATTTGTGTGATGGGAGTTGGTGTGGTGGAGAGGTGGAGGGCTGTGGCAGAGGAAGTTTGGTGGCGTTGGGGTTTATTTGGGGAGGGGGAGAAGCTTGGGTGTGTTTATCTGGGGATGAAGTAGCAGGGGGCTAGATGGGTTTAAGCAGGGGCTGTTGGGGGGGGGCGTAGGTGAGAGCTGTGGGAATGGCAGGTTGCGTGGCTATGGCAGGGAGGTTGGATGGGGGCGGTGGAAGGGCAGGGTCGGGGGTGGGGCTGGGAACACAGGGATCTGTGTCCTGGTGGCCACAACTGGCTCCCCTCCTCTTGAGCCCCTTCCCCCTCTTCTGTCCTCCATCTCGCTCATCTCCCTCTCTGGCACCAGCCCCACTGACGGGCACCACCGACCGAACTGGCTTGCTGGGTGCACTCAGGACGGACTCTGCCCCCAGCACGACACTGGGGCTCTGCAGACTTGCCTTGATGCTGGGCTCAGAGGACTCTCCCCGCTCATCCTGCTGCTGGGCAGCCAGGTGGCGCAGCACTGAGCTGATGCTGGTGCTGCTGGAGGCAGGGCTGCATCTGCAGAGCGGGACTGCACATGCAGGTGGCAGGACCTGAGGCCCCCTCTAGCCCTAGCCAGCCACTTCCTATGCTTGTACATGCCACTGGGCTTCTTCACTTGTTTGTGGGGGCCCTCTTGCCCCTCTGGGCTCTGATAGGCTCCTTCTTGATTGGAAGGGGTGGAGAAAAGTGGCAGCTTTCTCAAGTCTGTCTAGAGGTGCCAAAATGAGCTGCCACTTACAGTAGATTGTGCAGATTTTCATAATATAGCTCTCCTTTCTTATGTGCTTTGATGAGCAATGAAAGAGTTAATACTTGAAGTGACAATGTAATTATCACTGGGTATTTGAGAGGTGGCAGAGGTTGCCTGAGCCTGAGCTCTGGTGGAATGGATCCTAATCTGTACAGGTGGGTCAAAATGGGTCACCCTGTAACATGTCTTAATATAATCTGGGACCTATTGTGACAGTCTGAGTGGAGACTGGTTGGCCCTTCATTCTGTCAGTATGTGTTAGGGAACAGTTTTGGAGAATTCCTGAATGACTTTGTTCAGTCCAGATAGTAAGAAAGAAACTTGATAATATCCAAGGTGTGAAGTTTAGCTCCTCCAAAGTGGAGTGAGGCTTGGGGAAGCATACAGCTAAATGGATCATCTGATTAGGATAACAATCAGAAATTAGTAACCTTAGATAAGGGCATCAAATCACTTGGTCCTTTTGGAATACTATATAAAGTAGCCCCACCATAAGGGTTTAAATCTCTCTTATCCTTCTGGCTAAGGTTATGGCCACTAAGAAGGCAGTCTTCATAAATAAGTGGTACAAAGAGCAGACCATCAAAGGCTCAAACTTGTTAAAACAATACTGAGGTCCCAGAAGTGCAAGGTCTCTGCTTCGTGAGAAAACATGAATGAGATCCTTGAGAAATCTAGCCACTGTTGGATGAGACAACAGTCTGGCCTTCCCAATGGGGGATAGTGATCAGAGACAGGTGCCAGATTCACCCTAAGGGAGCTGATGGAGAAGGCCAAATACTTTAAAGTGAGCAGGTAGTCCAGGGATGGCAGCCATCAGTGCTTCCAAGAGAGACAGATGATTCCCCAATAGAGAGCCTCTTCCATTTAGCAGCACAGGTAAGATTGGTGGAATCCTTTCTGTTGCAAGCTAGGATATATTGAACTACTAAAGATCAGGATCTATCAGTGGATGTTAGCTAGCCAGCATCCAGGTTGTGAGGTGAGGGGGTCTGGGTCTGGGTGCAGGATTTGTCCCCTTCAATTGCAAGATGACATCTGGGAGCGTTGAGAGCGTAAGTGGGGGCCGTGTTAATAGGTTTATGAGATCAGCAAACTAAAACTGTCTGGGCCATGCCATCATTTGAGCTGCAACCTGTTTGATCTTGAGAGAATTAGAGGGTAAGCATACATGAGTCCGGATACCCAAGGGATCAGAAAGACATCCGACTGGAAGCTGGAACTGGATCCTCCTCTGGAACAGAACCTATGGTGGTTGGACACAAACAGATCTAAACTCAGGCACCCCCAACCTGTGAAAGATGTCTTGCAGAATGGAGTCCGTGAGTGGTCCTATGTGGTTGTCTGAGTATTAATGACTGAGACGGTACCCTAAGGTGTTCCGTAGGCTACAAAGGCGCAGGAGCCCATTGGTGTGACACTGATTGATGCACTTTTCCTCCAGGGGGATCACTTCCTGACACAGCAGCAATGAGCAAGTTCCTCCGTTTGTTGATATAGTACATTGCAGTGGTGTGTCCATGAGCAGCTGTACTGTGGCACCTCAAAGAGCCAGGAGGAAAGCTATGCAGAACAGCCCTCAATCAGGATGAGAAAAAAATAGATTTCAGAGAAACACATACCAGGCCAAAAGCATGATGCTATATATCGGTTCCATGATTTCCGACTGACCATGCTTATTTAGGGCCTAATATGTGAAGGTGATGAGCATTTCCTACTGCCAGGAATAGGAAACAACCTCAGCACCCACTGACTTTAATTGGAGTTGAGCAAATACTCAGCACCTTGCAGGACTAGGCCCAGAGAGTACAAGGGACAACTTCAACTGATTTAGAATTGTCACAGCTGCATTGGCTTCAATTTACAACAACTGAAGATCTGCTCTGAATTCATTATGATGGGTGGGAGTCTAGAATTTTAACGGATTGCTTTCTTTATGGTACTTTGATTATTTACTCACTTCTCCTTTGCCCCTTAAATGGGTCAGTCATTTAAAAAAAAAAAAGCCCATTTTAGGAGAAACAAACAGAGAAAAAATGAAACATAAAAGGACCTTTTACAGAGAGTCTTCCCAGTGCTTGTGACATAGAACAGGAGAGTGGAGGATAAGCCATTGTGTATGTTGAGGAAGTCTAAGAATAAAGATTATAGGAAAACAGTCCTACCTTTCTTTACAAGGCCTTGATTTACATCCCTGAAATCTCAAATTTTGCTATTACAATGAAGTCCTGTTGCAGACAGAGCTGGCTTTTTATCACCACTTAAAATCTAATTAATCCGTATTGAAGCACAAAGATTTCTGTTGTATTTTAGGGTGAGGGGTCATAGAGCCTTCTTTGTTCATCCTCAGACTTGTAATCATCAGGCATTGGGATATAATTTTACCAAGCAAATTGGAAGGTAACAGATCAAATCTTTATCAGAAAGCCTAACTCATGGTTTAGCAGAGTCCTTCGTCCTTTACATGAAACATTATATTCATGAAGAACAAAAAGGTGTTTCAGAGTTTTCAAAGGGTTAATATCTAAGCTTATATTCAGGGCACAAAGAACTAAGATCATCATAGCTCCGACCACCAGAAAAGATATCAGCTCTTATAGAGACATTCCTCCTAAAGCTTTTTGGACTGTGCTCTTCTAATGGCTTTAGTCTACAGAACTGTGATGCAATTAAGTGGCATTTTATTCTCTCTGTTGGGATGGGTTCTATCCTGTCTCACTACCTATTTACCTCAGTGGAAAAATCTCAATTTAGAATTAAATGAATTGGAGATCTGGACCATGGGACTCTGGCAAGCTTGTGTTGTCCAAGAGGAAGGGGGAATGCAATGTAAGGATTTTGATTCTTTCTTGGCTTTGCCTCCAGAGCTTAGGATTTCTAGGATTTTGATGTTTGTTTCAAATGGATTAGGACTTTTGGGCCTCATGCTTTCAGGTTTTGGGTTGGACTGTTTGAAGATCGGTGAAAGACAACAGGAACTAAAGAAACGGCTATTACTGCTTGGAGGAACACTCTTCTGGATATCAGGAATTACAGCCATAGTCCCAGTTTCTTGGGTTGCTCACACTACAGTCCAGGAATTTTGGGATGAGAATATCCCAGATATTGTTCCCAGGTGGGATTTTGGGGAAGCACTATTTGTTGGCTGGTTTGCTGGATTTTGCCTTATACTAGGAGGGTCACTACTTAATTGCACTGTCTGTTCAACTGAAGTCCATCCATCCTCAGTCCATTACACAGTAGCAGAAATGCAAGATCACTGTCAACACTTGGAAACTGAAAATAGTCCTGAAAATCTAGGAGTTTAAGTAGTACAGAAAGTCGTCTCTTTCTTTTCAAACTTGAGCGCAAGGCAGAAGCTTGTTCCAATAATGGTTCAAAGGACTCTTTGTTACTTAGCTGATTCACTAAAGTTGTGTGTCTAATTCTTTCTTCCTGTAATTGTTATTTCAAAGTAGTGTCGTCGCCCCGGGGGGGGGGGAAACTGTTAAACCTTTTGTTTCACAGCAGGACATTAAAGCTATCATGACTGCAAAGAACCACTACTTTGTTTTGCTATTAAAGCTGAACTGTAGACCCCCAAATATATAAGGTTGCTCTCTTATATGTTGGTTAAGAGCCAAAAATGTAAGTTTCCTTTTCATATTAAACCAGTTAAGTGGAATTCAAAGGCTTTTGACTCCTTATGGCAGAGCCATCCACCTATCTGATCCAGTAACATTTTCATGATCTAGAGTATTTTCATCTCTAAAAATAGCCTAAAAATACTTGTATTCTGGGTATAGACTTTTGCTACAGAGAGAAGGAGATCTCTGTGTAGGAACGGTGTTTCTTTGTCCAGGAAAATTGTGAATTCCAAAAACCCTAAAAAGACTTGCAGAGAACTAGATTTTTTTAAAGCACGTTTAGTTTCTTAAAAATGCTATATGTACTTCATCAGCATCACAGGCCACTGTCCCAAAATAGCTAGTCATTTGTTATCCCAACCTAATACGGGAAAAAAAAGACACAAAAGTTAACCTGGATGTTCTGGCACCTGCATATTTCATATACAAAGAAAAAAATTAAAGAGCCAGGGGTGGTTGAAAAATACCTAGTTAAAAGAGTTAATCTGCTCATAAGCATTTGCTATTTCATAGAGTATAGGAATTGAGTTTTTAATTATGAACACTTGATCTGCATTCAATGAAAGATTTCTGTTAAACTTTTCTCATATGTAGCAGCAGTTCTTGTACATGTAAATAGTTTGATTTTAAACAAATATACTTCTTAAAACTTAGTAAAATAAATGCAGTATTTCTCATATGCAGACAACCTTATTTGTTAAAATATATAAAGTTTGCATGGGCTTATCTAAATACACGGAATGTGAATTATTCAGTTTATGAATTATCATCCTAAATAATGAGTTAATTAAAAACATCCAGAACTATTACAAACTACTTAATGAAAAGGGTTGGAGTATTGTTACCCAAATAGTGATAGAAAGGGCACTATTATTTAGCGTATGCTTTTCTGTTCAAAGACAAGCTATTTTCTGCAAAGCAAAACCAATGGAATATGAGCCCAGTTGCAGCCACATCTTTGAATTACTGATTTATCACATTATTTCTCTATACTCAAAACAAATCCACATGGAACCAGATAAAACTAGATCTGTCAAAGTCCTTTTATGAAATAGCATATAAAAGAGGGGGAAGTATTTCGCAGTTTACAAAGTTTATGTTTAGTGCAACAAGCACTAAACAGAAAATGTATCTGTAGTAGTTGGTAGAGATATTCCTAAAGCATTTGGACTCTATTATTAAAATGGATTTAGCCCACATAAGTAGGATGCAATTAGCTGGAATTTTATTATTTTTGTTAGGATAAGTTTTAACTGGTGCTTATAATAATTTGTCAGACTGGAAAAATCTCAATTTGGATTTAACTGACCATGGGACTCTGGCAAACCTGTACTGTTCAAGACGAATCAAGAGGAACACAGTGTAAGGATTTTGATTCTTTATTAGCTTTGCCTGCAGAATTCAGGATTTTACTGTCTACATCAAATGGGCTTGGACTGCGTCTTCTGATCTCTAGTTTCTGGACTGTCTGAAAATGGGAGCTTTACAACATGAACTAAAGAAATGACTGTTTATTGCATAAAGGAATACTTTTATGGATATCTAGAATTTGAACCTTGCCCCCAGTTTCTTGCGTTACCCATGTTATAACACAGACATTTTGGAATGAGGCTATCCTGGAGATTGTCCCAGATGGGAATTTGGGGGATGCACTATTTTCTGGCTGGTTTGGTAGATTCTTTGTGATACAAGGAGTCATTACTTATATGCACAGCTTGTTCAGCTAAAGATCACAAATTGTCAGTTCGTTATGCAGTGGCAGAAATTCAAGATACCTATTAACATTTGTAAATTGGAAATATCGACCTGAACATTTAAGAGACTTTAAGAAGGGCAGATATCAGTTTCCTTTAAAACTCTACTAGAAGAATCAAACTTTTCAGTTCAGGATTTGTAGGTTTATCTGACACAGATGAACCACCTCACCTACAAGGTGTTAGATTTTTTTAAACTTTGTTATTCCCTTTAATCACCAAGTTTGAAAACTGCATCCTTCCTGCAAGTCTGGTAAACCATTTTCATGTTCATTGTGAAGAGAAAAAACAATCGAAACTTAACAGTGATTAGACTAATTACTTTGATTGTATCTGCCTATATGATAATACAGTTTATGACTGTGCAGATCTGGTAAATAAGATACAAAATCATAATATATGGATGTTTAGTTTAAAAAGTTACCACACATTTTCATGTGTTGATCAATGTATCTGTCATATAAAAATAACTTACTATGGATCTAAAGTATGAGTTTTGGATTTCCTACGGAATATAGGCCTGATTCTATTACATTAAATGGAAAAAACTCCCAGTGACTTAATTTACCTAATTGAGCAAGCATTTTTCTTTGACTTACATATTTTCAACACTTAAGCAGCCTAAATATTTTGCACTGGTGGATTTGCTGTGACAAGAAGGTAATGGGCAAGAAAGTTCTAGGTGTCCATTAAAAATGTTTATGCAAGACCTAGTGGGGTAGATCCTCAGGTGGTGCAAGTAGTCATAGCTCCACTGACTTCAGCAGAGCTATGGCCATTTACACCATCTGAGGCTCTACGTCAGTCTCTCTGTTCTCTTATGTGCTGGGGTGACAGGGAGGTTAATGTGGTAAAGTGGAGTCTAGAGTTCCAAGCCTATCTTATGTCACATGTAAATATATTTTTGGTACTATCAATTTATATAGACCTCAATTTTCTCTATCACAAAAGCACCACACGCATTGGCACAACGGTAGCTCATAAGAGCCTCAGGCCTAGAATATATTTCAGGACAATACCGATCTGTGTTGCCTGCATGTGGAAGTTTGCACTTTGGATGATTGTGGTCATAGCTATTATACACCACTTTGATGAGCAGTGAACCTACTTGGACATTAACAATGGAGTTTAAGTGAAAAATTATGAGAGCACTTTCATCAGCATGATATGCCACAATCCTAAAGACTAGCAGTGATTGACAGTAACACTGCAGTGACTTTCTGAAGTTAACAAAAATGGTAAGTGAACATCTGCTTTTGCAAAGAGCTCAGAGACAGCCCAGAAATAAAAAAATTCACTAAAATTAAACACTAGTCTACAAAACAGCTTTGTTAACATTTTTTATTTTTTTCAAATCACTGAAACACATTGAAAGTGCAGAGACGAAAGTTAATCTATGTGATGTATTTGCATACTTTTACAGACAAAATGAGAACAGAAACACATTCGGAATATAACCTGATTAAATATTTAGTTCAGTCCTGAGCATTCGATACTTAATACAGTATAAACATAGCAATAGTAAAAAATATTTTAAAATTATTTGATTTGTATCCTATAACAATTTCTGCTGAACTTTGTTCATTTGGCTAAACAATAATATTGTTTTGTACCTGTAATACTTAATTTTGATATACACAATTGCAATTACATACTGATAACTGAAACACGAGAACTAATTACCACATTCGTTAGCCCCTTTACAGCGTAAACTCTACTTCTTTAAGAGCAATATTTATAAATTTGAACTTTATGGTTTGTTCATATCCACTTTTAGTTCAGTCTATTGAATGTTTCAGCAGTGTGAATAATTTGAATTAGTAAAAACAAAAATAAACCCCCCAGAATTGTTAAAACCTGCCTATAAATAAGTTCGTAACACTATTAATGATTTGGAAAGTGAGGAGAAAGAGCTTAAACATTTAAGTCTGTCTCATTTTAAAAATGAGCAAATTTTGCAAGCTAAAGCCATCAGAACTTTAGTCTTGACCACATCCAATCAGAATTTATTTTTTATACTCCTCTGAATGTTATTCAACATATAAACAAGCAGCAGCTAGTCTGGCAAGAATTTAGAAAGCTGTAAATATTTCCCACAATAGTTTAATGTCAAACATTTTAAATGGCCAGAACTGAACTATATTTAACAGAACATAAATAAGACTGTAAATAAATAAAAAAATAAATCATACGGTACAATTCTACACATCCTACAAACATTTTATATAATCAAACTGAGAAGCTGAAACAGTCAACCTTCATTTCACCTCTACATTAAATGTCAAACTTTTGTTTTTAAAATTTGACCTCACAAGCATGAATCATATCTTCTTGTTTCTAGTAGTCTTTTTTTTTTTTTTTTTTTTTTTAAAGGAACAGCAATAAATGGATATCCATGAAGAATTATGCTCAGTCAGTTGGCCTGACTGGCACTTGTTCAAAACTGTGTAGCATCCAGTTATACATTTTAAAGGATCTGAAATAATAAATGGATTTGTGTATCACAAGAAAATCCTTGGTGTGTTTAACAAAAGATTCTAGGCACAGAATTTTCTTACCTTGAACTTAGAAGACATTCGCAAACATATTGTAGCTATGTTCTCTTCATCTTTCAACAAGACTAATTACTTTCTGGAAAAGTGAAGTACTATGTATAGGTGGCTTGTCAATATAATCTGTAGGTTAAGGACAAAGATTCTATCCACAGAATTAAAAAAACAAACTTTGAATTTAACATTTTTTTCAAAAATCTTCAGAGATTATGTACTGTAGATACAAGTTTAGTTACTTCATATTGGCGATAAGATCAACCACAAAGTTTTGTTTTACCAAACAGTGTGTTGTAGATGCTTTATTCCAGATCTGATGCAGTAGCATTTTTCCCCAGGCACTATGACAAGCACACCCACATTTTGTAACAAAAAGGTCTGGTCAGATAAGCTAAAATTCTATTTTGATAGACATCTTGTTCACATTTACTCCTTAAGCTTGTTCAACTTGAACCATCATTATTCTGAAAAACAGCATGTGTTTTATTTACTTTAAAAAAAATGAGAACTGCAGTACATATCCTACTGAAATATTTGGTTTTCTAGGTCACAGACTTTTCCAGTATGGATTTCTATACCAACAATACTTCTGGTACTTGAGTCAGTGGATTCATTATGAATTTGATGGATAGTTTTTCCTCTTCTGACAACAGCACAGATTTAATTTTCCATGAACTCGATCTTTTTTACATACTGCTTGTTGACAAAAGTAGGCAACATTTAGGTCAAAAGGTTACATTTAAATGTAAGATTTTACAGCGCAGTGGTATGACTACTCATATATAAACACCTTGATGTGAATTTGATTCAGCTTCAGTTTCAGAAAGCAGCTGCCCTTTTGGTAGTTTCACTAGAAGAGGTTTTAGGGTTACTGGTCTACCCTTCCCTTCCCCCTCCCCACCTTGCAGATGCAAAGTACTGTACATTCACAAAATGATATTCCTGCACTCAGTACTCCATGTTCTTTCTTCATAGAAATAAAAAGGACAGTCAAGAAATCGTTTTCAGAAACAAAATCCCAATGTAGGTGATGGAAATCTAAACAGCACCTGTTAGGAGGCAGCCTTGCTGTTTTGGAAAGGAGCTTGCATTCATGGTTAATTTCAAACTATAAAAGTCACACTTGTACAAAAATATTGCATGGCATCACAGCCATCTTCACAGTCTGCTCACGTGAAAATAGTGAAAAGATAAACAATCTTCTGTTGAACGTAATATTTCTCAACACAGTGCGGTTCAACAGGATACACACTTTCCTTTGTTCCATCTTTACAAAATAAGAGCACACATGCGATACATACAAACTGTACAAAATTAGCATCGGTGTACCAGAATTGTTCTACTTTGGTTTTCTGGTAGTTGTGGTTTGTTTGTTTTTTTGCGCCTTTTAACATAGAAGAACTCAGTTCGCTGTATTTTACAAATGAACATCTTTATAGTTGGATGTAAAATAGAAGATCTTTAAAAGCAGGAGGCTATAACTACAAAACGTTCATCTAAAAAGATGAGCAAGTGGAAAAATACTTCAATGAAAAATGTAATTATACATCATCTGCTGGTAGGGATGGTATGTTGATCTTTGCTCTTGTGAAGTAAGCTATCTTCTCCCTAGAATTAGAAAATAAGTTTAAGGAAACCTTTAAAGTGATTAGCAGCTAAAATATCACAAGAACTCCAACAGCTTCAGTATATGATGAATAACGTAAGAGAACAGCTCTTTAAAGTATCGGTTTTATGCAAAAATTTCAAGTACAAATAATTTATTCTATTGACTAAAATCCTTAGGGTCAGTGCTTTCAAGCTATCCAATGAATATGCTTGCAGAGAATGCTGTTGCCAGAGAAGTCTGGAATGAAGGGCCTATATTATGCAGATTTATCAAAATAGAGAGAAGCTCCAGTGGGAAGAAAAAATGAAGCTTCTCAATACAGCAGTGGCAGCAACAAAAACTCGTAATCATAACAGTGAGATCATGGTAACCATATATCCTAATATGGCATTAAAAGGGGAATAAACACTGCTAAAAAAGCATTTGACATCTGATCCAGACTTTCAGAAAGAAAATTAGCGGAAGGGAAAAACAGGGCAGTAGTAACAAGCTGCATGAATACCCTCAAAAAGAGGTTGATAGAATTGTCACTATATGTTCCAGTTGCTTCCCCAGACCTATTATCATCACCTCAGCCTTATCTGGATTGCGCTTCAGTTAGCTAGTTAGCTCTCATGCATGTGCCAATCTCATCCAGACACTGAACCGGCTTTCAACAGCACTGCATGGCTTATATGGGAAAGATGCAGAGCTCAATGTCATCAGCATACAGAAAGTACCTCCCCATTAGCTCTCTTGGTAGCCCAATGGACACGATGAAAGAGATAGGGACAAAACAGAACCTTGAACTCCACAAGACATTGCCCCTAGGGGATAAAGAGCCACACTACTCTTGGCGATTATTCGGCAAAGGAAGGAATGGTGGCACCAAAGAGCAGCTACGCCTACTCTTGCTATAGTCTACAGCAAATCTGTAACATTTCATAGTGAACAGTATTGAAAACAGCAGCTTTATCAGCACAGGCACCAGGATCTTCACACTTCAGTGAGAGATCATCCACCATTACTACCAATGCCAGTCCAAACCCAAGTTTGTACCAGATTGAAAAGTTTCAAGCAGATCTGGAGCATCTAGATACTCATAACTGTCTCTATCACCTTAACCAAAAATGGGAGACTAGACAGCAGGTGGCATTTAACTACATTGCCAATGTTACATATTGGTTTCTTGAGCAAAGGTTGCACAACAGCTCCCTGAACAGATACCACCTATATGTCCTGTCTGAAGGAGGTGATCGACAATCTCCACTAGCAACGGACCTACTACTCTTCTGCTGACCTTTGCCTGCCAAGAATGAAGTGAATTCAAAAAGACAGCAAAACACCTCTAATAGCTCTCATTGAATTAGATTGAACTTGACTCCTGATCCTGCCTCCCATTCACAGTAGCAGGCAGCTAAGCCCAAATCTGCTCAGTTTTATTCACAACATATCCCTCATAACTGGAGGAACTTTACCAACTACCCCATGAAAGCAGCTCTGATCAACAAGCTATCTGTCACCCAAACCTAATCTATTGATTGAGATGTTTTGGATTATATGGCAGAGGCAAAGAATCTTTACTTTGCCTCCCATGGCATAAGAATTTACCATGGCATAAGAATTTAAAGACTCTTTATGACTCAATCTCTCAACATCAGCCCCAGATTTCCATCATTGGAGACTTTGCTGTCATCATTCTCACTTTACCCGTGAAAGGTTATCTGTAGACCAAGGCAATCCATGAGAGCAAAGCCAGATAAGATGATGCATAGGACACGCCATATAGATCATGGATGATAAATGTTTACAATATTCTACCAACCCCTCAATAGTGATCTTTCACAGGAATATATTCCCACAGAGCCTCCTAGAGGTGCTCTACTTTCATTAGTCTTTGAATGGGGACCATTAAAACAGGTCCATCGCCTGACAGGACTGGTGCGCCCTAAACTCAAACTGTAGGGGCTATTTCTCCAGTACACTGAGCCTGGTTTCCAACTGCCTTAGCTTGAGCTCCAGTTCAAAACACTAGATCAAGAGTGCAACTATGTGAACTGAGCCAGTAGCTACCAGTTCACATAGTTACATGGCCATCAGGAACTTCAGAGATGATACCAAGGTTATATCATCCCAATGGATGTTGAAGTCATTGTGTAACTATCAGCCTCATCAGACTTATTTTTCTCTCTTGCTGACAACTGATCACTCTCCTTATAATGTGTATGGTGACACCCATTGTTTCATGTGTGTGTGTGTGTGTGTGTGTGTGTGTGTGTATACACACACACACACACTCTTCCTTCTGTATTTTCCACTACATGCATTCGATGAAGTGAGCTGTAGCCCATGAAAGCTTATGCTACAATAAATTTGTTAGTCTCTAAGGTGCCACAAGTACTCCTATTCTTTTATCAGCCTCAATTCCTCCAACAACACTATGGTTAGGAGCTTCCATAGTTCATGCCAAGATCTGGGAGAGTAATGGGTTGATAAGCACCCAAAAATCAGTCCCAAATTATCTCCATTCCAAGACTCACACACAAGATAAAGACAATATATTTTATCCAATTCTGCAGTGAGTGACTGCTGTATTCTGAGTTGGAGGCAAACAGCATGGCCATACTACCTCCCTGCTCATTCTCCTTAGGTTGAATCTGTACTGAATAGCTGGCTCCTGCATCAAAATGGATCCATCAGTATTATCCTACCAGCTTTTGGTGATGCAAGCAAGATCAGGTACTTCATCCTTAAGTCACCACAGGTGACACTATTAACCATCAATCTTGCATTTAATAGCATGAGCCTAAGGCTAGAACCACAACCTCTGAAGAGTTAATTACAGGCAAAACCAACAGACATGAAATTTACAAGATTTCATTTCTGGTTTATGCTGAACAAAACCCATAAAAAAATCTCTACCTGCCTTGGTTTTCCCTGCTGGCTGTCAAAAGGGACTGGAGGGAGCCAAAGCCTCACAGCCATCCATCCAGTTATGGTGCCAGTTATGAGGATTTCCTGGTCAAATGCATATTGCCTTAACACTCACTATTATGTGTTCTAGATTGATTGGCATCAGGGAGATTTACTAAAATTATGCCAAAGAATCTCTGTTACTTGAAATTCTGCCCTTTCTCCCCCAACTCTGTTATTTAGTCTCTGAAATCACTAAACTGTTACATATCAGAGCCCTAGATTAAGAGAAGATTTAGGTTTTGACTAATACAGCATTGGCATATTGGCTTACACTCATCGATAATTCATGTTGCAACACTGCCGCAAATTGACCAATTCTAAATTAAAATGAGAGCTTAGACTGACTAACTTTACAGATTTAGACGAGCCAGAAGACCAACCAGAACACGCTGTACCTGAACGACTGCACTTGCAGTGGCACTTTCTGGCTCTGTTCCCGTAACCGACATACATCCTTGGAAGCTTTTCTCATCAATTTTTCAGCACTTAAACCCTGTTTCTGTTCCTCCTTTGATTGTTCAGCCTGTAGAGGGAAAAAAATTACAACATCCAGCAATTGACAATTTCAAAGAGGCTGTAGGAGGAAGAATGTGGAGTTAAACTCATCAGGCAAAATCTCTTTATACAAGGGAGTTAATGGAACATAGCACAAAGTTACTGACATCTCAAGTAGAAGTGATGAGCATTGCTTCAATAGGGAGCTGGGCATTAATTTAGAAAAGGAAAGAATGCACCAGCACCTCCACTAGCTAGATGCCTGAGGTGAGATAAATTATTTCCTGGGTTTATAACAGACTAGGGCCATGCCAGTTTGAACAATACCAGTCATTGCCTGGCCAAGTGTTTAGTTACAAAAGGGAAAGAGAAAGTGCCTTCCTCATATTTAAAATATTTCTGCCCATTTATACTTCTCCACAATGCTCATCTTACCAGCTTCTTAAAAAGAGACTGGCTTGTGACTAGAGCGTAGCCCCTCTAATGTTAACAATTTTAGATGTATTACTTACAAATGACCATTAGTTTTAGTATTGCTAAGGAAAATAGTAGGGCTGTCGATTAATCGTAGTTAACTCACACGATTAATCAAAAAAATTAATCACGATTAAAAAAATTAATCGCTATTAATCGCCGTTTTAATCGTACTGTTAAACAATAGAATACCAATTGAAATTTATTAAATATTTTGGATTTTCCCCTACATTTTCATATATACTGTAGTCTGTGTTGTAACTGAAATCAAAGTGTACATTATTTTTTATTTTTTTGGCACTGTAAAAATGATAAACAAAAGAAATAGTATTTTTCAATTCACCTCTTACAAGTACTGTAGTGCAATTGGTTTGTCATGAAAGTGCAGCTTACAAATATAGATTTTTTTTTGTTACATAACTGCACTCAAAAACAAAACAATGTAAAACTTCAGAGCCTACAAGTCAACTCAGTCCTACTTCTTGTTCAGCCAATCGCTAAGAGAAACAAGTTTGTTTACATTTACGGGAGATAATGCTGCCCTCTTCTTATTTACAATGTCACAAGAAAGTGAGAACAGGCATTTGCATGGCACTTTTGTAGCCGGCATTGCAAGGTATTTACATGCCAGATATACTAAACATATGTATGCCTCTTCATGCAGAGGATGTTTCCATGCTGATGATGCTCGTTAAAAAAATAATGTGTTAATTAAATTTGTGACTGAACTTCTTGGGGGAGAATTTTATGTCCCCTGCTCTGTTTTACCTGCATTCTGCCATATATTTCATGTTATAGCAGTCTCGGATTATGACCCAGCACATGTTTGTTTTAAGAACACTTTCACTGCAATTTTGACAACACACCAAGAAGGTACCAATGTGAGATTTCTAAAAATAGCTACAAATATTTACAAAATAGCTAAAAATCACTCGACCCAAGGTTTAAGAATCTGAAGTGCCATCCAAAATCTGAAAGGGATGAGGTGTGGAGCATGCTTTTAGAAGTCTTAAAAGAGCAACAGTCTGAGGCGGAAACTACAGAACCCAAATTACCAAGAAAGACAATCAACCTTCCGCTGGTGGCATCTGACTCAGATAATGAAAATGAACATGCATCAGACCACTCTGCTTTAGATCGTTAACAAGCAGAACTCGTCACCAGCATGGACACATGTCCCCTGGAATGGTGGCTGAAGTGAAGGGACGTATGAATCTTTAGCGCATCTGGCACGTAAATATCTTGCAACGCCGGTTACAACAGTGCCATGAGAACGCCTGTTCTCACTTTCAGGTGACATTGTGAACAGGAAGCAGGCAGCGTTATCTCCTGCAAATGTAAACAAACTTGTTTGTCTGAGTGATTGGCTAAACAAGAAGTAGGACTGAGTGGACGTGTAGGCTCCAAAGTTTCCAATTGTTTTATTTTTGAATGCAGTTGTTTTTTGGTGCATAATTCTACATTTGTAAGTTCAACTTTCATGATAAAGAGATTGCACTACAGTACCTGTATTGGTGAATTGAAAAATAATATTTCTCTCTTTTTACAGTGCAAATACTTGTAATCCAAAATAAATAAGAAGTGAGCACTGTACACTTTGTAATCTGTGTTGTAATTGAAATCAATATATTTGAAAATGTAGAAAAATCCAAAAAATATTTAAATAACCGGTATTCTATTATTTTTTTAAATAGCGCGATTAATTGTGATTAATTTTTTTAATCGCTTCACAGCCCTAGAAAATAGTATTTTTGTGGCAGTCAGTGAACTGCACCGTGGAGTTGAGGTACAGCCACGCAGCATTTTGGAGCAAGTGAGAGCCCATCCCCCTCCCTAGGCTTCAGAGCCAAGTTCCAGCCTGAGCCACAGCTTCAAAGTGCTGTCTACACAGCTACTTTTAGAGTGCTAGTGTGAACCCTGCTAGCCCAAGTCTGTCGACACACACTGGGAGGCTCGCTCCTGCTTGCTCCAAAATGTTATGAAGACATACCTTAAATGTACGGGCTACAAAAAGCAGCACACTTACAACCTGTTGAAAATGAACATCACTAATTTGCATTCCACAACAAAGTCTATTGTACTAACATTTTTTAATACGCTCCTATTTCTTGCATTTCATTTTTTTAAACAGAAGCAATTTTGCAATAATATAAGAGAAAATATCCACTTCAGAACATTAATACTTAACCACACATATTAAAGGTGAGAGAAGGAAAAACAAAGCAGCAAAAATAGCTGTTTTTCCTGTATGTAAATGATCATTATGTTAAAAAATTGTTCTACTATACTTGCATCGTGTCTCTGCACCAGTGATTATAGAAAAGTTACCACCCCGAATATAGCTATGGTTTATTAGTATCACTGCTGAAACCACACACCCATCCCCCTGGAAATCCCTCTCTCCCCTCAAAATATCAAGTCAGATTTTAAAATTGAGGTTAATACAGAAATATTTTCCCCATTAGTTCTTGGACACTAGCAAGCACGGTATATACACAGCAAGAATAGCAATCTGCAACTTATTGCTGGCAATGTAAAGTAACACTTGAAACATTAATACATGTTTTGTCAGTGGCCATCTGTTAAAATCACAAGCATTCCCCGCTAATGTTGACTATCGCAATATGTAAGCACATACTATTTCAAGTTTTCTATTTTATTTTCACTTCACATATCTATGATATTTCTGGAAATTGTACCACATTTAAGAGTAAATAGCAGGAAAGGAATGTGCTGTCTGTGATAAATGCAGAAACAAAACATCTACAGTGAGAAAGACAGACTGTCAAAAGAAAATTCTCAGCAGATCTGGAAAAAGCTCTCCCTGGGTCAGATCTGCATTTTCAGCACAGGGCAGAAAAGGTCACAGCCACATGGTAATGGTTTTTTTCTACGGTTCAAGAAAGATAAAATAGCCCCAATTCTCTCCCTTCCTGGTAAGACAGGTGTGGGTCTCAGTGTTTCACTTGCTTCTGCAATGTTACAAAATCATTTTAATAAAGGATAGAGAGGCATTTATAGAAGTTCCGGTGACACTAGGTAACCTTTTAGTATGGATGTAAGGAGCGATATAGTACATCATGATCATGCCACAGATTACAGTTTGTAATTATCTGGGGACAGCACTTGAAAGAGTGACTGGTAGGGCTTCTTGTTATTCAAAGCCTTGAATTAACTCACTTCAGTACTTAACAGCACCCAAGGAGTTTGTGCTAGCACTACAGGCAGGGGCAACAGACTGGCCACTCTGCCAGACCTGAAACGACTTGTTACATCCCTACCCACCAATCCATTTATCAAAGTGCTTGCAGCTCCCATTTCAAAACCTGAAAAAAATAGCAGTGAAGAAGTGTGTTTTCAGAGCACTTTCAGTAACTGAGTTGCAGGCCCTGTTTTCCCTACCTGAGCAATTCCTACATCAGGTACTGGGGACACCATGAGCCTGCACTCTCATATTTAATTGGGAAGGGGCTGAGTTTGCACCTTCCCCCAATGGAAGCAGCAGGCGCTTTAGCTGATCTTGGGAAATCCATGGAGGCAGATACCTCAGTAAACAGGCCCTGTGCCTCTGTACTGGCTCCCCAGCCCCTCCCTCCCTCGCCTCCAACTTCTTCTGAACCCACAGCAGTATGGTTTCTGATTGGGATCCCCCACTAACCATTGCTCTTAGAGACCCCTTGGTGGCAAGAGGGTTACATGAGGGAATGTTGCCACCACCAGTAGAACCCACACACCGTCCTTGTCCCAACCCTGCCCAAGACACACAATCTGGACTCCATGGGGGTAGTGGAAGATGCCACAGAGGCTGCACTCTGCTTTTGCTGCTTCTCCCCCATCTTGATCCCCTGTGTTCTTGTACCTTTCACTTGCGGGTATGGAGGGGACAAGGACACCCTGAAAAAAGCAATGCAGATCATTTGGCTCTCGCTAACTCCAGTTTTATTAAAGCTCAGTGCAGCATCACCAAGCTACCACATCACACACTGTAGGTGAAGAGGTGAGTGAGCCTCAGGACAACTGAGCACAGGAAAGCTCTCCCCTGTCTAAGCGCATGAGTTCTCAAATCATTGTACAGAACAGACCCACATGATGATAGACATTTTCTCTTCTCCCATTACCAACGGAATGGACCATCACCCCTCCCCATTCATGAATGTGGAGATCATCTCCCCTCATCAGTGTAAGGAGCTGAGACAGTGATTAGGTGAATTTACCTCATGTAAAGTGGTAAGGGCTTAAGTGTACTTAATCAATCATATACACACACACAGGCTAGTAAATATATAAGGAGGTGCATAACCAATATAATCAATACAATGAGTTGGCTAGTTTTTAGGGTTACCTGTAAATAACCCTTTTTGGGAAGAAGTGCAAAACAAAGCCATTTGGCTAATTCAGATTTAACTTACTGTGTATTCTCTTATTCATTCAGCTCTTGAAATGTCCCTGATATTTGGGTACACAACAAGGATGAAGTTACAATGAAAAGTCACAATGACCCAGCCAAATATAATCAGAATAAACAAGGAAAGTCCCCAAAGTATCAGACAAATACACAAGTTATACAAGTAAACAAGTTATACAATTTAGGGCACCATGCAGAATGTTATATTTGTTCATAAAACTTTATTATGTAATGAATCAGAGGAGAGGGGTATTGATAAAAGTACAGAATCATCTTGGGTATAAAAGACTGTACTGAGACGCTAAGTCTTTGCCTAGGGTGTGTGCAGCCTGTTCACTGGCCCGCCACACTCAATTGATCACTGAGGTTAGCAGTGGTTTTGTCTGTTATAGCAAGCAGTCATTGTCTGCTTTGCAGACATTTAATAGGAGTGTTTAGATCTTTTGGGAAAAAAAATAAAAATGTCTAACTTTTGCTGTTCTTTCCACTTCTCCTTCCAACTTGCTCCATTTTTCTCAGCTGAAAACCAGGTGAACAGCTATCACCCAACTCTCTGCAGACCACTAAAAAGTGCTCTACTGAGCACAGTTTGGCAGCCTCTGAGCAGATTAATGCCTGGGGTGAGTAAGTTACATATTGATTCAATGCAACAATTCATTTCTGAACAGCTGTTCTAATTTCCTACACTGAATTGCAGTATGAAAGCGCACAGGATACCAGTTCAAAACCTCTTAAAAATGAGAGACCCTCAAAACATAAATTTGAATTAACTCTGTCAGGGGATGTTTAAGATCTGAGGTTTTGACTCAGACCCAACATTTATATTGGTTTTTTTATTGCCTAAAAAGAAACATCTGTGGATGGCAGTTTTGTTTTACTATACAGTTGGTAAGATATGTCTTTATTTCTGCAATTGCACTTTAAAAAAATCAGTTCTGCAAGCATAACATGTAAAAAGGGTGCTGAAACCAAAGATCTGTCTATGTGGCATTAACCTCATATTACAGATTATCTCCATATGGAGAGATTCATTTACGAAACAGGGAAACAGAATGGGCTTTTTTTTTTTTTTTTAAATGAAATTTGGAAATCTTTCCCAGAACGGTACAGTGGATCAGAACTTTAGAGGACTATACTCTAGATATGTAAATACTGAGCATGTGATGAGAGCTGTTTTAGGGAACTCATTTTCTTATTAAAATATGAAGACACCTAAAACTTATTTTGAAATGCTGGATAATGTTTCTATTTTTTCTGATCTCTTCTGTCTCCTTAACCCTATTCAACCAGAAGAAATAAATCCTATTGCAGAGGAACTATATAAGGTTCTCTGCATTATGGATGATCACACTAGCCCTGTTGGAGTGCAGGCTATACACCCTATATGCGCAGGGGAGGTCTCCACATTGGCTCCAAAGAGGTTGCTGTGGTGGGACTGTTGTAGCAGGCCAGAAAGGGACCACTGAATTTTTGTTTACATTGGTGACTGGGAAATCCCCCATGCCTTCAGCTTTTGTTTTCACTGAAGATTATCTAAAATTCTCCCACACCTGCTGTAGCCGTATTGGTCCTAACTATGCTGGGGCTCGCAGGCTTTGTAAAGAAATACGACCATGTTGTCTAGACTAGCCTGTTTAGCCAACACAGTGGTAAAGTGGCACTAGCAGCCAGCCTACAATAGCATTTTCAACATTGCTAGCACTGTTGGGGACTGCATCAGTACTAAAACAACCAACCACAACCACTCAACCCAACCGCAGGAGAGTATCCTACAAGCTCTCAGTGTAGACAGCTGTGGAAGGTGCAGAGAGACTGATTCGTAACCTGGAACAGAGGCATTAGAAGGGACTGTACTGTAGCATTACAACCTGAATGCAACTTGGGGGTGGATGCCATTCTCCTTAATTCTCCACAAAAGCCTAGGCTTTGCACTGGGAGGGATGAGAACTTCAGCCATTGGTCCCCTGACACTAGAAATGTAAATACTGAATACATTGGGTACTTCCTTGAGGGACTGGCTAAATTTAGATAGTAAATATAAAATAAGTATTAAGGGACCTTTACAGTACTAACTAATGCAGAGACATGTACATGGTAATGGGAATAACTATGGATTGGAGTAATCCCTTAGTTTTTAATAAGGTAATAGCTTCATATTTGTCTAAAGTGTGGAGGTAGAAATAAGGTCTGATACTCAATTGCTTAACAAATTTATCTTTTTTTCTTAAATAACCAAACTTTTCTAGTTACAAAACAACAAGAAGGAGCTTAAACATACACAAAGAATCCACGTGGATAAAAATAACAAACTTTGCACTGTCAGCACATTTCACCCAAGAATCTCCAAGAACTTTTCCCAACGCGGAGCCCTCCACACTACTGTGTGCTAGTATTACATAACCAGTTTAGAAAACGAGGAACTGAGGGACAGAGAGGATATGTGCCTTGCTTACAGAGTGTCTGTGGTAGTAATTGATCCAGGCAATGTGAGCCCCTACATTGCTCTAATCAGTAGACTATTTTACATACCATTTCTTACTTATTTTTTAATCTTTTCTGAAATGCACCTACCTCTTGGTGGGTGAAACTCAGCTCTCCCTGGCCAAAGTCAGAAGAAGGGTGTTCTGAAGGACAAACTCAGCTGGGGTGGGGGTCCTGTGGGGCTGCTGCACAGCCCCTCCGCAGGTATTATTACAGCCTATAGTCTCATATCATGGCTTCTGCCTCTCTATGCCCTCTTTGTTGAGGTTTCGAGTCAGCTACATCTGTGTAGAGTTTGAGCCAGCTACCACTGAATAGCAACCCCCCCTTCCCAAACAAAACAAAAACATTGACCTCAATGGGAGTAGGACTGGGATTTAAGATTATTAAACCTTTAAACGGATTTCTATATTGTTTCAGAACACAAACCCTGCCTCCAAATGAAAAAGAGCGTTTCACCTCCAAATTAATTGGCTACTCAATTTGATGTTCGACTTTAGAATAACATTACTTCTAGTGTTTAGCGAATTCTAGGTTTAAATAAATAAATAATTACTTGATCCTGGATTAATTCTTTAGTAGATTTTTTCCTTAGATTTCCCATGATCTTTTACTCATGTTACATAATTCAGCTTTGTAATTAGTTAAACTTGATACTCCTGTAAATATCTTCTAAAAACATCTAAACAACCAAATCTATCAAAGAACCTATAGTAAAGGGTTTTTAATTTTTTTTGTTTAATACTACTATGGACCCATTCCATCTATAGATACATTACAGGACATTTTTCATTTGTGCTTCCTTCACAACCAGACTATAACTACTAGGTTTTTAAGCACAGCCCTCCCTGGAAATAAATGAGTGCTTATCATAAAATGATCGAGTTTTGTTCACTATTTATACCTGCTTTTCAGCTTGTTTCAAGAGCTTTTGGAATCGCTCATCCTCCAACACACACTGGGGAAGGTCAGTCTCTCCTCTGGCTTTCATCTCCTCAAGCTTCTGTTTAAGATCGCGCAGTGCCTGAAGTTCATCGTTCAGCCGATTCTGTCGCGTCCGAGATGCCTGGAGGTCCAGCTCCAAGTCAAGAGAAGTGCGTACAGGGTGCTCTTGCGTAGCTCGTCGCATGATCGACTGGCATGCAGGCTGAATTGTTCAGGAATGATAATGTAATAAAAAGTAAGAGTACATTTAATATACGAAGGCTGAGGTAAGGAGTTGCCAGTTGGGTAAAGAATGTTCACATTTATTTTTTCTGAGCACAAGTTGCCATACCAGATCAGGTCAAAGTCCATAGGCCATCTACTCTGGAACTCTGCTTCTCGCAGAAGCCAGTGCCTAAAGCTTCACAAGATGCTGTAAAACTCCTATAGTTTGTACATTACAGATGCCATATGGCTATGCCAGAATAGCCATGCCAGCATAGCCCCCAATGTAGATGAAGCCTCCACTTCCAGGAGTTTTTCTGTCCATCAGAACACTACCTCCCTGAATGACATTAGCTATGGTGCCAGAAGCCCTCTCTCATGAAGATAAGCTGCATCTACAGTGGGGCTTTTGTTGGCATAACTATGTTGGTCAGGGGTATGGTTTTTTCACTCCCTTGACTTATGTAGCTATGCTGACATAAATTATGTGTAGACCTTAGAGAAAAATTACTTTCTGACCCTCACAGCAACACAATTATGAAGTATGAGATTTAATAGTCTTTAGCATTTCTAGCTCTGCATGTGTCATTAATAGTCATAAAATTATCCAGGACTTCTAAAATTCCAGACATAGCATTTGATTCAATGACCTCCTGTAGCAGGCCTCAATCCAGCAAGGCACTTAAATACATGTCTAACTTTAAGCGCGAGTAGTCCCATTGATTTCAGTAGGACTATTAATTTTCTAAAGTACCTTGCTGATTCGGGAATGCCAGAGATTGACCATAGTCTGTAAACAAGTATTTCCCTTTCAGTGCTTCAAATTTACTTCCTTTAATTTAATTGAGTTTTCTCACATGATGGCCAGAGTAAAACTTCCCAGACTTTGCAATCTCTTCTCCCACATCAACTCTGCCATCCTGCTAAGTACAGTCAGCCTTCCTTAGACCCTTTCAATGCTTGTTGTATCTCTGAAGCCTAGTAACCAAAAATGGACACAGCCCCCTAGGTGAGAATGTACATTTAATTTTATGTATTGTCATAATATCCTTTTCTCCTTCAAATCCCTTCATTATTTACAAAAGTTCTTGGAGGAAATTCATTGAAAAAGAAAACTTAAGTATGGTTGAACCCTTGAAACTATGGGATTTTCCCAACCCTTCCACCAAAACTATATTTAGGATGAATGTTGTCTGTGTGTTCTTTATGTATACTGTATATAAACATGCACAATATATTATTTTATATTTAAATAGTGTGTCGTAATATTGAAGGATCCCGATGACTTTTATACACTGTACAGCATATCTCTGAAACAACTAACCCTAAATGTGAGTGTGGCAACTATCTGGCACACATCCTAATAGTGAGGAAGGTGCAATTCCGCCCCAGGGTACCAGGGCAAACCTCTACTCTCACAAGAAATGCCATGGGATCATTACTATCCAAACATTGGCGAGACAATTTTGTTGCTAAAGGTCTCATTCAAAGGACCTAGACACAATTAATGGAACTCTGTTTATCTGCTTTGGAAAGATGATGGGCCAAGTCACAGTTGTGTCAAGATTTGGATCTGGGATCCCAGGGAATCTGGGTGTTTCAAAAAGATGCTGAGATCACTCTATAGACTCCAGATGCCTAAAATCAAGCTGATGGTTTAAAATGAAATAGAAAAAAGTAGCAAATATGTGGACCACTGCTCAGGTGAGACGGCACTTACCCTTTTAACTCTCAAGCTCCGTCGTTCTGTGGCATTTCTCACAAAGAGAGACTTTTTGGCCAGTGTTGAGCTGTCACTGTCACTTCGATTCAGCTGTCAAAATATGGATATAAACACTCTGATATAAAACAGCGGTATATTTCAATACAAGGCTTGTTCTGTTTTTAAGTTAGAAACATTGAGAAAACCTCAAGGATGTTGATATGGATGTGGGTCATTCTTGGGGTTCAATAAAACCTCTCAGTCAGATAAAATATATGTCCAGGGTTAGCATCTTAAAGAGTGCAGAGATATTTACTGCATGAAAGCAATCTGAAGCCACATACTGAAACCTAAGCTATTTAGTGGTGGTGAAGGATAACATTAGGTAATTTGATTCTATTTTTGTTCTTCAAATTTACATTGCCAATCCAGACAATATTAGTGGTTCTATAACATGAATATAAACATCCCCCCCATACACATCAAGACATTTCAGCAGTTTTAACTTGGACGCAAAACGATGATTCAGCCAGTAGGTCGGCAACGTTACTTCTTAGCTGAGACCCCATTTCCCAAAATTTTGAAAGTCAAGCCCCCCTTTCAGGGGAAGGGAATCCCCTGCTACCTCATGTACTGTTAAAGGCCCACTCACCTTAATTTATCAATCTTATATGCCTCCCCTGGGGGAGTTGTGCCCAACACTGGCTTAGCCAATCACATTCTCTTCCTCATAGAGCACATGACAGTCACAGCATAATGATGACACACAGGTGATGGAAGGTTACTCATGGCTTGAAATTGACTGCTGCATCAGTCATCAATTATGGTGAAATTAAAATAGGATCATTTGCAGTTTACAATATTTTACTGAAAATGCATTGTGGATTATTTAAAAAGTTTAATTAGCCTAGCACAGGGCATACTGCCAAAGCATTGGCTGTTTTACAGTCCTCTTACTTCCAAGGTTGCGAATACTATTCACTTGCCTGGGGTAGACCCTTATCAACAGAGCTGCACAGGGAAATGCAAATTACTCTACATGTTCACCTGGCTAACAAGCAACGATCTCAACCTCAGTCTTATCTGGATTGAATGTATGTATGTGCAGATCCTCCTACAAGAACATTGCTACTTCTCAGAAATCAGTACCACAGACTAAACAACAACAGTGGCTCTTTTCTTAAGCCATGTCTACACTGCGTACCTTACAGCGGCACAGCTGTGCCACTGTAAGGTCCCCCGTGTAGCTGCTGTATGCCGGCAGGAGAGAGCTCTCCTGCTGAGGAAATAAAACCACCCAACGAATGGCGGTAGCTTTGTCTCCCGCTGACAAAGTGCTGTCCACACCAGCGCTTTTCGTCAGTAAAACTTGTGTCAGTCAGGGGTGTGTTTTTTTCACACCCCGACCGACAAAAAATTTGCTGACGAAAGTGCCACGTAGACATAGCCTTAGTTACACTATAGAATCATAGAATATCAGGGTTGGAAGGGACCTCAGGAGGTCATCTCAAAGCAGGACCAATCCCCAGATAGATTTTTGCCCCAAATCCCTAAATGGCCCCCTCAAGGACTGAACTCACAACCCTGGGTTTAGTAGGCCAATGCTCAAACCACTGAGCTATCCCATGACATGACAGATTGTTCTCAAACTGAATATCTATTAAGTATATCAATATATACAGTAGAAGAATTAAAAGAAAGCTGGTTTAAAGTCTAATACAGTAGCAGAAAGATTATTAGTACTCTTTTCTGAAGAGCTGAAAAAATTAACATGGACTACAGGAATTTTGCTGCTGAAATTTCAATGACTGACAAAATCAGAGCCCTACAGCATTATAATGCAGCATTTATGTGAAAAAGAAGAACCTTGTGATATGGGTATATGTCCCTAGAGAGAAGTCAGTCTTCTCTCATACAAACTCAGCTGTTAGCTCATCAATACTAATGATCAGACATTAGCATCTAAACATTCGTTAAAGACTTTTCAAAGGAACAAGTGGGATTTTGGTCCCTACCTGTCCTTTGTGTCTTTGAGACTCTCCCCCTACAAACTCTACTGACTATACATACTTCACGAGAGTCACTTTCAAATCATCATCTGAGAAGAGGTGCTTTTCTATAAGGGAGTGGACATCAGCTGGAGTGAATTGTCTGTAACTTGAAGTCTTTTAAACCATGATTTGAGGACTTCAGTAACTCTGCAAGAGGTCAAAGGTCTATTACAGGAGTGGTGGGTGAAGTTCTGTGGCCTGCAATATTCAGGAGGTCAGACTAGATGATCAGAATGGCCCCTTCTGGCCTTGAAGTCTATGAATGCATATCCATCAGATGTTTTTTGCCCAGGACATGCTGCACAGTGGGGGAGGAAGGATGGTCTTGTGGTTCAGGCAGCAGAACAGGACCGAGGAGGTCTGGGTTCTGTCACCAGCTCCACTACTGGCTTCCTATATGACCTTTTGGCAAGTCACAATCTCTGTGTTCTGGCCCTGCCACAGTCACAATTTGAGATGCTGCATGGTACCTTGGTTTCATACTCTGGTTACATCTATACTAGCAAACTTCATAGCCATAATTTACCACCAGTTCAGCTCCACTGCTGGTAGGATGGGTGGAAGTTAAGGTGTTTATAATGCCATGCCCAAGTTTACATAACAGTAGCTAAAACCATCGGGGCCCTCTCTACATCACACCATCCATCATTACTTCCTCTGGAGGAGCTGCACAAGTAACAGCGTTAGGGCTGCAAGGTTCACCAGTGTAAACAAGATCTCAATATGCAGGGGTTAAACAACAGACAGTGGGCCCTGGATTCAGCCAAAAAGTTATCCAAAAGTTATGCAAAGCCTGTAGAGCAGAGTATTCTATGGGTACCTAATATGCTTAGTGAGTGCAAGAGAAAGTGAAAGGTCATTTCACAGGAGATTCACCTTGTGACAGGATAAATATGACATACTGCTAAGTGCTTTCATACCAATTATTTTCATTTTTTAATCAGATAATCATCATAAAGTTGGGACCAACTTTAAAAATTTCTTTATTTAAAATGGAAACTTCTGACCAATTAAGGAGTGGGATTGGTAAAGAATTAAAATGCTGAGAAAAAAAATGACATACTTGCCACTGAAGCCATACTGGGATCAAAGCAAATATCAAATAAAAAAAAATCAGTTTGTTTTTAAATTAAAATTTGTGTATACAGCTTGTGATCACTTCTTAGATCTTAAAACAACATGTTTTTATTGTTTGGTATTTAAACACATATCTATTGCTGATAAACTAAGGCAGTCTTCATGTTACCACTGTTCAAAGGGAGACTAAAACTGTATTGTCAGAACCAAATTTGAGACTAATGCCCAAGGCAGAGCTCAGGGACACAGTTGCAGCAGGGTTTCAGATGTAGCTGCTAACCATTCTATCCAACCTGAAATCACGGTAAGCTTCAAAACGTGATTCAAAACTGATAGCAGCTGAGCTTTTTCCAGGCTATGTGGCCCTCACACTGTACATTATTAAAAAATGCTAATGCAGTATTTGCTTATTGTGAGCTTTATTCGAACACATTTTCAATGGATCAAAATTGTCAGATTATTTCAGTGCATTGTGATGTGTGAATTACTGTTCTGTTTATACAGTGAAACACACCCCTTTGCCAAGGTCCAAAACAAGACACTTCATAGATACAAGCCCTCTGCAAAGGATTGCTTTTCATCCATAGTAAAAGTGTTTTGACACAATATAGGAGTTCACTGTAAGCCTGTTCCACTGTGCATCAGTATGTTCTTTTGAAAATCCAAGAAAAGCACAATTTAGACTCTTGCAGGTGAAAAGTGGGTTTTCCCAGTACATGACTCATTGCCATTAATGTGCCATTGCCAAGGAATTAAATGACTCTTTAGTTAATAGCATCTCATTGAGAGTGCTTTTCCTCTTACCCTACAGATGTACTGGTTCCGCTCTCCTGGAGAGAAAGTTTGCGAGCGCACTATCATGCTGTTCCTGACAAAGGGACGCTGTCTAGAGCTCAAGCTGGCTCTGTCCTTGGGTCGGACTGCCATATTCTCATTAACTGCTTCCTCAGTATTAGTCTCTTTATCAACCTGTCAAGAGAAATTTTAAATAAAAAATACACACACACATACACTCCCCTGCCAGCGATATACCTTGCAAGCACTGCTTTCTACCCTCCCAAGACCATTTAAGTTGAAATCCAACACAGAAAGCAAAGAATCTTGCCCATAACTAAGTGCAGCAGTATTCAGTTAAAAAAAAAAATCAGTTAAAAAGTGTAAGAAAAACCTTGCCAGGTATTCCCTGTGCCCAATACAATTGCCACTTCCATCTGAAACTTCTACAGCAGGGGCCTCACTAATCTGTAAACCACAATCCGGAAAGTCTGTACTCAGAACAAACATTTGGGTTTGCAGTTTACAGCTGCACAGTGAGGTTCTGATGCTGTGCTGGGGGCAGGACTGAGAAGGGTGATGCCACATGCCTAAAGGACTAACGGGGCATTGCATATTGCCCCTGGACTCCCTCCCCGCAGCAAACACCCTGAAATATGGCTACATCACTGACTGCTGCTGTTCTTCCTTGCCCACCCCTCGGCAACTGCTTATCTGCCAACCTCACTAATCTGAACTGGGGCTTCCCACTCAACTAATTCATACAATATTAATTAGGTCCTACTTTATTTACTGTGCCCACTGAAGTAAGCATTTAGGTATCTTTTCTCCTTTTTCTACAGCAAAGTTGATTGTTCTTTGAAGTTTTCACTTATCTAGTTGTCCATACAGACCAGTGAATGTCTTAAGCAGCAGCACAGCAACTGTAGGAGGATTTGACACTAGTAGATCACATTTCAATCAGTATTGCAATCAGATATTGCACCGCCACCTGCTGCTAGGCCTCTGACTCACTGCTGAATGCAGGTCTTCTTAACAAGGCTTAGACCACAGCTTTAGGCCACAATTCAGAAAACTACTTAAGCATGTGTCTAACTTTAAGCAGGTGAGTTGTCCTAGGCTTGTGCTTAAGCATCTTGCTGAATCAGGGCCATGATCTGTGCCTGCCAGCCTGGTCCCCAAAAGACCCTCAGTCCATTTGGCCACTCCCTGAACTAACTGAGAGCTAATTACAATCCCCAATGAGTCACTAGACCAAACATTGAACTTTTCCAAGTTCAGATGGAAGATTTATGTCTAAATTTCCTGCACTAACTTCAAAGATCTTAATTTTTTTTGAAAGCACAATCTTAAGAGAAATAAGAAAAAAACAAAGATGAAATCATGACATACATAAGCAAAAAAATAACTTACACATTCATAACCTTAAAGCTACTAAACTAATTTTCTTTCAACTTGAATTTTTTCCTTACTCAGAGACCAAGTAAAGACTGGAGTTTTAAGGTAGTTGTTTTTAAGTTAAAAGTATGCAACATTTTCAACTAGAATGAACGTAAGAAGTTCACAACTGCCTAACTCAAAAATGACCAATCTGTTTTTGCTCAAACTTACTATTCAAACAACTGCTATAATAAATGTCATGATAATCTTTAAGCTTTCAAACCCGATATACTATTATGGCATACTCCAAGGGAAAGAAGCAAATAAATATTTCATAAGACTAAGTGGTGTCTTCAAACATGCAGTATGCTTTAGGGAAGCACAATCTAAAATATTCACCAGTGTCGGGACTACAGCAGCTAACTGATTGCCAGGGGCATCAGCATGGTCACTTTCTTCCCCAACCTTGTTTTCATCTGTCTCTGCTGTATCAGTGCATAATCTTAAGTTATCTGTATATCCGCCTTCCTCTGCCAATTTAACTCCATCCTCCTCTTCATCCACAATTTCATCAGACGCCTCTGCTAGCATTTCTAACCTGCAAGAACAAAAGTAACCCAAGTTACCCTTGAACTGACAAGACCCACAGGAGAAAAGTACTGGAATGCCTAAATCCTGCACCTTGTACAAGAGGCATATTGTTATCAATACGTTATCTTGATAAGAACAGGATGATTATAGTATCACCAAATGCTTCCAAATTACTCATGTGAATGCATTTTTAATTATATGCTCCAAGAAAAAACAGAAAGCTCTGTTATAATTCACCTTCGAGAACATTTTAACAAAGCACACTAAATTTGATAGCACCATGCTGCTCTGGTGATAATGTACACAATAGAAATGTAATGCTATGAAAAAGCCTTATTAAAGCTTCCTGTACATGATGACACATTTCTGTATGACAACTACAGAAAGGGCGTACTGGGAAATACTGTTCCTTAACATACACAAAAAGACACAGTAATTTAGCAGCAGAACCTGTCTCCACTCATGGAGAAAGTTCACAACCCCTCCAAAACAAGAACAAACACCACATATCCTGTCTATGACATGCAGCAGCCCCCTCACCCTAAATCCTATTAATCTCTCATTAAAGTTTATGGATTGCAATAAGCTGGGACAAGTAGCATTTGTGATGTGGCATTTTGGGACACTGTCAATGAGTCAGGAAGAACTGAGTGGACTACACAGAAGGGGGGGCGGGGAATTAGAACATTCAATATATTTGGTAAACTTAAGTGAAGATAATAAATTGTCCCTGCAGAGGAACTAATTTTTTCCCCCCTGGCAAGTAAAGCACTTTTCCAAAGCCTACAATGAGGGTCAATGTAAAGAACAGCTTTACCAGTCTTCATCAGCACCCCTGTTCTCCTGCCCCTCCTCCTCCTCCTCCTCCTCTGCCAGCTCTTGCTCTACCGCTTCCAACTCAGCAGATGTCCTCTCTAGCAGAGCCGAGACAGCATCCTGATGGCGTAAATAAAGAGAATGAAACTAGACACAGTACATTAGGCAAGAAATGACAACGCTTACAAGAGTTGCGTTTCCCTGGCATTCCCTTGCACCAGGAAAATGTGATTAAGTGATAATAAAAAGGCAAAGTATGGAAGTTTATGCCGGGGAGCAGAATTCCAGACATGCTACATACTAATTAGTTGTGTGAAAACATTCAAAAGGAGATTTAAGTATTCTAATAGGGTGATACCATGAAGTATATTTCTTCTCTAATGAGGGGTGATTATAGTATCGCCTAAATAGGAAGAAAAGATTATTTCTTAAAATCACGTATGGCTCATGCTGTTCTTGTGATGCAAGCACAAAGCAGAAAGTTTGTTTTCGCTGGAATGATTAAGGTACAATTTGCATAAAAAGTATTTTTAAATGCAATGAAAATATTTTAACATGTGAATGCAAAGAACAAAAAACAAAGCTGTTTCCAAAATACACACATGAAAATAAGAAACCAAATTAACTAACAGGGAAGTTAGGGAGACTCTTATTTTAAAAACAATGTAAGGAAGGTCAGAGGAAGGAGAGATTAAAACATAGGACCCAATCCTGCAACCCATAGTTAGGCCCTGATTCTACAAACACTTATGCACATGCTTAATATTTACAACCCCATATGGGACTAGTCAAGTTAAGCATGCAGGATTGGGACCCTAGGCCCTAGTAAAGTCAACGAATAAGAACCGCAGTTTGGCGCATGTAACATTAGTGCAACTGCCTCAGTGGGGTGAGGGAATAGGGGTCAAGGCCTTTTTTCTTGCTTTCACTGGTTTAGCCAACACACACTGCTCACCAAGTCCAACGAGCCTGACAATTGCTTGTAAGGCAGAAACACCGATTCCTCATTTTGCTCCTCGTTCTTTTTGCCAGGAATTTGCTTGCAGGGCAGCAGATTATACCACAGCGTATAGGTCTCATGAGAAAGTGATAAATCTGCAAGGCTGAGCTGAGTTCCAGCCTACACGGAATGACAGATGGAAGGAAAAAGTTAAAATTGGTCATTTTTCCTGTATGAGAGCTGAGCTCTCATTCCACAGTATTTTTCATTGTACAAAGGGCACAACGAACTTGACAAGCATTTCGGGGTGCTTTACAGCTCAAAAAGCATTGCTTTTTCCAGTGATGAAACAGAGTTTAAAGACCAAATGGAAATCTGTGCAAGCTACTCAATATTGCATATACTTTTTTTTTTTTTAAATAAAGAAAATACCAAGCTGAGCATTTACCTGTTACTAAAAAATGAGACCCCTGAAAACCCCCCAAATGCTTCTCTGGCATTCTGTAGCATTAAATAATAAACAACTGTTGGAGTCCACTGCAGAGTGCACAGGTTGGGTTCTGGAGAGACAAAGCCACAATACCAACCCTATGGAGGACATTCTGGTCAATCTCAGTTCACTTCTCAGCAGACAGTTGGCCCATCACAAAAATCACCACAACCATCAATACTAATTGGAATCTTCCTGGCAGTATCAGCGAAGAAGAATAAGAGTGAATAGTAGGGCTACCTTTTCATTCAGGGAAGGGAGACCGTCAGGTGAGGGTTGAGGCTTACTGGTTGGGAACTATGGGGAAATTTGCACTATTACTGTCAGGGCTATACCCTGGAGATTTAAGTTCTCTGTTCTGTAGCTAAATAGAGGATTTCAGTCTCCACGGCTGTCAGTCTGGGTGCCTGGTTGGCACAGTTCACTGACAGCCCTGACATGTGTCCCTTCTGCAGTGAGGGAGACCCTGGTGCACATCTACCTGGAAGGCACCAAGTGGCACCTCTATTTACAATGAAGTATACTAGTCTCAAAACATGGAGCTTAATGCAATCTACAGTGTTGTACAACAGATTTGCATTCCAGGCAGTGTTTTGTTACAACACAAGTTCGCATCACTTTGTTTTACATATTGTATTTTATACTTTGGAGACCCAATTCTACTCTGACTTGCATCAGTGTTACACTGATGTAACTCCGATGAAGTTTAGATGAAATTACTCACGATCTACATCTGTGCGCTATACATCAATTTGTCATTGTGCAATATCATGGCAAGACAGAGCTTTTAAAACGGTCTCCATCCAACACTGTATTGTATACATGTGGAATTGCAGAGAAATGTAATCGTCAGTGCTATTGAGACAACTCAGATGTGGTGCTGAATTCTTCTGGGAGCGTTGCAGAATTCTAGAAGCTATATTCATCAGTGGGGAATAAAACAAACAAATGCATGCCAAGCAAAGCTAATATAAAAATGCATACCAGGCATTCTTCCCGTCGAGTTTTACTGACAGAACAGACATCTACACGTAATGTCTTCTGCTGCAAAGCTTCTTGGGAAATGGCTACTCTGAATATCTCATTGAATAAAATGGTTTCCATAGCAGGATGGACTTTAGTGCGGAACAGACAGCTGATGTCAACTGAGGATGGAAGTACCGCTACTCTAAAATACCTGAAGGGAACAAAATAAAATGATTTACATGTGTAGCAAATAGCACCTAGTATGCAAGCACAATTACAATTTAAGATCATTCACAAAATCCAAAATTAACGGCTTAACATTTTACCCCTGTAATTGTCTCATGCTCAGCTGCAGGTGCACTATGCTTAACACGTGCCAGCTGCTGAGGGGAAAAGTGAATCACTGCAGTCAGCCTTCCACCGTGGAGGGAAACTGATCACAAGGTTTGAAGGAAAAGTGCATGCCAGGGAAATGGACAGGCAACAATTCAGTTGGGAGGAAGGAGAAAGAGGGGGCTGATAAATTTAACTTCCCACCTGTCCCTTGCACAGCCATTTCCCCAAAAGTTATTTCTGTGCCTTGGGAAGGTAATGACAGATGAGGTAGGCATTGCTGACTCTATCCAAATGAATCCTTTGCTTTAGTATTAAGTGAGAGACGCTGAAGATCATGTCACAGAAAGTGGGATACATTATCCTAATGGAAACAAGAAATCCTAGAAAGTTGAAAGATCCTTTTGAAGCAGGGAGAGAGTTGGAAAATTGAGACACAAAAGTTAAACACTTAGAAATGACTTCAGTAGCATGGTGGAATGCATTGTACCTCATATTTCTGAGAAAAAGGAAAAATGGAAAACTAGTAAAAGAGAAAGAAAACAGCTAGGAAAGATGAGAAGCAGTACTTGATGGAGATTAATATTATGCTGGTATTTAATAATCACACCCCTACTCCCACGTGTAGATGTAGCCTAAGTTCAACAGTCTCTGTACTCTTATCAACACCCTGGCCAACAGTGTGGTTTCCATATTTGAATCCTGCCTTTACATATGCATCAAGTGTACCAAGGATCTTTCCTTAACCCTCATCTTTTATGCACCTTCTCACTTTAGTTAGCTTCATTTTCACCTCACTATCAACCACCTTGGACTTCTCTTCTATATTGAAGTCCTCTAACTATGATTCCCAAGTATCTGCTTTTATTGACTGTATCAGGTCATGGATATGTCAGCTTTCTACTGCTGAATACTCTGAAGACTTAAAAGGACACTGACAACTGAATGTCTTAAATTCCAAATTGTGAAAACAAGGTTTCATAAAACCTACCATCAACAGCACAACACAATTTTTTTTTAAAAAGGGACCAATGAAAACAGGTGTTTTTTCCACAAATGCACATTCTCCGGTGTGTTTCAAAGATGGCAGTACTAAGTGAATAAAAGTGAAACTGACTTCATTGATTGTCATTGTCCAAGCTAAGAAAAATGTAAATGGCTTACAAATACAGACAAGTATACTGGATTTTAAAAATTCTTTCACTTCTAACAAGCTATGGCTTTGTATCAGAAGAAAACAGCTCATGTTTTTTAAACTAACAGTATATCTTGGAGTCCTTTTTGTGGAGTAAAAAATTATTTGCCCCAGGTCTCTGACTTCAACCCTTTACTTTGGTCCCAAGGCCAAAAATATTGGGAATCAACTTGTTTTTCTTACTATAGCTTCAGAACATTGCTAATATTTGTACTTCACTTGATCTTTAATGCTCTAACTTTGACAGCCTTCTTCATAGTACATTAGCCATGTCTCATCTCAACTTTCCATTTTCACGGTCTTTCTAAATTCCTGCACTATAAATTTTAGGGGGGCATAATAATGGTAGACACAACTATTAACTCCAAAAAACAAGATTGTGTCACACACATCCATCATGTTCACTGGCTTCCTATTGATCAGTGAACCCAGTTCAAAATAGCCTTAAAAATACCAACTCTCCTGGACTGGCTCCATCCTACCTCTAATCATATTAAGCCTCGTAACAGCCTGTTGAGATAGTCAAATATTATTGTATCTATTTTGCAGCATGGAAAATTGAAGCAGTTGTTTGTCCAAAGCCACGCAGCAAGTTAATTTACAGATCTAGGTGTAGAACTCAGAGATCTTTAATCCCAGTTCCCTACTCTAACTACCATAAGGTCCATCAACGGCTGTTAGCCAAGATGGTCAGGGATGCAATCCCATGCTCTAGGTGTCCCTAAATCTCTGACTGCCAGAAGCTGGGACTGGATGACAGAGAATGGATCACATGATAACTGCCCTGTTTTGTTTATTCCCTCTGGAGAATCTGCCATCAGCCACTGTCAGAAGACAGGATACTGGGCTAGATGGACCACTAGTCTGACCCAGTATGGCCGTTCTTATGTTCACTAAGAACACTCCCTCTTGTAGGAAGTAATGAAAGAAACATCAGCCATTTTTCAATACTTGCATCAACCTGTTTTTCACTTTTATTGTTTTGATATTTCTATCTATACAGCACAACACAGAGCCTAATTTTTGAGAGGCCCTCAAACATCACTTGTTAGAGGTGATGTGCCTCAGCATTTTTGCTGAGCCATTTAGAGTTTATGAAATTGCCTCTTAAACTTATGACAGGCCCTTGTTTAAAACTAATATATACTATTTTAAAATTATTTACAATTTTACACACACAAGACCACATATATACACAACCTTCTGAGAGATTGTTGGAAAGATTATAGTAACAATGATTTTTACCTGCTATTTTTAATAACTATAACATATAATTATACAGTATCTAAAGCGACAGTACCTTCCAAAAGGAATGAGTAAAGCATAATCACAGAAATCGTGCAATGTACACTTCAGCATTACTGCTCAATGATTATTTTACTTACACTCTGGAACCAAAGGGGACAGAGAAGGCATGAAGATTTCTGAGCTGCATTACAATTACCACAAAACTTGAACTGCTTCGGTCATATCTGTTAAGATAAGAAGACCATGTGAGGCAGTTTTGCCACAAGCTTCCCTAAATATGAATAGATGTTTCCCATTTGCTTATTACTTACCTAAGTCCTATTTGCACCTGGGCAGCCTCTAGAATCGTCGTGTCATCTTCACTATATACAGCATCTTCAGTTTCATTTGGTCTAGATCAGATAAGTAAATAATTGGATACAAGGGTAAGAAAATCATAGTTAACTTTCAATTATCATAGAAGAATACAAAAAAAACCCCATAAGCCTCCCAAAAGACAGATTTAATTGAATCACTTATCTGTAGCACAACTAAGAATTTCAGTGTTTGTACTGCAATGGCATAGGTTTTAAGACCAGCCACTTCAGTGTCTGACTTAGGAAAGGCCTCAGGCCAGCTGTTTAAAGTGGTCAGACTAATAGGTATGAGTGCAATAATGGTGACCAGCTATGCACAGTAGATGGATTCAGGGATATAGAGAAATAATGTCCTGGGAACTAAAGAGATGAAAGAACATTTGGCCACACATGGTATCAGGAGCTTATTTCAAGTCCAGTCTATCTGGGGGGTTGGGGCGCTGTCCAATGATGAGGATTCTATGCAAAAAATTAGAACAAAACCTTTCCTGAAGAACCTGTATTCACAAGTACTAGGAGCACTAGCTCTCCAGCCCTGAGGCTGAATACTACCCTGGCATTAAAAAGAATCACACTCACACACTGATTTCCAGATATGGAAATTGATTGGCTGTTTGAGGAAAGACATGGCATTAATGAGATTCATTGATTTTATGGCCAGGAGTGACCATTGTGACTATCTAGTCTAACCTTCCAGATAACACAGGCCAAATACATCACTTACTGATGCAAAGAACAATGCACACATTCAATACAGTGTCAAGACATCATGCCATGAATAGTTTGTGATTGGGACTCCATTCTACATTTATAGCTCTCTCTTCTCATAGCTGTCCAATCACTTGTTGATTGCAGGCTAAAGAGAGGAAAAACACCCACTCTTTCTCCCCACCTTTTGTTGCTGGAAACAAAGGAAGTCTCTCTCTTCTTTCCTTCCTCCATCTCTTGGTGAATGGTAGACAGGAAGGGGATTTTTTCCCTCTTCCATCTGCCCCACCATTCTTAGCTTTTTAGAGGGATAGGAAAGATCCCCATAGATCTTGCCTATTCATATTCTGCTTGCTGCAATTGCGATAAGCAGCATGAGGTATGTTCTTGTGACCAAGATGGACTGGGACTCAACAGATAGTCTCCATGACAGCCACATACAGCAGAACAAGTCACTGCACATGACTATAATCTAGGGCTGTCAAGCGATAAAAAAAAGTAATCAGGATAAAAAAAATTAATCACAATTAATCACACAATTAATCGCGCTGTTAAACAAAAATAGAATACATTTATTTAAATATTTTTGGATGTTTTCTACATTTTCAAATATATTGATTTCAATTACAACACAGAATACAAAGTGTACAGTGCTCACTTTATATTTATTTTTGATTAGAAATATTTGCACTGTAAAAAACAAAAGAAATAGTATATTTCAATTCACCTAATACAAGTACTGTAGTGCCATCTCTTTATAATGAAAGTTGAACTTACAAATGTAGAATTATGTACAAAAAATAACTGCATTCAAAAATAAAACAATGTAAAACTTTAGAACCTACAAGTCCACTCAGTCCTACTTCTTGTTCAGCCAATCACTCAGACAAACAAGTTTGTTTACATTTGCAGGAGATAACGCTGCCCGCTTCTTGTTTACAATGTCACCTGAAAGTGAGAACAGGCATTTGTATGGCATTGTTGTAGCCAGCGTCGCAAGATATTTATGCGCCAAATATGCTAAAGATTCATATGTCCCTTCATGCTTCAACCACCATTCCAGAGGACATGCGTCCATGCTGATGACAGGTTCTGCTCGATAACAATCCAAAGCAGTGCGGACCGATGCATGTTCATTTTCATCATCTGAATCAGATGCCACCAGCAGAAGGTTGATTCTCTTTTTTGGTGGTTCAAGTTCTGTAGTTTCTGAATCAGAGACTGTTGTTCTTTTAAGACTTCTGAAAGCATGCTCCACACCTCGTCCCTCTCAGATTTTGGAGGGCACTTCAGATTCTTAAACCTTGGGTCAAGTGCTGTAGCTATCTTTAGAAATCTGATATTGGAACCTTCTTTGTGTTTTGTCAAATCTGCAGTGAAAATATTCTTAAATAAAACAACATATGCTGGGTCGTCATCCAAGACTACCATAACACAAAATATATGGCAGAATGCGGGTAAAACCAGGGAACAGGAGACATACAATTCTCCTCCAAGGAGTTCAGTCAGAAATTTAATTAACACATTTTTTTTTGTAAACAAGCATCATCAGAATGGAAGCATGTCCTCTGGAATAGTGATCGAAGGATGAAGAGGCATATGAATGTTTAGCATATCTGGCACGTAAATACCTTGCAATGCCGGCTACAAAAGTGCCATGCGAATGCCTGTTCTCACTTTCAGGTGACATTGTAAATAAGAAGCAGGGAGCATTATCTCCCGTAAATGTAAACAAACTTGTTTCTCTTAGCGATTGGCTGAATAAGTAGTAGGACTGAGAGGACTTGTAGGCTCTAACGTTTTACATTGTTTTGTTATGGAGTGCAGTTAAGTTAAAAAAAAATCTACATTTGTAAGTTGCGCTTTCACGACAAAGAGATTGCACTACAGTACTTGTATGAGGTGAATTGAAAAATACTATTTCTTTTGTTTGCCATTTTTACAGTGCAAATATTTGTAATCAAAAGTAATATAAAGTGAGCACTATACACTTCGTATTCTGTGTTGTAATTGAGATCAATATATTTGAAAATGTAGAACATCCAAAAATATTAAATGTCAATTGGTATTCTATTGTTTAACAGTGTGATTAAAACTGTGATTAATCGCAATTAATTTTTTTGAGTTAATCACGTGAGTTAACGGATTAATTGACTGCCCTACTTTAATCACAAGCTGAGAATTACCTGTGTAAATCTAATTCCACCCAAACCTTGCATTAGAGAGGGACCAAGGAAGTAGCAATAAGATCTGATGTGGAATAGGCTTAGCTTAGGCCTTAGAGTTCAGGCTGAAGTACAGATCTACAGCTTTAGGACAGGACTGAGTGGCGTGGATACTCCTGAGATGTTCTGGTAAGATTTTAGTTCAGAATGGTAGAAATCTCACAAGATCTTCTATGCTAGGTTTCATCTGAATGGTTTTGTTTTGTCTTTTTGATTTGAGAAAGTTTGAATCTACTAAAAGTTTTACCAGAACTTAATGAAGCCCCACTCCCTCTACGACACCATAATGCAGTGGTTCTCAACCGGGGATCCAGGGCCAGCATTAGACTCTCTGCGGCCCAGGGTAGAAAGCCAAAGCCTCACCGCATGGGGCTGAAGCCCAGGACCCTGCACCCCATCACCTGGGGCTGAAGCCGAAGCCTGAGCAATGTAGCTTCATGGGGGCCCCTGTTGCATGGGGTTCCAGGCAGTTGCCCTGGTTGCTACCCCCTAATGCCAGCCCCCCTAATGGCACACATGGGCTGTGGAGTTTTTACAGTATGCTGGCAGGGGGTGGGGGACGGGCTCAGAAAGAAAAAGGTTGAGAACCCCTGCCATAATGTACCTTCATTTGCCCAGCAAGGAAGGCTATTGTGGCTGCTACTGGAACATTTGAAAGAGAGGTATTAGGTAAGCATCTCATTAAAACACACATCCTGAAGTCCTCAAACCTCCCTCCCAGATCTCTTAATATCAGATACATGCAAAAGTTGAGGTGAACACTGAAGATCCTAGAGACTCCCCATACTCTGCTTTTGTTTGTAATATTCTTAAAATTCTATTATCTGTGCTAAAATTTGTTTATCGTTCTAAGAAACCTATAGTTTACATATTACATTTCTGCTTAGGACATACTTTTAGCAAGAGAAATGGGAATAGAAAACACTATATTAGAGCAACATGCCCAAATTAAGGTGCCTAAAACAATTTTAATCTAAACCTTAACTATAGTAGCACTGGTGGTCCACTATAATGTGCATGTTTCCTAATTTATAAAAAAGTAAATATTTTGTTAATATACTTTTCTTTATAAATTAAGCTGCAAATGGGTGGATGGGCAAGACAGAAATAAATCTCCTGGGACCAAAGTGCGCTAATTTCAGTAAAAAAGTCTCTCAGTTTCTTAAACCTACTGTTTTACAGAAGCTTCATATACACCACTGTCTCCAGCCACAGACTCATCAGACACTGCAGCAGATACACAAGTTGCTTTCTCCTCAAGCAGCTGACTTACTGCTCTTCTTCGTAAGTCGACACCTAAGCAAGGGAGGAAGAATAAAAATTAGTGCTAGACAATTATCAGCAAAGTAACTGAACAGCTTAGAACACTGCCAAGTTGAAAGCGATGACCATTAGCTCAATTTCATGGAGTAATTCTGTTTCACCCCACTGAACAGATACAGGATGTATTACTATTGTCACATATTCTAGTTAGGGGTTTACATGTCTAAACTGATGAGCTTGAAAATGTAGGACTATTATTCCCTTCCCAAACACAGGCTTCTCTCACCCTTATTAGTCTTTATCTTGAGCTTTGAACCTACATTTCCAATTTTAAATTCTCACTGTAATAAAATTTCAGCAGCACACAAAACCAGTGCTGACAACTATGCTTTATTACAAATATATGTGTGATATAGAAGCTTCAGGATTTCCCTCCTAGAAATGCAAACTCCCATTTGGTTTAGCAAAGGAATGCCTAATACTATCATCAAAAACTTCTTACGCTAGAGAACCTTTAGCACCAGCTACTACTTAATTTTAACCTCCAAGTCATATTCATATGCTAGTGTCCTGCAGTGAACACATAGCATTCATTGAAAGCATCATTTTGCCGTGAAATAAGTTGCAGACCTATGGAGCTTTTTTTTTTAATTTGCAAAGGAGTGAGGATATTGGTATGCGTTATGCACACATCCTGAGTCATGACTTTACATCTTGTTAAGATGTTAAAAATTTAAGGCTTCGGTTTAGAGGATCGATTGCTACATTTCTGCTTTTATTTGTAGCAGTACGGATGCTTTTTCCTTGATGATGAAGTGCTCCCCCCTCCACTCATGTGAGGGGTGAAGGTGATGACAAGATTTATTGATTACCCCCAGGAATAACCACAGATGCCTGAAATTGACTTTGACAATGACAGAGACTGACTGTGGAAGGACTTCATGGTTATTCCAAGTTGGTTGCTGCCAGCAGGGACCTGTACAGGAGAGTAAATCTGTATGTACTTCACCTATACAGAAGTGCCTACAAGAGACAAGTACAGAGGCACTTTATCTGCAGAGAAGTTTTATATTGTAATAGGTGGCACTGGAAGCACCACCTATAGTTAAGTATATCTGCTTTCCATTATAGAATCTTATTTTAGTTGCTTATAATACTTTGTCAAACTTTAACCATTTAGGCTGAAATTTTCCACGTAAGATGTTTGCCTCAGACTGATTTTTTTTTTTGAAAGTTTCAGCTAAAACGGTACAGCCATTTCCAAGATTTAAATTAGGTAAAAACAGGTTTTGCCCACATTCAAAAAATTCTTATAACCATTTCACTGAGGAGCTCAAACACTCTGATGCTTTGGTACATGGACTTGAATTTGGTGTTGTATAGGGGTATAGTGTCAGGAATGTGCCTTTTGCTGCTTTGTGAAAATCCACATAAATTAGACCAAATTATAAGCCTATTAAAAAAACCTGCAGTTTGCACATGATCCGTGGAAGCTTTTTAAAATTTGACAGCTAAATTCTCAAGTCAGGTCTACCCTTAAAACGCTGTAGCGCCAATGGGAGTTTTCCCGTCGGCATAATTAACCCAACTCCATGAGAAGCGGTAGCTATGTCAATGGGAGGGCTTCTCCTGTTGTCACAGCACTGTCCACAGCCATGGTCAGGTCAGTAGAAATGCTTTGCTTGGAGGGGTGGGGTGGATTTTTACCACACCTTAGCAACAGTGTTATACCAATGTAAATTTTACTTTAGACCTGGCCTCAGACTATTCCATCCACATTGAGCAAGCTCTATCCCCTAGCTGCAGAGGTGAAAGTAAGCCGGTCCGGTCCGGTGTGGCATACCGGCAAGAGCTGGTACACCGTGCCGGACTGGACCGGCTTCTCCGGCAGTAATTTAAAGGGCCCAGGGCTCCAGCCGCTGTGGGGAGCCCTGGGCCCTTTAAATCACCGCTGGAGTTCCGGCAGCCGGGCTCAGGCAGGGATTTAAATGTCCCAGAGCTCCGGCCCCTGTGGGGAGCCCTGGGCCCTTTAAAGTGCCGCCCGAGCCCCGCTGGCTCTTTAAAGGGCCCGGGGCTCCCTGCAGCGGCCGGAGCCCCAGGCCCTTTAAATCACCGCCGGAGCCCTGCCACCGCTACCCCAGCGGCGGCAGGGCTCCAGAAGCGATTTAAAGGGCCTGGGGCTCCCCACAGTGGCAGGAGCACCGGGCCCTTAAAATCCCCACCCAAGCCCAGCGGCCGGAGCCCCGGGCCCTTTAAATTACCGCCAGAGCCCTGCCGCCGCTACCCCAGCCCTAGCCCAAGCCCTGCCGCCCTAGGGTAGCGGCGGCAGGGCTCCCACGGTGATTTAAAGGGCCCGGCGCTCCGTGGCAGCCGGAGCCCCGGGCGCTTTAATTCTCCCCTGAGCTCCCAGCCACAGCCGGAGCCCCAGGGCCTTTAAATCTTGAAAGGCCCCGCCTCTTCCAGTTGAGGCCACGCCCACTCAGGACTCCGGCGTACCGGTAAGTCCTTTAAGTTACTTTCACCCCTGCCTAGCCGCCGATCAGACTATGCATGCACCATCCACACAGCTACTTAACATGCTCCATCCCAGGGCTGAGCAGAATGCTTTCTACAATTGCTCCTACCAGCTGCAAGTGTCCTACAGACAATAGCCTCATTCATTACACAACCCTGATTCATTCCCTGAGCACCATTCATCCTGTGCACTGAGTGAGGCAGGGGTCCTGTGGAAAAAATTGTACATGATCATGTAATGAAAGACTATCATAATACAGACATACAAAGGGGCGGAGATAATTGTTTCTCGCATTTCCTAACTTTTGAGTGCTTGAGTTTGCAACCTTAATGTACTTTTAATGTAGGCTTTTTAATATATTTTTGTTTTATATTTATACACACACGGCACTACATATATTAATAATAGGAAATCTCAACATAAGGATTAACTCCATTTATAGCTTTTAAAAAATATAAGTGCTTTTAGAATTAAAGATACAGTGACACTATCAAGAACGAGAGCTACAATTTAGGGCTTTTTTTGCTGACCCATACCCCTCTTCTCCATATCATCCCATCAAAACATTTAAAGTTATATTTCTTCAAATCAGCAAAACCAGGGCCCTGGATTTCTCATTGGCCATAGTATGCCTGCCTTTCACACCTGTCTCTTCATTCGCCCTGCCCACTTGGATTTTGTGAACAGCTAGAGTATCGAAAGTTAGCATAAAGTTAGTTGTTGAAACTAAGCTGTATTTTTTTTAAAATTGGTTGTGACTCATCTGGCCACTGAAGAACTGAACTGAATCATTCCCCCGCCTCTTACAGCAGAGTCTGTGAGGCTTCTAAAGCAGACAGAACACTAAGTTCCATCACACTGAAAAGACAAAGAACAGCAAGCAGTAAAGGTAAAGTAAAGCTCTAATTTTGCACTTCACAGATTCAGAACACTTGGGCTTTAGAGCTTGTCTACACAGGAAAACTGTCACAAAAAAAGCCAGGGTGTGAGTTTAAAGCACCATAAAGCAAGTACAGTAACTCCTCACTTAACGTTGTAGTTATGTTCCTGAAAAATGCAACTTTAAGTGAAAATGTAAAATGAATCCAATTTTCCCATAAGATTTAATGTAAATGCGGGGGGGTTAGGTTCCAAGGAAATTTTTTTTGGGCAGACAAAAGGCATTATATACTGTACAGTACTGTACTGTGGTTGGGAACTGCCCCTGGCTTACCTCACACAGGCACAGACTGCTGCAGGCAAGGACGCTAGGAAGCACCTTCGCAGCAGCAGCTTCCCCGGAGAAGAACAGGCGCCGACTTTGCCGGGGGATGCTCCAGGCCCGTCTCTTCCCGTCCCCGCTCCACCTCCTCCCCGGAACACGCTGCATCCCCGCTCCTTCCCCTTGTCCCGCCTCCCGCCCCGAAAGTCCTAAGCGCCGCCAAACACCTGTTTGGTGGCACTTAGAACTTTCTGGGAGGGAGGGGCAGGAGCAGAGACGTGGCGCTTCCCCGCTCCTCCCCCTCCCTCCCAGCACTTCGTGCTTAGGACTTTCTGGGAGGGAGGGGGAGGAGTGGAGACGCAGCGCTTCTGCGCTCCTCTCCCTCCCTCCCAGAAAGTCTTAAGCGCTGCCAAACAGCTGTTTGGCGGTGGGGGAAGCGCTGGGAGGGAGAGGGAGGAGGCAGAGAAGAGGAACTTGTGCATTGCTCCCTTGTAAAGTCGCTGCTCTTCCACAGAATCTTACAAGCAGTGGACAGAGCAGGCAGCCAAACGACGTTATAAGGGAGCATTGCACAACTTTAAACGAGGATGTTTCCTAATTGAGCAGCGACATAACTTTGAAACAACATTAAGTGGGAGGACGTTAAGTGAGGAGTTACTTATTCCACACTAAGAGTGCCTGTGTGTGGGTTAGCATAGTCCACTAATTCTGCAATAGCTATTTCTCTGGGTAGACAAGTCCTTAGTCAACTTCTGATATCTCTTTCTGTGCAAAACTGAAGGAGACAAAAGGAAGTCCCAAGTGCCTCATGCAATCCCCTGCTGGCTCCCCATACTATGAACTGGAAAGTATTGAAATTCTTAGCACGATAAAACCATTGAAAAAGATGCTGCAATATATTAATTTACATAATAGATATTTTAATTCTATCTTTCCTTTAAAAATTTACCTTTTTTGGGGGTTGTTTTTTCCAGGTGCTCCTTGCTGGTAAATTCCAGCCACAAATGACTGAGTCTGTGGCCCCAATTATCAAAGTTGGACATATAAATTGGGCACCTCCACATTATGCATCTGGACAATCAAATTAGTACTTAGATGCCCAAATATCTATGTCAGGCAATTAAATGCCAATGTAGACCTGAAATGGTTAATTAGGAACCAACTGAATCACCATGTTGGCTACATGTTCTTTTAGAAAAACACAAATTATTGAAAAATTTACATCGTTACTTTGGTTCACAATAACTCAGCAGCTGGGAGATGAAGAATGGTAAGAAAATAGCATTTATAGACCTAACATATGTAATGAAATGGGATTTATGTAACTAACTTCTGAAACTGTATTTGAGGATTCATGGAAAAGAGAAACAGTTAATAGGTAACAACAAACAATCGGGGTAATATCTTCTCCTGCAACACTGAATGGGCAGTGACAGCCCTGAAATATGGCAATTCCGACATAGCAACTATTCACCTTTGATCACTAGGGCAAATCCACACACACAGACTAGTATAACTGGTTGGACGGAAAGCAGGATGTGTGTCCTGGAAATTACATCCCCAGTACACAAAGGCCATTGAGCGTATGTTTATTTCTTCCTACCTGGACATCACTAGAAAGGAGGAGGATTTTTTTTATTTAAAGGAAAGAGAAGCAGCCCAACATAAATAAATAAATAAAATACACTTTCTGGCGAGACATTCTGTTGTGCCGGACAAGAGGGTCCGACACAAGGATTTGATCTCTTGGAAGTATATGAATGAAACTGACAATAGCCTGCCTAGGTAGACTTTCGGCAATGTAAACCTTAGGTATGTTGAGGAATCTGTTTATTTTTCTATAATTTATTTTTCTGTATTTTTCAAATAATTAAACAAACTGGTTTTTAAAGAGAAAAATGCTGCCCATTTAAAGATAGCACGCTGTCTTCCAGCTCAGAGGAGAATCACGCTGCAGGTGCCCTCACACATGGGGCCTGCAAGACACACAAGTCTCTAAATCTAAAGGTACTTCTCTTGTTCTGGTCTAAAAGGCAAGGACGGGAGGATCCTCTCCCAAGGCAAGTGTGTTGTCAACAACTAAAGCCAAGTAACACAAGACACACAGGGCACGCCCACACTTTGAGCTGGAGCTGTAATTTCCAGCTAGAGTAAATGCACATGCATTAGCTTTGATTGAGCTAGCATGCTAAAAATAGCAGGGTAGCTGTGGTGACCTGGGTGGCATAAGGGGCTACCCGTCCAAGTAGGGTCCGGGGTAGACTTCACTCAGGCCGGCTAACCTATCCCATTGCCCGTGTGCACCAACACAGCTACACTGCTATGTACCCAAGCTGGAAATTACACCTCCAGCTCCAAGTGTGGATGTTCCCACCGATACTGAGGAATAATTGTTACAGGTGGTTCAAAAAGATAACAGATGATCTTGTGATTAAGGCCTGAGACTCAAGAGAATCTGGGTTGTGTTCCTAGCTCTGCCACACAGTTGTTGTATGAACTCAGGCAAGTCACGCAGGACCCAATTTTTAGAAGTGCTGAGAACTCAGTTCTCTCATTGACTTCAAACAGGGCACCAAGGGCTCAGCACTTTTGAGAATTAGGCTCTTTAATCTCTGTTCCTCAGTTCCGCAATGGCAAAATGGACATAGTATGTGACAAGATAAATCCATTATTCCTCCATCCAGAAGTGCCATAAGAAAAGCCAGAAAATAAACGTGCAGGGACGGCATAACACAATATACGCCTCAACAATTGCAACAAAGCCAGCACTTTAGATTCGGTAGCGATTGGTCACATCTTGGCAACTGGGATTTTAACAATGTTGCAACTGTCACGTAGGAGGCATTAGATATCTCACTGACAGGGGAAGTACAAATATATATTATTACAGAAGACTGTCAACAAATGAAAGTCTCTCTTACATTGCACGCAACACATCTATGCGGATGTTTCTTCTTTGCATAGCCTGAATGAGGAAAATATCCTTCCAACATTCAACAACTGGAGTTTTTTTGCACCTAAATTGACGTAATCCTCCATTTGTTGGCATCCTTAGTGGTATCTCCTCTGCACTTTTTTGCTGATTCGAGAATGGAGACAGCAACACTCTTCTGTGCCTCTACAAAGTTGCCACCATTCCTTGGGCTTAAACTACAAGCATCAGAGAAAGACTCACTTTGCCATTACTGTCGGATAGATTCTCCCCACACCCTTCCCCTTAGTGGGATTATTGCAAAGAAGAAGGAGGGATAGCTATAGCAGGGCATGAGAGATTTGGCCACTGCTCTATTGCTACTCAGGATTCCTGTCTTTTGACCTGCTAGTTATTGAGAACTGAGGTATTCATACTGAAGTCACTTACAGTTCCACAGGATGCTCATGCAACCTTCCTTTGCCCTTTAGGTAGTGCCCAGATTCCTTGTTATTTCTCACAACTGCACGAGAATGACTTTTTAAAAAAAAATGTTGGAAACTAAATAGTAGAGGATCATGCATCACATAGACTTTACGGATTATTGTTCCACCAGATTTGGCTATCACCACCAGTGCACCACAGAGTTCTACAGTTTGATGAGGTTGGAGTGACCATGCTAACCAGATTTCAGAATCTGTTTTTTGAAAAATGAGATGTGTATGAGCTCTTCTCCTAAGTCACAGAGTACGTAGTAACAAGAGCAATAAAAAAGAAACCAAGGCTGGACAGCAACTTAACACCTTGGCCAGAAGGTGGCAGGGCAATACTTTACACAAAGCTAACACCCCCCCCCCCCCCCCCCCCCCCCCCCCCCCCCCCCCCCCCCCCCCCCCCCNCCACTGTAAAACTTAAACAAGCAGAGTTCTTCATATAGAACTGAAAAGAAGCATATTAGTACAGGATTCCCTAAACAGCCAATACAGTGGTTACTGAATCCCAACTATTAATTAGCTCAGTAGTGCAACTGCATGCTAATTGCCTCTCTCTGTTTTCTGCTCTTTTCATCCTTCTTGGGAAAATTTTGAAAGAAAACATCTTTCTGGGCCTAAAAACCACAAGACAGCATCACTGCTGTCTTGCAAAGAAGATTATAGATCTTGGTGTTTGTAAAAAATCCTCATAGAATGCATGAGTACAACTAGTATCTGGATAGCTTCAGCCTAGACATTTTTAGAGTATATTTGCACAGCTCAGTTATTTAACCAACAAAAAAAGAATATTTGAATGTCTTCAGTTTAAATTAAGTGAATGGGAGTTGCACCGCTGACTTCAATGGGAGAAGAGTTCGACCAGTGCTCAGATACTATTTTGGAAAACCAACAACACATTATATTCTAAGGTAATAAAGAAGATAGTTGACTACCTACTAAAGACCTCATCCTGTAAAGTTCATTGGATTGATTTCAATGTAAGTTGCAGACTCCACACTTTGTAGGACAGAACCCTAAATTAAAAAATGTACATGTTGTTCCTAGTATCTACGATTGCCCACAAGTGCAGGTGTAGCCTGCCCAAATCGGTTATTGATCATATTAGAGGCAGCCCTATATTTAAAAGTCAGGACCTTAATAATTTTTATCCATTACATAGATATTTGAGATTACAATTATTTCTTTACCTGCATTTCCTTCACGTAAAGGTGACAAAGGTTGCCTAACACTTTCATTGAGATCTTTATCATCTGTAAGAGCTTGTGATGTTGCTCTGGCTTCAGAATCCAATGACATTTGGTTCTCACAGAGACTAATGCCTGCAAAATCACCAGGCAATTCACAGTCTTCAAAGTCTGTGATGAGGTGGTGCAGGGGGGAATCTTGGGCAGACACTGAAAATGCACCTTCCAAAACCAAAGGAGACCCTGGCGGGGACAAGGAAGAAAGGGAGGATCTTGAAGACAATGATGTCACAGATTTGGGTGGCTCAGTCAATTTTGGAGCATGGCCTGCTGCCAAAGACCCAGAAGAGTCACTGTAACCCAGTCTCCCATGGGAATTGACCACCTCATTTTCATGAATGGTAGTGATAGGCCCAGAAGGAATGTAACCACTCTTTTCTTGCAATATGAAGTCAAGTTTATACTGATAGTCCAAGTCTGTTATTTGATCGCCTTGGTTATAATAGAGATCCGTGGAGCTGAGGGAGTTTAGTGACCCCCTGCTGGATGTGTTCAGAGACCCCCGACTGGATGCCAGGGATCCTAGGCTGCTCCCTGAAGACACAGATAACGTACTGGCAGAGAGACTGCAAAGAAAGGACAAACAACCATTTATGTTATTAATCAACTATAGACCTGATCACCAGCACACAATAGTAAAAGATGAGGTCTGAAGGAGTGCACTCATAGACCACAAAGGAGATGCTATCCCTATAACAGTGACATGAGATTATAAATTATAATCCTGTCAGGGCAGTGAACGGGTCTTTAAATCCTCTGTACAGTAGGTAGCCCTCTGTCATGACTATAAAATTAACAATAATGTAATATCATAAAGTCAGACTTTAAAATAATGAATTACAGGGAAAAATGTCGCTGGGGTTATCTTTCATTGCAACAAATATTTTATTTCTGGAAAAAATAAGTTAACTGAAAAGAAAAAATAAAATAAGAACAAACTGTTTACATTAATGTTTACGAAGATGTGCATGCAATGAGGCTCTGTCGGTAATAAAAGCTGACGTTCGTGCAGTCAAGCTTATAGATACAGTCATATTCAAAAAAACCCAAGGATTTTCATTAGGAACAAGAGTTTTTTGGAGACATCTCATGTACTAAAGATGGTTGCTAATCATTTTTTTAATCTAAGCAAGAAGATGCTTTGCTCTCTTCTTAATTATAAAACATGCGCAAAAATCCATTCTTGTACACTTACTAAAGTTATATAGATACAGTAGATTTGCACAGAGAATGCTAGAAGCAACTGCACCTATGTGTCTTGCCACAATTATCAAAACGAACTTGTTTCAGTCTCCAGCTAGCAGAAAATCTAAGAATGAAGTACAGACATATTCAGTGCTGCTGCACCACAGCTGAAAACAGGTCTTTATTTTTTTCTTGTTAAAACATAATGTAAAATGCAGCCTTACCTTTTAAGCTGCGAATGCAAATAAGTAGTTAACTTTGTAGTTTCTTCAAGTTTCTGAACCAACTCTTTTCTTCTCTCTTCCAATTTCAACCTGGAAAAAGAACTATATTCAAGTACGGTATATAAAGACATTATAAAATATACAAGGCAAAAAGTAAATATGGAATAATATTTTATAGATAAGAAACAAAGCTAATGCCTCCCACTCCTCCTCAAAACCCATTTCCTTCCCCTTGCTTGTCATTGCTAATCAGTTCAGACTCTGCTTGGTCTCGCCCTAGCTTCCAACTACATTGTACAGCCTAAGATTCTAAGCAATTTAGAATAGGGACTGTGAAATGTAAGGCACCACACAAACCTGAGTCATCATACAAGTAATAAATAGGATCTGTATACACACGATACCGAGATAAATGTCATGCATGCAAAGAGAAAGAAAAAGAACGGGGATAGCAGTTTGGAAACATCCATAACTTAAAAAGAGTAAAAGCTGTATCTATTGCATTTTAGCAAGCTGTATATTGGCTGCTTATCTAATATAGTTCCACCAAAAAACCCCAGGAAACTAAATAGGAAAGCAAATATTAGTGTAAATTCTGAAAATTTAAGAACTCTGGGGAACAGTGTGGAAAAAACAGAAAAACTTAAGCAAAATCACTAGGGTTTGTCTACATGGAGACTTAGCAAGCAGCAGGCCAGGGAGTAAACCAGCTTTGTGCAGCAACTCGCTGCATGGACACTGCTACTGTGTACAGTAAGTTCCGTAGTGCATGTTGACAAACTGCTGTTTGAAACAGGAATCAAGACGAGTCCCTTTGTACATCGGATGCTTCATATATGGATATAGAAAAATATTTGATACCCAAAACAGGATCCAAGTTAACAAGTAGGTTTAGAATTCAGAGATGTTGGATAGTATCTAGGAATCCAGGACACACAGTACTGCATCCCAAACATTGCAGTCTTTGCTCGATAGAGTCACAGAAGTTAGAGATGAGATCCCCCCATCATCATCCAGCTCATCTTCATCCCAACGTAGGATTGTTCCCTACTATACATTTGTCCAGTCTAGCTCTAAAGATCCAAGTGGTGAAATGTGTCTGTTTCTTTTGGCTGACAATTCAAAAGTCCGACAGATCTGTCAGAAAAGCTCTTCTGACAGAGACTCCTGTTCAGAATTTTACCTTAGCATACCATTTATTGATACCTTCATACATAATGCTAGAAACATTATTATCTCTTGCTGAAGTAACTAATGCCCTTCCCATAGTTGTGGATTATTATGTTCCCCATTAGCCTTTGCTCAGTCAAGTTACACACAACATTTCTCTGAATCACAAGTATTAGCCATTTTTTAGGTTGGTTTTAAGAAGTTTTAGGCTTATTTCAGAAACTTTCCCTTTAGACTCCTCACTCAGTATCAGCAGGAACAAACCAAGGTTCAAATGCAAATGCAGAGTACACATTCAAAGATAATCTGTTTTTCATGCAGAAATAGTATTACACTCAGAGGGTCCCAGGACTAAGCAAAGCACTTAAGGAGAAGCCTAACTTTAAGCAGATGCTGAGTAGGGATGGCCCCATTCAGTGTCTTGATATTGCTGCTGATAGTCTCCCAGGGCTCCCAAGCTAAACCCTTTCACTTTTTCTGCTGCTTGTTATAATCTATGATTTCAGACGCTTTTCCCCATTTCTGCCATTTTGTAATGTTTCAGTTCTTTCTGCAGTTATTTAACTATAGTTTCTCCTGTTTTTCTCTCCCCAGGCAATGTTAATCTTCTACTAATATTTTTGTGACTTTTTAAAGGTGGCTTTTCACCTTCCCTTGTAGAAGCAGCAACTAGGTAAGGAAGGAGGTGCAAAAATGTGTAACTTCTGAGTTACCAGCAACAATGAAGACTAGAGAAAATGTGATAAGAAGCCTTTTGCTCTTATCGGTGTCCCTTACTCATATACCTATATTTCTGTTAGCAAGGCTGTACAATCAGCTGAAAATGAAATTTCCTCTAAATCAATCTACTGGTACTTCTAAGATTTCTCTAGCTATTATATTTAATGCAGTTCAGTCATTGGAAATAACATTTGATTATTCTGATTCAATGTTAGTGTTAAGTGAAATTACATCTAATTTAGAATGCAATGTCAATTCTGTCACTAAATCTCAAAGATTTCAGTGATAGGATGGCTGAGTCACAAATACAAGTTGACAGCATAAAATCACTATCAGGAGTACCAGATTGCAATAGAATATAAACTAAAAAACCTGAGGCTTTGGGAAATTTTTTGAAGTCATGCAATATTTATATTTTAGGTATTATTGATATCAAATGGAAATCAACTAACTGATAATGCTTCATATTCATTTAATTCATTTACTGAATTTAATCCTCCTAGTCACTATTTCTAAACTTTTTGATTTCCTATTAAGTCATCTTTAAATATTCCTTGCTACTGGTACCATATGCTCAGCCATTGTTTCAGCAATGATGGTAAACAAATCTTGAGTCAAGTCTTGAAATCTAATGGGAATATTCTTTTAAGTGATAAAGGAAGTCAATAGAAGTTTAATCCATGACCTCAGTGGAGCTAGGATTTCACCCCAAGCCCGATGAAAATAAAGTAAGTCTAGTCAAAATAAAGGTATTTCTTGTTTTAAGACCAGCATTTCTGCATGCTGTATTTCCTGCTGAATGTATAATAGTTTAAAGACAAGAAGGGTTTGGTTTTGGACTATGATTAGGTCAAGGATTTTCTGTAGCCCCAGTTACATAAAATGATGGCCAATTTGCACAAGTAGTAAAGGGAAAGCATTATCATCCTACCTGAATGATTTGCACTATTTTAAAAATATTTCTTTAGTGACTATTAATAGATCATGTATTGTTAAAGCTCATATGCCAAAGTGTTAGGTAATTATACATGTGTTTTTGAGACGGTCTGATAGGTTGTACTTTAAAAAACAACAACTTATTTTCAGAAATTAAGTTAATTACACAATCTGTAATTTCTACAAATATATACATAAAATAAAGACATTTAGATGAGACTTAAAATAGCACTAAGAAAAATATTTTAGGCCTGATATTCAGCTGCTATAAATTGATATAGTTCTAGTGAAGTTTACATCAGATGGGGATCTGACTCTTAAAAAAAAAAAAATTAAAAAAAGAAAAACAAATAAATAAAAAAAGAAAAATATTTAGTGAGATTTAAAGGAATGCAACTTTAGGGGGAGTGATAGCTCAGTGGTTTGAGCATTGGCCTGCTAAACCCAGGGTTGTGAGTTCAATCCTTGAGGGGGCCACTTAGGGATCTGGGGCAAAATTGGGGCAAAAAATTGGTCCTGCTAGTGAAGGCAGGGGGCTGGACTCGATGACCCTTCGGGGTCCCTTCCAGCTCTATGAGATAGGTATATCTTAAATTATTATTATTATTATTTTGAATTATCAGCAGAACTTCTAGAAAACTACAGGGAATGTGTGTTAGTCCTTTTCCACAACAGAGCAGAAATCTGAAAAAAAAAAGACACCGCTACCTTGATATAACGCGACCCGATATAACACGAATTCGGATATAACGCGGTAAAGCAGTGCTCCGGGGGGGGGGGGGCGGCCGCGGGGCTGCGCACTCCGGTGGATCAAAGCAAGTTTGATATAACGCGGTTTCACCTATAACGCGGTAAGATTTTTTGGCTCCCAAGGACAGCGTTATATCGAGGTAGAGGTGTATTAAACACATCAGCCATTTTTCTAGACTTAGGGACAGTTCCTTCACATGAGAAAGTTTTCTAACTGAGTAGGCGATACCTCAAAATGTAGCAGCTTCACTTCTTCTGCCCCCCACCTCACCTTCTTCTCCCAACGTGATCTGGACATGGTTGTAGTTGCCAAACACAAGACCATACCACCATTTTGGAAGCAATAATGGAAGGACAAGGACACAGAAAAACTTCGAATTCACTAGATAACTCCCTCAAAGACCAGACAGTCTACAATTAATCAGGGGACCTTTCCTAGGGCCAAAGAGATAAAGGAACTCACTACCATAAATGGAAATCAAGGAGAAACAGCAGGTGGCCCTTTTGATAGTTCCATAACTAGGAAAAACAGAATGCTGTTTCTGTGCGATAATATGGGAGGCTCCTCAGAGTAGCCAGGATAGGCTTTGCCTATGCTTTTTTGAATCTGATATATGATCTTTACCCACTTTTGTAAATGGTCTGTGAGTACAGCTACTCATGTCAGTTTTACCTACCCTCTCCAAGATATCCCTAGGCTACACTGTGAAACTTGGTTTTACACAGCAAATCTTATGGTTCAGACCTCTTTTTCTTACTATTCTTGTCAAACTTTGATAGGATCTGCTGCTTTCTAAGATGTTGCTTCATTACAGCAATCACAGCTGACGTACTCATTTGAACCAGACAGAAGCCTACCGTATTCACTGAAGATTATAAAAGAAGACTGCAATGCAGCCACACTGCCATTTGTTGAAGAAAAGATGGGTTTTGTGAACTGGCTGCTCCCACAATCACCGCAGGGGTGATTCTTTTGTCCTCTGGGAAGTAACATTCGGAGGTTTGACCATTAATTAAAAGAGTTTAAAAATTCAGGAAAAGGTTCACCTTTGAATCTTTTTACAAAATTCAGAGTACCTCCGAGTCAGCACGAGATGCAACAAATCAAGTTTAGTGTGCAAAGAGCCTATTTACTTTGGAGGTATGGGATTTAGTTATTAAGTTATAAAGGTTACAGGTTGAGATTCATTATAATGTTCAAGCAAGCATGAGCCACCCTAATCTTCAAGTACCACCTACTGGTCAGAAGGCAGAATACCAGAACTACTGACAGCCTCGGAAGAGACACAGCATTCTGCCATCCTAGTTAGAGGACAGTTTGTGGAGGGACAGAGGGAAAGGCCAGTCCGGAATGGGTCACCAGCCAGCCACACAGTAAACTGGAGTCCTGGAAAATATCGTTATCACATCTCTTCTTCACAGCGGAAAAAAATGTAACTTAGTCTTTTATTATACTCATGTAAATTAAGAATGTGTCTTATTCGTGTGCACACACCTATAAGCACATATCTTTAGTGATAAACATGCAAATTCAGACACAGACTAAGAAATCAACTGCTAAATCATAGCATAAGAACCAGGATCCAGTTGTTACTTGTTAGCCTACTTATCAAACCGTTCATTTACATTCTTTAATTTGTTATAAATGTGATTTTATTATTTTGTTTTTCCTGTTTATTACTTGATCAATGGATGTTAAAGGGCAACACATCTCTGGTAACTTAATCTGGTTAATTTCTTCCTTGGAAATTTAGTTTCATTCAAACAGATCTCTACATCTATAAGGCTCTATCCACTTCTAATTCTCACATGATTCAGGAATTATTCTTGAGACTATATATATTACTAAACACACCCAACATGCTGGCTCTCTTCTGAGTAATCCCGCTCTGCTATACTTCCTTCCAAATTGCCTTATTTTTCCTGCCAGCCCCTTCCCACAAGTCTCCCTACATCCTATCTTCAAACCTAGTCCAATTCCTTCCCAAACCTAGACTTCCAGAGTGCAGCACATATAGTCTTTGCCTGCTCCCTCCATTGAAGGGTGAACTGTACAAAGAAGACAAAGGTTTAACATTTTAAAACATCAAATCAAATCTTCCTATCCAAAAAGTCAAGAGGAAATTTTTTCAGTAGTTTCATAAGGGCTGAGATCACACCTCACCCGCTTCTGTGGATAACTGAAACAAACCACAAATTTAAAGCATTAAAAAGGGCTTAAATCAAACCTTGCTTAATCCACCCTTTGCTAATATACAATTTACATAATTTGCACACAGAAATGGGGAGTCTGTTCTCTACTCAATGATTTAGGGCTCAAATCGATCTAGCTCCCATTGCCATTCACTTTAATGGGACTCTGAGCAGGATCAGACCTTTGACAGAGTGCTATAGTGAAAGTCTGAATATTGACTTCTTTATTTCTACCAGACATACCACAGTATATTTACTAACGCACGAGAAATGATCCCCAATAAAATTTCCATCCACCATTGTTTAACGTAAGTCGTATTTTGTGACAAAGTTTCCATTAATTTTTTCAAGCTCTTTCACTAGCTGGCAAAACTCAGTATGTTGCAGTGGGTATCTTATTTACTAGTGCAAATTAGTGAAGTTCTGCTGCAACTGTCCTCTTCTTCTGAGCTAAAAGCAGTGAAACTTTTGCATTTTTTGTTTAATAAAACCCACAGTGAGAGATTTCAGATCTTGCAACAATCAAATAGCCAGAGTTCAAATAGCTTACAGCTATTATCCGAAAGCAGTGAATGATGTATTGCCTTCCTGATGGTATGTTGACATTCCTCAGTTATCCAACATCTGTCATAGGCATTTCATGCTGGTAACAAATGCAGAGCAGCTGATACTGCAAAGCACATACAGGGTGTGTGTTTTCTCTCATGATACAACAGGATCCTCTGTGTTACTGCCCAGTGGATTAATAATAAATGTAATTACGATCTACACAGAACAGTTACTGAAGGAAAATGGTCTATCAAGGCACAGCACAGACCTGCAATGAGTACAAAGGTTAAACTGCAGATAACAGTACTTAACATTAGCAAAAGATGAAAACGTACCTCTCAGCAAGTGCTTGACTAGGAGTGCTTTTCACAGACAGCAGCTCTTCTTCCAGCCTCTTTCTTTCTGCTTCCAGGTGCTCTAGCTCATCTTGAGTGCGTTTGCGTGGTGTGACAAATTGGAGTTCTTTTAAAAGCTCTTCCTTTTCATTGATCAGCATCAGTTTTTCCTTCTCAATATCCAGTGCCCCAGGCCAGGTCTCACTATCTAATTTAGATAGTTCAATCTTTAAGTTTGCCATGCTAAAACAAAAGATACATGCGTTTGGGTCTGGCATACTGAACCGTTCCAAAGAATTGGGAGTGCAAAATGGAGACAATATTTAGAACTACCAACAAGGGTGGGCGACATGTACATACCAGGGTATAGATTTTGCACAAAAAGTTATGTTTACAATTAATGTTGCTTCACGAAAACGTAGGAATTGTCACACTCCATCAGACCAGTGGGCCATCTAGTCCAGTAGCCTATATCTGTACCAGATGCATCAGAAGGTACAAGGAACCCCATTCCTTGCCAATATGGGGAAGTTTCTTCCAAAACCCAGGCAGCTAATGACTGGCTTATGCCCCAATACATGGACCCTTATACTTTTTTTTTATTCATATATGGGGGCATACAAAAATGTGAAGATTTATATATTTAAAATGTGAACCTCTTTCTCCTATAGTTCAAAAGCTGACTTAAAAATACAGTTTACAGCTTGAATGTTTTGAAAACATCAGTCTGCTGACACTATAGAAGCACTGGATAGATCATGGAACCAAGAGAGGTATCCACTTACCCTAAAGTGCTAGAGGCTGGTTGCATTGCAGTAATAGCATATTTGGACAACTTTGTGACATAATGAGCATGATATCGGGGCACAAATTCTAGTGGCAAACAGATGAATGAGTCTCAAAGGACGAAGGAAGTCTTATCACCCTGCTGAAAGGTAAGGTACCATCAACAGTTGCAAGCAAAAGGAAAGGGAGATAACATATTTTAAAAGTCTGGGTGAATTGTCAAATGTGCTAGACTGCAAGTCTTCTGCTTATCGTCAGAACAGATATAGTATGTCTAAGGGCGGTAGAAGCTTCCCAACATTATCCTGCTAACATGACTCAACCCTGACTAGGAAGGACTACTTCTAGTAGTTCCCTCTCCATAACCATTCAGTCCTCAACCTCTCTGCTGAAACTAACATGGGCACAAATTTGTACTGTGGCTTTTCGTGACAGATACAGAAGCCCACTGGGAGCTACAAAGACCATCAAACTTACATCACATGGGCCACATAACTACTGGATGGCAACTTTCAGTACCTACTAACATGAGCTGGATTTCAACAGGCCACCTAGTTCAAAAGCTGTTTATCCCACCCATTAACATTTCCCGGAGCCATTCAGCACCTCTCCTCTTCTAGACTGGGAGAAGGACAGAGCAAGGGAAGGGTGAGAGAGAAGCACATTGCAGGATAATTCAGGGTAAGAAGCAGAGAGTGTCTTGTCATTGTTAAATAGATGTGGGTCAGATCCTCAGCTGGTGTATCAGTGTAACTACACTGACTTCAATGCCAATTTACACCAGCTGAGGATCTGACCCATATAATATTTCACAAACAAGAATAAATTTGTTATTCACAATCTCTCTGCGGTCAGGAAAGACCCAACATCAGCTGTTCTTTAGCTTCAACCAGAAAAACCATAAACAACTGCCTCAACATACTGGAAAATTAATAATCAAAATGCTAAATAAGCATATTATTAGCGTCACTGATCACAAAAAAACCCAGGTTTCTCAATAACCTGTCCGCCCCATTACTTAATTCAGAAATCAGAAGGACAAACTTGGTTGAATCACAAACCGAGATCTTTGAGATTTCCTCCCCACTCCAACCTCAATACTAGCAGCTTAAAAAAACCACAAGAAGTCAGTAGCATGATATTTTATAAAACAACAATGAAACCAAAGCTGAACACAGTACTTTAAGCTGCAGTATGAAGTCAGTAACCAAACAACTAGGGAGACTGAAAAAATAAACTGTTTAATTTATATGTAAACATATTTTGGAGCTGCTCAATATATCAATTATTTATATTTAACATTCCGTTAGGGAAGAGAGACTTGTAGGGAAACCAACTGGTTGGTTTCACATTGAGAATGGGATGTAGAGACTTTTATCTCCAGGTCACTGGTTCAAATCTAGCTAACCTTGGTAGTGTCTGATAGTAGATGCTGTTGACAGCTGTTCAATGGCTTATGGGATGAGTTGGTGGTCTCAGAGCTTTCTCTGATGTAGCCAGTTATCCACTATTATAATTGGTACCCTTGTTAGCAGTCTCATCAGAGGGAAAAAGGATTAAATGGACATGAAAACTGAATTACCCTCTCACCCTCTGAGGCAGTCCCCACTTAACGGGGTCAAGGCACATTAGCAAGAGCTTCACCACAATAAGATATTGCTCATGCAGTACCTGCCCTCTGTGAATAAAGATTTCCAAGTCGTGCACAGTTTATGAGCACCAAAATTCACTTGAAGCATTGTATACTTGTTTAAAAGTGTTTATCTGCTGTAGTTGAGGCCAGTAAAGCTGACTTTTTGTAGCAACATCTGCGTTTGTCCCACAGGATTTGCTATTAAGAAAGAAAGAAAGAAACTAAGTAGCCTTTTGAAAAAGAAAATATTTTCTGATACTTTCCAAATTGGGAAACCCATTTGAAAGTGTTTTTTTCCTTGCTTGGCTCTTTTAATACAAGACAAGTGAATCTCACACATTTGACACTTTAGAAAGAAGGGTCATACTTATTACCTTTATAATAATGATTATGGCTACCGTAATTGGCATGGGAGATGCTGTGATATGATTACGCATTGAGGTTGAGGACAAACTGGTTACCTTTGTTCATTATTTCAAGATACAGTAATTTTATCAAAAGCATTCTCTAGTCACTGATAAAACCAGGATGTCCCTTCCCTTAAAAGGAGCCTTTAAATGTGTTCTGTCTTTCAGGAAGTCTCATTTGCTTCCTATTAGAACTGAAAAGGATGCAAATTACTGGGTTATTTCCAGACATGTCTCCATTAAGCTACAGCCCAAATTCTAAACAGAGATCCGTTCAATTAAAATGACATTACTAAAATGTTCTAGTTATAAAGAAGAAATACTTGGAAGTTCAAAGTTAAGGTTTCATAAAAACCTTAAGTCTGACCCAAATCCCATATGTAAAGAGGGGACAGCTAGATCTGATGGTGCAGTATTATGATACCTATCAACATATACTTTATAGGGTGGGTTTGGTAGACCGATGCAGTCAGTGTTTTTGGTCTACGTGGATAGAGAGAAGACGTGAGATGCCGTGTTTCTTGACACCAACACATCGTTGAAATGGAGGATGGCCTATGTTTAAATTAACGGTCCCTATGGAAAGGTGCTGTACGTTAGTATTTACACTGGATGGTAGTTGATGTTATTTACATTATGAACTAGAGCCAAAAAACATACAACTTTTGATACTGAGGTAAGCACCATAGCCCTGGCTCTTTACATCTTTGCAGACAGTACTGATTTACTGGCAAAATCAAGTTTTATGGTTTATATTGGACATGTGGTTGAGGTACAGTTTCCAAGTAAGATGACTAGCTATTAGGTGCTTATATGGGGCACAATAAAGGTTGTTTGTGTAATCTCCTGCCTTTTACTCTTAAAAAAAGTTACGTTTTAATTTCTAGGCCTTCAAATGTCTCCTCTTCCATCCCTGACTGCCAATGTTATAATGTTCTCATTAAATTGATATCTACTTACAACTTTAATAGTATCTTAGATCTCATTTTTGTCTGGGAATTTCCTTAGTTCTTTAGAAACTGAAACTTCAATGTGAAAAGCCTCTCTAGGCTTCTGTTTTCCTCTCATTATAGAGACAAAGCCTCTTCATTGGTGAGGTCTTAAGCTTGGTTTCTGATAAAAGCTTGACTTCGACACACCTATTTTGTGAAGAAGTACCAGAAATAGTATCAACACCGCACAATTGGAACACTAGTTACAAGTGACCTATGCACATATTATGTCTAAATAGGCATAGTAAATTTCTTCCCAGTGCTACATAATATTTTCTGGTGGTCAAAGAGAATCATGTGCAATTGACAGCTTAGGACCACTCTGCCCTGCAAAACCTGGTTACACCGGTGTTGTGGCAGCCTTTAATCAAAATTTCATTACTTTTCTGAGCAGTCACTGCAGCATTTTCTTTGAAGGACATCCCACATTGATCAGTTGCAGCGGCGGCTCCAGGCACCAGCGCTCCAAGCGCGTGCCTGGGGCGGCAAGCCGCGGGGGGCGCTCTGCTGGTCCCTGCGAGGGCGGCAGTCAGGCAGCTTTCGGCGGCTTGCCTGCGGGAGGTCCGCCGGTCCCGCGGATTTGGCGGCAGTTCGGCGGCGGGTACGCTGAAGCTGCGGGACCGGCGGACCTCCTGCAGGCATGCTGCCGAATCCGCGGGACCGGGGACCTCCCGCAGGCACGCCACCGATTGCAGCCTGCCTGCCGTGCTTGGGACAGCAAAAAAGCTAGAGCCGCCCCTGATCAGTTGTGGAGATTTTGATTTCCTTTCTCCAGGGGCAAAGCATTCAAAAGGATACAATTGGTTAATTTATCCAAGCTCCCAGGGGAAATGAGATAATTAAGCCAATCAAAGACTACACTGGAACTCGCACTCTGAGAAGAGACAACTCTGTAAAACCAAAAAGCCACTTGTGCCATAGTAAACCTGATCCTGCAGTAGGACCTACATGGGCATAAGGGTTTGCCAGTACTTTTTGAGAGATTGGGAATTAACACTTAGTTTACTCCACTTCCTTAATCCTGTGAACTGCAGTCAAATTATTGTATTTCTGCATTGTATGTATGTACTTTTTTTTTCTAAACATGAACTAATATTAAGCTAGAATTTGTGCTTTACAATAAGAACAAACCAGTACTCAAGTCTCTGACAGAAATAAGAAAAAGGAAAACAGCCTTGAAAAGAATGGATTGGCTGCAATTTGTCCAAAAATACCCTCCACTAGATGTCATGGCAAGCACAAGATTAGTTGTACTGCTACAGAATGCATTATATGCTGAAACATGTTCCAATTCACAATCTACTTAATTTAACAAAGCAACTAACCCTATTACCTTCTTTTTGCCTCTTCATATTGAAGACTTAGTCTGACTTTTTCAGCTAAATTTGATCTACTTTTCACTCCAATCTGTTGAGAAAAAATATCACCTTTATTATCGTACAAGACACATCCATAACACAAAGCAAATGCATGTACTACAGAAATTACTTACTTAAAATGGAAACATGCCCAGCATAGCAATATAGTCTGCCAACTGTTTTTCAGTGCAAGGTCTAATTATTACACTACTCAAATTCATAATGTATTGTGATTTTTTCTTATGTTTGTTTTTGTTTTCAACTGCTAAATTGACATTAGGGCCACACCAGATCTGGTGTAAGCAGCTGTGATTCCATTTAAATCCTACTTTGAACCACATTGATTTCATCAAAAGTTCTGACTTCAATAGAATTCAAAGCAGAATTTCAATGGAATAGCATTTGCTAAAGACGCACCTAAGTTACGCCCTTAGGCCATGTCTACACTTACCAGGAATCCACCCTGCTGCGATCGATGCAGTGGGTCTAGTGACCCACTAGAGTTCTCCGGTTGACTCATCTTACTCTTCTCGTTCCGGTGGAGTACCAAAGTCAATGGGAGAGCGTCTTCCATCGACGCAGCACAGTGTAGACACCGCAGTAAGTCGACCTAAGCTACGTCAACTCCAGCTACATTATTCACCGGACCGGCTCTGTTCAATATCTTCATTAACGACTTAGATATTGGCATAGAAAGTACGCTTATTAAGTTTGCAGATGATACCAAACTGGGAGGGATTGCAATTGCTTTGGAGGACAGGGTCATAATTCAAAATGATCTGGACAAATTGTTAAACTTCATCCTGTTTACCTCAGACCATTTCTCCAAAGACAAATGCAAAGTGCTCCACTTAGGAAGGAAAAATCAGTTTCACACATACAGAATGGGAAGAGACTGTCTAGGAAGGAGTACGGCAGAAAGGGATCTAGGGGTTATAGTGGACCACAAGCTAAATATGAGTCACCAGTGTGATGTTGTTGCAAAAAAAGCAAACGTGATTCTGGGATGTATTAACAGGTGTGTTGTGAGCAAGACACGAGAAGTCATTCTTCCGCTCTACTCTGCGCTGGTTAGGCCTCAACTGGAGTATTGTGTGTCCAACTAGTGTGTCCAGTTCTGGGCACCGCATTTCAAGAAAGATGTGGAAAAATTGGAGAGGGTCCAGAGAAGAGCAACAAGAACGATTAAAGGTCTAGAGAACATGACCTATGAAGGAAGGCTGAAAGAATTGGGTTTGTTTAGTTTGGAAAGGAGAAGACTGAGAGGGGACATGATAGCAGTTTTCAGGTATCTAAAAGGGTGTCATAAGGAGGAGGGAGAAAACTTGTTCACCTTAGCCTCTAAGGATAGAACAAGAAGCAATGGGCTTAAACTGCAGCAAGGGAGGTTTAGGTTGGACATTAGGAAAATTTCCTAACTGTCGGGGTGGTTAAACACTGGAATAAATTGCCTAGGGAGGTTGTGGAATCTCCATCTCCGGAGATATTTAAGAGTAGGTTTGATAAATGTCTATCAGGGATGGTCTAGACAGTATTTGGTCCTGCCATGAGGGCAGGGGACTGGACTCGATGACCTCTCGAGGTCCCTTCCAGTCCTAGAATCTATGAATTTAGGTCGATTTACTGCGGTAGTGTAGACAATGCCTATGTCTGGAAAACCTAATACAATCTTTTCTTTATACATTGTCTGGGTATACCACAAGAAGGACAGGAGACTTGTTATGGGTTTTAATCAGGCCGCAACTTTATTATATAGATGTCTGGGACTACCCAGCAGATAAAAAGTGTACAGTGCAGGCAAATCCATGCTTATTTAAATCAATTCTCCGGGGCTTTCACCAGCCCCCCCTTTGTTTCCATCCAGGTCCCCCAGCTGGCCCATGGCTTGGACCTTACCATCCACCAGCCTCGTGAGAGGGTTTTGGAGGGCTATTAGAACGGAGGCGGTTGGCTCCCTGCTGTGCCAGTCATTGGAGTCCACAAACCCCCTCCCCCGTTCTGTTCCTTTATCCAGGACCTCCTTTTAAGTCCTTTACCAGGCCATTTATCTGGCTGCCCTCCCTATGGGACTACCTGCACTGAACATCCACCCAATATTACAAAATAAGTTGCGACATATGGCCTACCACCCTTTCTATTGACCAGAAAAGGTCCATCCTCACACTTGCTGCGAGGAAGGCGAAAAAACCACACTCCACCGAAGCCAATTCTGGTGGTGCGGGAAAAATTCCTTCCCAGCCCCCTTTAAAAGGGGCAACTAGTGTAATGCCCACAGCAGGTCCTAACCCAACCTGCCATTCGCCTCCACTAGGGGGTGGGTGTTGGCTTCCTTGCTGCTTGGACATAGAGACTTGCTCCACCCAGGTTTCGTACCTTTATGCACATTCCTGGGGAAGGGGGGGGATGAGTCACCGCTGCAAAGCACCTTTTGCAGCAGTTTCTGACCTTCCTCCCTTCCCCCCACCCCAACCAACCACAAAGCAGAGCTGCCTTCTTTGGGTAAGCCCAGACAACTTTTGCCCCACCTTTAGTTGTGGTGCAGTCATTTAGCTCACTAACATCAAGGAAAATGCCAATGTTTGATAAACATTTCTGAATGCAAACCCATGATAGGTGTCTGGGTTACTGACATACAGAAGATTTTAATGACAATCACTGAAAGGCTAATTCCACCAACTGGTTTTCAGCTGGACAAAAATTAAATTATTAGGTAAATTTTGAAATCCTGTTTTTGAAAGAGATCAGCTTTAAACTTAACCTCTACGTTACTTTGTTTTCACAATATGTTTTAAGATAAAACAGATCATACAAATGAATAAAAAATACTACCCAGTTATAGAACTGTTCATCTATATTATGTAGGAATTGTTTGATAAAATCAGATTACTATATAAAGGCTTCATGGCAAATTATTTTTTATTTAATTTTAAATAAAAATTCAGATTAAATTTTTAAGGGGAAAACTAAAAACTTACCTGGCACCGGGGTAGGTAATTTTCCCTTACACCTAGTTACACACACAGCAATAAGAGTAAAGATTCCAATCCCATTAACAGCAGTATTCTGCCATCACTCTCCCTTTACCCTTGCCAAAATGAAAAGGACTTACATTGCCAGAAATGTCTGTCTGAGACCCTGCATCCAGAGTCTGTCTAGAGAGAGACAACTGAGATTTTACAGAGCTGGACCTCAAATCTGGTTCAGATCTCCCAACGGTCTGGTCAACGTGAAATCGCTCTCTCAACTTTGCAAGGCTCTGAAATCAGAGAATGCTTTACTATTATATCTTTGCACTTCAGGAACATTTCACCACTGCTATATATCAATGTATAGTTTAAGCACTATAGTGTGAAGCTTATTTCCTCATTAGACCAGATTACAGCTGGGGAGGTGTACAGTTGAGTGTCTCTCTTCCTTTCAAATGTCCATTCAGTCTGCGTTCAGATGAATGCCAGGACTGCATGAGCCTAGTACCACCAGCCACCGCAAATGTACCAAGAGAAGAATCAGGGCCTTGACCTAGTGTCCTCTTTGTACCAGCCAGCACAGCTGGCCAGCTGCATAGGGGAATGCATGGGAGACCTCTTAAGAAAGCTGTTTCTAAAAGGCACAACAGAGCTCTTCAGGAGCAGAAGGACCACAATGTAATCTGAAAAGGATCCCATACATCAATTCTATCTACCACACAGTCTGAGACATTTAATCAAAAATCCCAAAAGAATAAACATTCAGTTTTCATTTAGCACTAAGTTATCCAGCCATCCAAATAGCTCTGTTGGTTTATTTATAACCAGAAACACATCTCCATTATACAGCTGCTCAAGATGAAGTATGCGGTCTTTGGGAAAGACACTACATCTTCCCCTGTGCTTGGAATACCCCGAAAACATTTTGGGGACTACTTCAATATAAATAATAAATGGTCTTTTCTGTTTTTATAGATGGAGAAACTGAGGCTTGGAGAGGGTGATTTGCTCAAGGTCACACAGCAAGCCAGTGGCAGAAACAAGAATAGAACCACGGTCTCTTGATTCCCAGTCCCAATCTATGAAACCAGGTTGCTTATATTTGCAAATTACTTTTCAGGCAGCGCCATGAGTTAAACAAATGTGTCCACCGAACTTCATGGCACAATACACAGTAAAGTTCAGTGATCAGCTGGATAGGATGAAATAAAGGAAAAAGAGCTCTGTTAACTTTCATTCATTTGTATTCCATATGCAGATGGAAAGTCAACCTTTCCATGTCCTAAATTTTATAAAGAATTGCTGATCCAAGCAAATAGTGTAATCATTTCAAAATAAAAAGGCAGAAAATACTAATTTAATCTTGGACCTTGCATTCACAACAGGTTTATTTTTATAATATAAAATCAAATCAATATATGACACATAAATGCACAAGATAAAAAGATAATAAATCAAATGCCTAAGACAAGTAGACTTCTCAGACAAAGTGAAGGGTACATTATGGCCCTTTATGTAATGACAAGAAAGACGCTTTTGTTGTTGTTGTTGTTGTTGTTGTTAAGTGGGTCAACTAACTGACTACTTAGCTAGTTATGCCAAAACCTGTTTTCAGGAATGGGTACAGTGGCGGTTAGACTCAGGGTGAAATCCTTGCTCCATTGAAATCAATAGCAAGACTTCCATTGACTTCAATGTGGCCAGGATTTCACCCAGGGTTCTTAAGTACAGGAGGGAAAATATTTAACATGCATTCTCAATCTCTCTCGGCGCTATGGTTTGTATTGTTGATGTTTGGCTCTTTTAAAGCTGTGACCACTGGAACTTCTGGTCAAAGCCGGGCTATTTATGTTCCTGTCCTGACTCTAGCAGCAACTTGCTGTGTGACCCTGGGCAAATCATGTAATCTTTAAATGCCTCGGTTTCTTCATCTGTAAATTGGTATATTTCGTGTTACAAAATTCTTTGAGTTCCTCTGAGTAAAGACATTGTACAAGTGAAGAGTAGTTTACAACACTAAATCAGGTTAGGATTTAAAAAAAAAAATTTGACATCAACCCCTCAAGATAACAATCAATCAATACAAATACCTGCATTAAATCTTGTTTTTCTTTTTCTCCTGAGCTTATGGCCTTTCTGATAGACTTCAGCTCGCTCAGAATGGCTTTGGCTTCACTCAGTTCATACCCACTCTGACCACCAGACATTTTTTGATCAATTCTGTAAAAAGACAGATTGGGAATGCTTGACATAGAAAAGAAAACGAAGATCCTTGCTGGTCCATTTCAGGAACAGTTCATTTCTAGCAAATGGGGGATTAGAGAGACAGCTTCCTTATTAAAATAACTACTTACCTTAACAGACAGAGGGAAGGGAAGTTTTCATTAAAACGTTTATCATGTGAGCCTTGGTTTATGCACTGAAAAAAAATCTAGCCATCCCACGTCCAGTTCCAAGCTCGAGAGTTTCTATAGCTATGTGTACGTACATTAGATAAATTTGGGGGGAAATGCCCAGCGGCACCACCACCAATTCAGCAATATCACTGGAATCCTCAGTGCAGACAAGACTCCAGCAGCAAGGTTAATGACTCAACAGCAAAGAGATCAGAAGCTGTTGGAGCCTTCTCTAAAAGTAGGACTCCTGCAGATACTAACATGAATACAGCTGAACTGGTGGTAGTACTGGTGGAAATTTTTTTTTCTAAATTCTGCTAGGGTTGACACAGCCTTTGGGTGCAACATAAATAAAATACTAACTCCTGAATATTTAATTGTGGGGAGGGAGGAGAAGGAATGTATGGATTCTTGCTGCTGTTAATGATCACGGTATAGTCTGAATTTCTTTTCTTACTTTACACTCTCCTGCTCATCTCCCCCGCATATCCAGATCCATGCTGTGGCACTTTGACAGGTAAGCAGAAAACACCACCACCAAGCTAGGCTCAGCGTCCCTCGATCCATCCTATTCTTGGGCATTCAATGGTTAAGAACAGCAGTTCTGTTCACACAATCTCCAGGCTCTCTTTTACTCACAGAATCTCTGGAGAATTAACATCATATGCCAGACAGTAGGTAATTTACAGAGCAAACAATTCTTGGAATATCAATGATTTAAAAAAAGGGTTTTGTTTTTTTTAAGATGTTTACTCCGTAGAACATAAAGACAAAAGGTATTTCATTTTGTCTTGCCATGTTTACTTCAACAAGTGCCATTTATAAACACATTTCTCCTATCCGGTACTATTTTACTGAATATTTCATAGCATTGTGCAAACTATTACAGTTGTGCCTCGCAGAATTTAAACAAAAACAGGCATCTTCACAAAGATCATCATCTAGTAGAGAATACATTTTTATGCAATTGATTTTCTGCCTCTATCATCGTCCATCATCTTCATTTGAAGATGTTAATCTTGTGAGTGAGGAATGCATAAATACGTCCAGGATCAGAAGTCATCTTGAGCATCCAGTGCACGCACAGTAACTTACAAGAATACTTATATTAGAGAACTATACTTTTACCTCTGACTTTGGGCATTAAGATCCAGTTTTCAAAAGTAGGTGCTAGAATTGCAGCCATAATTTTTCATGTTCAAGGTTTTGTGCAAGGAACTGCATTTGTACAAGTTAAAAATTACTTAGACAAGTTAGATGTCTTCAAGTCACCAGGGCCTAATGAAATGCATTCTAGAATACTCAAGAAGCTGACTGAGGAGATATCTGAGCCATTAGCGATTATCTTTGAAAAGTCATGGAAGACAGGAGACAGGAAAATACAGTGTCAACCTATAAAAAGGGAAATAAGGACAACCCAGGGAATTACAGACCAGTCAGCTTAACTTCTGTATCCGGAAAGATAATGGAGCAAATAATAAAGCGATCAATTTGCAAACATCTAGAAGATAATAAGGTGATAAGTAACAATCAGCATGGATTTGTCAAGAACAAATCCTGTCAAAGCAACCTGATAGCTTTCTTTGACAGAGTAACAAGCCTTGCGGATGGGCGGGAAGCGGTAGACGTGGCGCATCTTGACTTTAGTAAAGCTTTTGATACTGTCTCGCATTACCTTCTCATACACAAACTAGGCAAAAGCAACCTAGAAGGAGCTACTATAAGGTGGATGCATAACTGGTTGGAAAACCGTTCCCAGAGAGTAGTTATCAGTGGTTCACAGTCATGCTGGAAGGGCATAACGAGCAAGGTCCCGCAGGGATCAGTTCTTGATCCGGTTCTGTTCAATATTTTCATCAATAATTTAGCTAATGGCATAGAGAGTATCCTTATAAATTTTGGGGACGATACCAATCTGGGAGGGGTTGCAAGTGCTTCGGAGGATAGCATTATAATTCAAAATGATCTGGACAAATGCAAACAACTCCTCTTAGGAAGGAACAATCAGTTGCACACACACAAAATGGGAAATGACTGCCTAGGAACGAGTACTGTGGAAAGGGATCTGGGGGTCATAGTGGACCACAAGCTAAGTATGAGTCAACAGTGTAACACTGTTGCAAAAAAAGCGAACATCCTTCTGGGATGTATTAGCAGGAGTGTTGTAAGCAACACACGAGAAGTAATTCTTCCGCTTTACTCCACGCTGATTAGGCCTCAACTAGAGTATTGTGTCCAGTTCTGGGCACCACATTGCAGGAAAGATTGTAGACAAATTGGAGAAAGTCCAGAGAAGAGCAACAAGAATGATTTAAAGGTCTAGAAAACATGACCTATGAGGGAAGATTGAAAAAATTGCATTTGTTTAGTCTGGAAAAGAGAAGACTGAGGGGACATGATAACAGTTTTCAAGTACACCGCTACCTCAATATAATACGACCCAATATAACATGAATTCGGATATAACGCGGTAAAGCAGTGCTCCGGGGGGGGGCTGCGCACTCCAGTTGATCAAAGCAAGTTCAATATAACACGGTTTCACCTATAACGCGGTAAGATTTTTTGGCTCCCGAGGACAGCGTTATATCGAGGTAGAGGTGTACATAAAATGTTGTTACAAGGAGGAGGGGGAAAAAATTGTTCTTCTTAATCTCCGAGGATAGGACAAGAAGCAATGGGCTTATGTTGCGGCAAGGGAGGTTTAGGTTGTACATTAGGAAAAACTTCCTAACTGTGAGGGTGGTTAAGCACTGGAATAAATTGCCTAGGGAGGTTGTGGAATCTCCATCATTGGTCTAGATAATACTGAGTCCTGCCATGAGTGCAGGGGACTGGACTAGATAACCTCTCGAGGTCCCTTCCAGTCCTATGATTCTAAGCAAATCGGCTATTTGTGTGCAGAAATGCAGTCTGCACACACAAATTTAAGTTTTTGTCCCCCATGTACAAAAGTTTGGTAATGAAAAAAAACCAAAACCAGTGCCAACCATTATAAATGCTGGAATAAGCTAGACCATGTTTTCTGAAAGGATTGCCAAAGCCAAATATTCAGTTTTACCTGCAAAAAGGTAAGTGCTGCACAAATTGTTTAATTGACAACGGTATGCATAACACATTCTGCATAGAAACTTGGATGTATCTTTTTGAAAATTCTGTTCCGTAGCTGTAAACAAATGATGAATACCCACAGCAAACCAAACATGACATTTACCTTTTGACTCATTTTTACTGCACAGCAAAAAAATGCTTTTTTGTCCAGAGCACTTTCACCATAAAACAAAGGCAGTTATCACATCTGGAAATTGCAATGGGTGCACATTAGAGAAGTGGAAATATGTTTGTTTTGGCCCAATCTAGTTATTAGCCCACATGATCTGAATACAGTGCCACAGCACTTAGACCATAACCCAGTACATAGGTTATGGAAGAATAGGCTTTAGAAATAAAGATAGGAGGTTGTAAAACATTTCCACTCAGCACTAGTTTTATACAGACAAAATATACTGGGTTCCAATTTACATCAGAAACTCTTACGAGCAGGGGCACATTTACTGCCAGTTGTCACTTGATATTTCATAAATTACCTCATGTCTAAGGTCAAATAGCTATAGGACATGCCTATGGTCTAGAGCCATGAATGAGCGGTCAGGTAATAAGCTGCATGCTGCTTAACAGAATGATGTGCCACATTCAAACTGCAACTTCTTTATTCTGTATGTAATTAAGATGGACATGAAGGGTCTCTGACACATAAAATATTCTGTCTTCCTGTTTTAAATTAATGGGATTAGTGCTGTTCAGAAGTGACTGCCTGAATTTCTACAACAAATGTCCATTGTTTTCCTGTGGTATGCTGTTGACAGTTTCTCAAACATGCTTTGGATTCCTATCAAAATTACTTGCAAGCAAGCTGCTTTAAAACAATACTTCATTGTTGCATTAATATAATAAAGCCAGCGTGCTTGGCTAACCTTTAATCCAGGGACAGTTTTTATTACTTTAAGCTTCAGAACTGTTTTTTTTTTTTTTAAGTGTGCCTCCAGTGAAGTTTAATTTATAGTTAAATAAATCCAGGCAATTATCTTTTCCCTTTCCCTCGTCTCATCGTATTATAGATTTAAATAATTAATATCTCATTTTTATCCACAATTAAAGAGTTCAAGGGGCTGATATTATGAGCTGTTGCATGCCTTCCACTCCCATTTTGACTTTGGTCTCTATATGCCAACACAAAGGAAAATAATTTAGTTTCTCTTTAAAGCTACATCCCCATCCTTAGTTCTCATCGCACTATGACTGAAGCTGTTGCAGCAACAGTTGTGTTCACTTTTTTTTGCTATCGGTTTCCTGAACCAGGAATTTCTTCCATCTCAGAGAATCAGGTTGTGTAAAAGTGTTCTATTAAACTACACAGGAAGTAGTTTATAGTATGTTTTAGTTAGTACAAGTTAGGACACCTTTGCACAGGGGAGTAGAGAGATCTGGGTTCAAGTCTCAGCTCTGCCAGTTTGTGTGTGAACTTGAACAAGTCACTCTCTCTGTGCCTCAGTTCACTATCAGTAAAAGAGGGATAATAATTCTCTTCTCCAGTGCCTTTGTAAGTTCTTCAGGACAAAGACTGACTATTATTATGTGACCATACTGTACTCAGAGCCAGAGCATCCTGGTTAAGTCGGGACCATTAAGTATGACCATAACACAAATATTGGTATTAATAAAATGCTGTTCAGACTAGTCAGGAAAAACATGTTTGTTAGCAAGGTGACAACTACAGTATGTACCGGGTCACAACATGGTGTCAGTTTCTTTAGCAATAGTTCTGAGCAATGCTTAGTCACTTGGAGCCTGATCTGCAGGAGTGAAGCACAGCCGCCAGTGTTCAGAGCCTCTGAAAACCAGGCCGTTAGAGCCCGACTATGCAAGGTGCTGAGCACCCTCAACTCCCATGGAATTAAATCAACTCCTTGCAGTATGAGACCTTTAGAGCCCATCAGGAAGCTCAGAAGTTGCACTATTTTATTTACTGATGCAATCTATGGCCGAGGCCACGCTAACCTACACGTTAACATGTTTTCCAATTACTGCTATACATTTCCATGACTAATACATACATGGATTGTTTTCCTGTGTATGGTACTAGCCTAACCATGCCACAGTCTGCTCCTAGGTAGTTTATAGAGCTGTTTTAGAGCATGGTTATGTAACTCCCTTCTCTTCTTTTTTTTCTTATTGTCTGGTGTTCCGCCAAAAACCTTAGCAGCTGTAATTACAGCTGCTGTTTCTGCCTGCTCTGAGTTGATACCGAAACATTTCCAGACAAGGTGGCAGTATAGAGCCTTGAGTGACTGCAAATGAGTTCAGGAAGTTAATCTGCTCAGTAGCTGTGTTGAAGCTGGCATGGAAGGCTTCGTTCATAGGAGCAGATTTTCTTGCATGTACATACACCTTTAGCTAGAAGCTGGAAACTCCTGACCAAGCAGCAGTGATTTCCAACAGGGGTAAAACTGGCAGACATTTTGAACACCAGTCAGATCCAGCCAAGCTCTGCAGGGAGAAGATAGAGCTGCTAGGGCAGGGGCGGGCAAACTTTTTGGCCCGAGGGCCACATCTGGGAATAGAAATTGTATGGTGGGCCATGAATACTCAAAAAACTGGGGTTGGGGTGCGGGAGGGGGTGAGGGCTCTAGTTGGGGTGTGTGGGATCCGGGGTGGGGCCAGAGATGACGAGTTCAAGGTGCGGGAGGGGGCTCCGGGCTGGGGTGAGATATAGGAGGAGGAGGAGGGCTCTGTCTGGGGGTGCGGGCTCTGGGGTGAGGCTGAGGAGTTTGAGGTGTAGGAGGGTGCTCCGGGCTGGGACCGAGGGGTTCGGAGGGCAGTAGGGGGATCAGGACTGTGGCAGGGGGGCGGGCTAAGGGGTGCAGGCTCCGGTGGCGCTTACCTCAAGCAGCTCCCAGAAACAGCAGTATGTCCCTTCTCCGGCTCCTATGCGGAGGTGCGGCTAGGTGGCTCTGCGCGCTGTCCCATCTGCAGGCACCGCCCCTGCAGCTCCTATTGGCCGCAGTTCTCAGGAGCAGCGCTTGGGGCAGGGGCAGCGTGCAGAGCAGAGCCCCCTGACTGCCCCATGCATAGAAGCTGGAAGGGGGCCAAGCTGCGTGGAGCGGCCCCTGACCCTACTCCCCTGCTGGAGCGGGGCAAGCCCCAGACCCTGCTCCCCAGCGGGAGCTCAAGGGCTGGATTAAAACAGCTGGCAGGCCAGATCTGGCCCGCAGGCCATAGTTTGCCCACCCCATGCCAGGCTGAGTCTGCGGATTGGATCTCAATACAGTTTTACAGAAGTCAGTGGAATTGAGGCTGGGAAAACACCACAAAGGAGGAATCGTAGACTGGAGGTCCAATGTCTCTCTGAAGTGTATTACATCATTGAACCAAAGACACCATGTGTACCTAACAGCTACAGTAATGGTCAGTTTTTCTTATCTGAAATTGTGTACATGCTCAGTATTGTGGACGTTGAAACAACTGGTTATGTGGTGCAACTGGATGTTTTATCTTGTTGTCAATATAATATCCAGGATGAGCCCACATGAAAGCAGAAGTCCCAATCCTTGTATTTATTTTATAAAGGTATAAACATATATATTTTAGGGTTTAGATCCCGTGCAACATTCTTCACTTTAAAGGAAAATAACAAATCACTAGTTAGTGAGGTTAGTCTAGCTAGGGTGAGTTGTAACGCCTGTGTTGTAATGGTTTATCTTAGGACTGCTATTTAGTAAAAAGAAATTTGAAATTGCTAATTGTATGTATCTGCCTAACTAAGTAAGTGTGTTATGGCTAAGACTGGTACTGGATTCCCAGGAAGTAAAATTGAATCCTCTTACAATTTCCACTTTTAGTATTTAGAGGGTTCCTATAAAAAAAAAATCCAACTGTCATCTCTCACAAAGATATGAATTCATAGTCTGTGCAAATACTCTAAATCAGAGGCAGGAGTTCTGTAGCACAGAATCGGTAAGTAAATTGACTTACCTGCCCCTCTATGCAGGTTTCAGTTATAAAAAGGTTCCGCAGTAAAAAACGATCCACACTTTCACACTGGTCAGGATAGGGTCCACCATGGGTTGGTTGCCATTCCCAGGAAGTACCTTTCTGCTGCAGAACTAGCCTGGCTGATGTTCTGATACTGAAGGGCTCGTCTACACTACCAAATTAAGTCGACTTCAGTCGACGTACAGCCACTGCAATAATTAAAGCAGAGGTTCATGCCCACACTTGCTCCTTCTGTCGGTGGTGTGCGTCCTCACCAGGAGCGCTTCCACTGACTGAAGTGAGGCATTGTGGGACAGACGGCTGGAGCCCAGAAGCCCTCTGGCTGACAGCCTCAGCTGTAGGCATGGGGCTCACAGCGGTTCCCCCTTGGCCCCAGCCGTTGGCGGGTACTGGCTCACAGCTGGGACACCCCAACCCGACAGCCCGAGCTGTCAGCTGGGTGCTGGGTTCATATCTGTGAGCCCGAGCGGGCTGCAATTTCACAGCAAGAAGCCTACCAGCAGTGAAATTGACATTTTTGTCTGTTTATGGCTACTATTATTTCACATTTAGACTCCCGCAGGGGCCTCGCAGCTGGAGGTCCCCCAGCTTCCCGCCCTTGCAATCCCTCACTGGGAGGCGGCAGCAGGAGGTGTGAGCCCACACTCCCCTGACAGCTCGGGCTGCCAGTGCCCGATAGAACAGCCGACATAAGTAATGCCATGTCTACAGCAGGGGCGGCTCCAGGCACCAGCGCACCAAGCGCGTGCCTGGGGCGGCAAGCCACGGGGGGCGGCCTGCCAGTCGCCGTGAGGGCAGCAGTCAGGCTGCCTTCGGCAGCATGCCTGCGGGAGGTCCGCCAGTCCCGCGGTTTCGGCGGCAAGTACGCCGAAGGTGCGGGACCGGCAGATCTCCCGCAGGCATGCCGCCAAAAGCCACCTGACTGCTGTGCTTGGAGCAGCAAAATACATAGAGCCACCCCTGGTCTACAGAGACAGTGTGTCGCCCTAACTACATCGATATAAGTGCTACACCTCTCGTGGGGGTGGAGTTATGTCGGTGCAGAGGGCTGCTTACTTTAGTGGAAGCAGCATTGTAGTGTAGACACTGACATAATTAGGTCGAAGTAAGCTGCCTTACATCGACCTAACTCTGTAGTGTAGATAAAGCCTGAGAAGATTCATGATGCAGGGCTCAAGAGTGATCCATTTAAAAAGGTGAGATCTCCCTTAACTCTCAAAACTGCAACTCATTTTGAGCTTTTCTCTGCTGTGCACTGTTCACACCTTATGGTAGCAGACCTCTCTCTCCATGCCAGCTGAGGGGGCAGGGCAGGATCTAATCGCCCTTCTTATGGGACTTACGACAAAGCCTCCTTCCTGCTCTTTTCCAACACACTTTTTTGTAATGGGCAAGTTACATGTGAGATTAAACTCATTTTACTGCTTTTTTACTCCCAAAGCAGGTTTGTGTTTTCTATCGATTCTCTGGAGCCTAATAAAAAAAGCTTTAGCCCTTTGGAAACAGTTTATTTTTGGTGGATTCTTTCCAGCCATTTTCTTATTCTTAGTCTTTTCACTGCAAATCTGTACAATCATAATTGTATTTGGTTTAGTCCTAACTAGTAGATTGAATTATTTAAGTCAATTTCAATTATTTTCTTATACTTACTGTTGCAATGTTTCAAAACCCTGTTCTTTATAGAGCAGTTCTTGCTTCATATGAAAGAGTTCCCTCTTCAGCTTCTTAACCTTTTGTGTGAAATCAAAGCAAGAATTAGAAAATTCCTCTTGTTAAATAGTGTAACGCATGGTTTCCAACAAAATGCAGCCTCTACATTAGATAAGCAAAAAAGGTAAATTGCTATGTATGATGCTTTTTAGCACTTATCAAAAACAAAGGCATTCTGTTATCATCTTGATGTCTGTGTGCAATTTACCTCTGTGTTAAAGGGACAATGTCAGATTAAAACACATTTTCTTATTAGCATTGACACTGGGTTACTAAACCTGAGAGAATTTTAAAATGTAATTTACTTTTTGCTAGTTAAGCATGCATGATAACTATCTTAGAGAGACAGTCAGATTTTTTTTTTTAGTTTTCTATTATAATATTTTCACTTGATCATTCCAAGAAGCTCTCAGTTGGCTGTATTTCAAAAAAGAGTCAGAAGAGAAAGTGTTCCTATTCTCCTCATGAATTGTTCCTTTTTTATAAAACTAGGATGTTGGCTTGTCTGTTTAGCCTGTTTGTTTACTTTTTGCATTTCACTCAGCCTGGAAACGAACAGAATAGTCAATTTCACTTTTGTTTCTACACAAATCAGTTTCTAGATTCTCAGACAATCACAAGGCTGGTCTGTTTTGGCTACAAACGCATACACACCAACTATCTTTATTTAGGAGGAACATTTGAGGCGAACATTTTTCCTACTCTGACCAAAAAAAATAAATCTCAGTCCCATGGGGATTAAAAGAGTATTCCTATTTTTTCACCCTAATGTTGCTATTTCAAATGTTGACAGATTGGGCTGCGCCATCCAAAAATGTCTGTCAGTGAAAACAAAAAGCTCTGTTGGAACTGTTTTTAAATGTCATGTAAAAACTTTCCAAATAAACTAAACCAAACTGTGGAGGCCAGATATGGGACAGTATCCCTTTAATTTAAGTAATAATTACTTAATACATCACAGATGTCATTGTGGCAGTGACACCCACATGAAATTGTGGAGTCTTGTAATAAATTGCACTTATGACACCTGTGACAGCCATACTTGCACTCTGCACATTAGCCAATCTGCCCTGGGACTACTTTTAACTTTTCAAACAATTGTTATTTGAAAATGAAAACCCTGCCAAATATTTCCTACCTTCCCCCGCCATGATGGACTTTAAGCTTCACAATTACATTTGCCAGAAGTCCAGGATATACAATATTCAGTCTTGCACCAGTGACCAGTTTAAGGTCCAATATACAAATCACAAGGGCTAGAAATCAGTGCTGTCTCATTTGGAAAATGGAGACTCTCCCCTTTCCAGTGAAACACACAGCACTTGCTCCCAACCCTGGAAGGTCATGAGATAGAGGATATTTAAAATTACAACATTATTTTGTATTTATGTAGTTATTTATGTAACTTTAAAGCTTTCAAAAACTGTATTCAATAACATTTCTCTTCTTCTATGAACCGCATAGCTGACTCATAGGTGATGTACAAAAAAATAACCCATTACATTTTTTTGCTGCTCAAACATCCTTAATTTTCTTTTCTGTGAGTGTACCAAATAGGGTCTGATTCAAAACTCATGAAAGTCAATTCTTTCTATTTATTTCAATGGGCTTGTATCAGGGCAAATATAATACAGAATGGCTTCATATTAAGGTTTTATGGCACTCATTAAGTTAGAATGACCTCTACAAGACAATCATGGCTTTAGCACTCATAAGTAGCACAGACATCCTAAACTAATGCAGATATAGTCTTTCTATTCCACCACTGTCTATTCTTTATATATAGCACCACAGGCAGAGTTGTTGCTTTACAAGCAAAATGAAAAAGACAAGGCCCTTACTCCAAGGAGTTTACAATGTGAGGTTAGACCGATGATAAGTCACAAAGAAAGGTACTGGGAAAGTGGTGGTAGACAAAAGTAGTGGGATGCCACCTTCAATGAGTTCACTTCCTTGCCAGGAGAAAATGGTAAAAACCTGGTTGTGTTAAAAATTTCTAGTTACTTTTAATATAATTTTGATGATTAACTATGGGTTTTGTTACAATAGAGAACTGGAGGGAATATAGAAGCAGAAAAGAAATTATATCCCAAAATTTGTATTTTTGCGAACATGTTCACAGAACTGGATGGACATTCCCTACACATTCCCCAAAATAAAATATAAATTTTACACACTCTCTCTCTCTCAAATCTAAAGTTAGGGTCCTAAATAAAATAGGCCTGATATTTAAAGGTGCTGAGTATATGCAGCTCTTACAGTCTTCAAAAGGGCTTCTGGGTGCTCAGCTCTTCTGAAGATTTAGGACCTAAACATTTGGGTGCCTAAATACATCTTGAGGAGCTTAATTTTAGGCATCCAAGTTTGAAATTTTTTGGCTCATGTCTTTTTCCTTAGTAGAAATAAATGGTTTCAAGCATGTTTTTTTTCAGTAACATTTCTTATCTAAATATAGGGAGTTGGGCTGGACTCATCTTTTTGGAAATACAATTTGTAACTGCTTCCTTTGATAGAAATCAAATTATTTGATCATGTTAGACATTTAATGTGATAAAGGGAGTGGCTATAGCAAGCCTAATTGTAGATATCCTGACAGAAATGTTACAGTCCAATTCACTGACCGTATCAAAGGGACATTAAAGCTCTCATCTGCTACCCACCATCTGACTAGCAAGACATTTTCCTAACTATAAACAAACTGAGAACTAACTAAAATTCCAATCCCCAGGAATGATTTCACTCAAAACTTCCAGTCAAGGGATGGAAAAACCTTAAAACTAGCAGCTACACCACCACATTTGTGTTTTATATAATGTAGAGATTAAAACCATCCCCACTTTCCCTAGAACCACAGAACTGCTAGCCTTCCAGACCAAAAATGTAAATGTATAAGTAATTTCAGAGGACACAGAGAGATTTCAATTTGAGGACTGGATCCCCCAGCAACTCATAAGTGTTCCTAAAGATCACCTTCTAAACATCCTCTGCTGTAATTCATTTCATTATACCGAGTGTTACACCAGTGACTTAGGCTCTGTCTACACTAGCACTTTTGTGCTGCTGTAAGATCTGCAGTGTAGACATAACCTTAGGCGTGCTATCCCAGAAGAATGTGACCTACATGATGAACCATGAACAGTTTGTTTACTGCACTCTACTTACATTAAGGCATTCTATTCTTGTGCTCCTTGTCCTCTCCTTCAAGGCTTTGTATAACCCCCTCTGCCCCCACACACCTCTGCACTTGCTTCATCTTACACCCTCTCCCACTGCCCATACTCCTCTCTAAGCTTCCTGCCTGACAGTCATTTTGTCCCTTCTCCTTTCTCCATCTACAAGTCTTCTTCCATGCCTATGATTTGAACTCCCTCCCTGTTCAACAGCAACCTTCCTCTTCACATTCAAATCTCTTCTTCAGCTAGGCTTTTCAGTGCTAACCCCTTCTCCCTCCCAGCATTCAAATATTAATAGGGAGAAACATTCTCTTTGTTAAGCTAAATAGACTGAGCTCCTAGAGTCTATCACAATAAGGCAGGTTTTCTAATCTTATAAACATTCTCATGACACTTCTCTAAACCCTCTCCAATTTATCAACATCTTTCTTGAATTGTGGGCACCAGATCTGGACACACCAGTGGTTGCACCAGTGTCAAATACAGAGGTAAAGTAACCTCTATTCCTACTTGAAGTTCCCCGTTTATGCATCCATGGATGGCATTAGCTCTCTTGACCATAGCATCGCACTGGGAGCGTGTGTTCAGCTGATTATCCACCATGACCCCCAAATCTTTTTCAGAGTCACTGCTTCCCAGCATACGGTCCCTCATCCTTTAAGTATGGCTCACATTTTTGTTCCTAGATGTGTACATTTACATTTAGTCATATTAAAATACACATTGTTTGCTTGCCCCCAGTTTACCAAGCAATGTGTACTCTTTATTATTTACCAGTACCCCAATTGTTGTCATCCGCAAACTTTATCAGTGATGACTTAATGTTTTCTTACAAGTAATTAAAATATAAAACATTATATAATATAAGGCCAAGAACCAATCCCCGTAGGACCCCACTGGAAACACACCTATTTGATGATGATTCCCTGCTTACAATTACATTTTGAGACCTATTAACCAGCCAGCTTTTACTACATTTAACGTGTGACATGTTAATTTTATATCAAGTTTTTTTTTTTACTCAAAATGTCATGCAGTATTAAGTCAAAACACCTCACAGAAGTCCAAGTATATCACATCAACACTATTACCTTTATCAACCAAACCTGTGTTCACAGCAAAAGAGATCTCCAGTTAGTTTGACAGATCTATTTTCCATAAACCCATGGTGACTGACAATTATGTTACCCTCCTCTAATTCTCTATTAATCCAGTCCCGTATCAGTTGCTCCATTATCTTGCTTGGAATCATCAGACTGACAGGCCTATAATTACCCAGGTCATCCTGTTCAACCTTTTTAAATATTGATACAACATTAGCTTTCTGCCAGTCTTCTGGAAATAAATATGGTTAAATTCCTTAGCCATTCATAAAGGGAGCCATTCACATGTAGAGGCAATCATTTGCCCTCCCCATCACATTTGTTCTTCTCCCATCCCTGGCCTTGTCATCCTGTCAGCCTCTCCTACAGGCTTAAATCCCTCTTCCCAGAGGGCTCCCACCTCTTCAAGGGTTCCTGAAACTTGCTGCTGAAATATGTTCTGTAATCTGCTGGCCAGCCCACTCCCTAAAAATTAAGTAACCAGCAATAATGAACCTGGTAGGGGAGTGGGAAGGGTGTGCATGACCTGGGAAGCAAATTTACTGCAGTATGGTGTGTGTGTTAAATGTTAATTTGGAAAAATAAGTTAAACGTGTGACGTCATACTACTTCCCAAATACTGGCTGTTGATAACACTAATTGTGATTTTGACTACATATAAAGAGGAGACATGACTTTGGGGCTGCTGTAAATTCTGGGAGTTGTCCAGCAGGGGACGCTGAAAGCTCTATAACCAGCACCCCTTGTGTAGATTCTATGCATACAGAACCTATGTATCCCTAGCACCGATTCAAGCACCAAGCATATGAAGGTGCTGTATTTCCAACCTGAGCAGGTTTTGACAAGACAAAAAATTCAGTACCAAAAGGAGAACGCAAACTGCCCAAAATGCAGTGTTTGCCACAGTTCACATAACAGAACTCCCTCTTCCTACTTAGATTTTAAGTTTATTCTACACCATTTCCCCCCTTATTTAAGGTTAATTCATGAGAGTGCAAGCTATAAATCAAACTATTTATTTTTCACATTATGAAAGAGATAACCAAATCCAATGCCTATAATATGCAGAAATCTTTTAGTAGTTGTGTACAGAAGCACACTTATGCTCACTACTTTGTATCTGCAGATTAAAACAAGTCCCAAATTATCCTGGTCATTACAAATTTAAAACCAGTTCTGCTGTGAGAGCTCCAAAGTTGACTTTAGAAATAAAAGGATCTCATTTTAAATTAAGCACAGGGTGTTGATCCACATACTAGGCACTTTTAAAGGATTTCTCCCTCTCTTCTCCCAGCTTTCGCCTTTAAAAAGGAATCAATTATTGAATTATTTTCTAGGTGAAATTAATTATGAGGCATATTTAAACCAATGAATATATTTCTCAAAGTTAAGTGTGTTCCCTTTAAAAATTAATTGGATTGGTTTTTAGGATGATTTGGCTAACAGTTTAATTAAAATGCTTGCGTAGCGTTTAGCCAGAATGCTAGGTGGTTTCAATGTCTGGGTGCAAAAGGCCTAAATCTGAATCTCTGCTAGCCCAAGCTCAGCACACTGCAGTCACAAACCTTATGTGCAGAATTCCAGTGGAACTAAATTAAGCATTCTCACCCTTAATCTTGTAGTGGAGATTTCTGCCTTCAGAATGTCAGGGTCATATTTTGTGCTGGATGAGGAGCCTGAGAATACTTATTTAAAAAAAAAAAAAAAAGAAAGAAAAAGAAAAAGAAAAAAAAATATTTAACTACTTTCAACCATTAATCTTGAAGAGTTCACTTAGCACTAAAACTATGAGGTTAACATAATAGTGCAAATAAAATGGATATTAATTTTTTAACGTATACCTCTTATTACAGTACAGTCAGCATTTCTGTGTGAAAATAATTAATGAATACTCAACACATTTTCTTCAACTTTTGCTACCAGCATTTGGGTGAGTTCAAAAATTTAAGGGAGGAGAAGCTTTTTGTCTAGGATGGAACCCAAGGCAAGTCCCCATTTCCCCCTGCTTTCAATACCTGGCCACCATTCTTCTAGCTGGGCAGCACACTTTGTGAGGGAAGGAATCTTCAGAGCTCAAGGAGCTCTCACAACAAATAGGTTTTCTAGAAGGTGGGTTTATTCAGCTGGCTGAGACTAGGGTTGCCAACTTTCTATTTGCAGAAAACTGAATACCCTTGCTCTACCCCTGCTCCACCCTTCCCCGAGGCCCCACTCACTCCATTCCCCCCTCCCTCCATCGCTTGTTCTCCCCCACCCTTGCTTGCCCTGCCCGGTCCTTCCCCGAGGCCCCACCCCCCCACTCACTCTATCCTCCCCCCCCCCCCATTGTTCGCTCTCCCCCACCCTCACTCACTCGCTCATTTTCACTCACTGGGGCAGGGGGTTGGGATGCTCCAGCTGGGGCGGGGGGCGGGGAGGGCTCCAGCTGGGGGTGCAGGCTCTGAGGTGGGGCTAGAGATGAGGGGTTCAGAGTGTGGGAGGGGGCTCCGGGATGGGGCAGGGGGTTGGGGTATGGGAGGGGTATGGGCTCTGGGCTGGGGGTTTTGGCCCCCCTCGTGGGGCCAGAAATGAGGGGTTAAGGGTGCAGGAAGGGGCTCGGGGCTGGGCGTGTGGGATGAGGGGTTCAGAGTGCAGGAGGGGGCTCCAGGCTGGGGCCAAGGGGTTCAGAGTGCAGGAGGGGGCTCAGGGCTGGGGCACGGGATGGGGTTTGGGTTCTGGGTGGCGCTTACCTCAGGTGGATCCCGGGAATCTGCAGGTATCTCCCTCTTGCTCTTAGGCAGGGGTACGGCCAGGCAGCTCCGCACGCTGTCCCTGCCTGCAGGCGTTGCTCCTGCAGTTCCCATCGGCCATGGTTCCCAGCCAATGGGAGCTGCGGAGCCAGCGCTCAGGGCGGGGGCAGCACGCAGAGCCTCCCTGGCTGCCCCTACACTTAGGAGCCAGAGGGAGATGCTGGCAGCTTCCTGGGAGCCGCGCAGAGCCTGCTGTGGGCAGTCATCCGGACTTCTAACATTCCGGTTGAAAACTGGATGCCTGGCAACCCTAGAGCCTGAGACCCACTACTCTTCTCTTCAGGAGTTGAGCTTGCTGCTTTTTAAACACTACCCACCCTGGAGTAAGATATTTGGCCAACAACCCAAACACAGATCTCTCAAACACACTATTCTTGGCCACCAGGTTCCCTCCTTTGTTTTGGGGATTTAAAACAAAATGATCCCACTTATTTTTATTGAACCCCATGCCTTATAGCTGCACACATTTTGCAAAAATTAAAATAAACTGTTACCAACAGCAAGCAGTGAAATCTACTGCTCCATCTATCATTGCCATCTATTTACATACTGAGTACCTGGTGGCTGCAAGCCAAAAAGGAACAAGTGATCCTGGATCCTTAGAACACCAACCCACCTAATCTAGGTTCCAGCAAACCACATGAAGGAACAGATTTCAGAGCCAAATGCCTGGCACAAATTTCTGCAGGAGTTCAACTGTGTTGGACAGACCAGAGCTTTCTGCAGCAGAACACAGTTGCCTTAAGGGGCAAAAAGTGGAAAGGCTGTCAGAAAAACAGCCAGGGGCTCAAAACATTGAGGACTAGTCTTGAATTGCAGAACAAGAGCCATTACAGAGCTTCATCAAAGGAGTTACAGCATACACATTTCTAATGTACTTACAGCTGGTACGAGAGCTTGATTTTTCTTTGTAGGCATCATTCAGACGTACATATTCATCCAGGGCGAGTGCTAGTCTCTGTTCTTTCACCTGGTACAGCTCCTTCTGGGTACTGAGCGCATCCTGCGCTACCATGAGATAGTCTTTTAGCATTCGTTCTTGTTCTTGCCTCCATTGTTTTCGGGGATCTTCTATCTGTGTGGTTTCTTAAAAATATATAGTTTTAAAAGCCTCAATTGAGTTAAATAAATTAAATTTGCCAAGTGAATAGACTTCAGTGTGCTAGTCACTTTTGGTGTGCCTACAATTTTGGTTTTATTTGTAATTCACAGTTCTAGTTTAAGTCTAGACTGTAGGGCTAGTCCCTCCACAAGAAGATAAGTCAGGAGGAAGAAGCTGGGAAGCCCGTATAAATAGCCTGGATACTCCACTGTTTCTTCAGCTGGTTTAGCGGTCTCAAAGAAATTAAAAGGGATCCAAAGTTGTAGTTTTGGTACTACATGCTTTTCTTTTTTTTTAATTATTATTTTTTTTTAAAAAGGGTCCATTTTATTACCTTGTTAATTTAAAATGACAACTAAGCTTTGACTAGTAGGCATGTGGAGTAGTTTATTTTTATAAAAGCGTTTCTTCATTATTTTAGGATGTATTAAATATTGTTTAACAGACAAACTTTAAAATGAGCAATTAATGCACAATAGGTAATACAGTAGTATACATTCTAAAAGTTTCTAAACAGTTGGTATTGTCTTCTGAACTGATAAAAATACCTTGAAATGTTAGGAAAAGCCTTCCACCTGAATTACAGTTAAGGTTCTGTTATAAATAACTGGGTCAATATAAAGCCCTTAAATGAGCACAGACCTCTTGAAATCTAGTTTATTTCAAAAAAGTTAATTAAAAGCACTTTCAGGTACCAGCATTACACCTGTTCTGGAGTCCCTCTACCATTTTTGTGGTTTTACAATCACATTTTCCTAATGTTTTAAAATGATTTTCTCCCCACCTCTGCTGAGTGAAAGGTTAAATTATTTTTCTTCATGTGTATGTGTGTTTTCTCTGCCATTTTAGCAATCTAATGGAAGACTGTGAATCCACACAAACAACACAAGAAAAAGTGAACCTGACTACACAAAATGCTGTTAAATGCACAAGGTAAACACTCTTTAAAGTCATACTCACATGGGCTTTGATATGCAAGATTGTAGAAAGGTTATCATATTGCAAGAAAGAAGTGTGATTCACATGATATAAGATTGCCTTAATGCAGATATGCAAGGGGGGCAGAATTACAGCAGCATTTTCAACCTTAACTTTAGCATTTCCTGGCTGCTTAATGCAGTGTTAGCTTGCACCAAGTTATAATAATAAAGGAAAGGAAAGCTGATGTTATCTTAAGTCATCGCCACGGCAAAGCTATCCAATCTGAAACCTAAACACTGCAATTCCATTATACATACAAGAAGATCATTAAAACTCTTGGCTCACTTCAAGATTAAAGTTTAACTGATAAATCTTTAGCTGATAAAAGGTACAATAACTCCATATCAAGTGACAAAAGGGAATATTCAATAATAAATATTGATCACTTAAAAATATGAATCCCACAGAATACAAGCTGCTCTATTATAATCAAGTGTCCTGTTTCACTCCACTTCCTGATATTAACATGCCCCTCACTAAAGACATTTTCCTACATTGCCACCTTCGGGTCCTCTCAGGCTGCAAACCCAAATGCTGGTTGACCTACAGGTCCAAAAATCCCAGACTCCCACCCTTTGCAGCCCTTGAAGAACTCCATGGTCGCTTCTCCCTACTGACACCCTCCAACATACCATGTGACATCACAGGGCACGTAATTACTCCATCACTCTATGCTAGGGAACCACAGCTTCACATATACTAACTTGCGAGAACCACGGCTGGTGTATGTGTAGCCATAGCTACGCGTGTGCACTGAAATGGACAGAAATGTTTACTGCCTTTCCAGTTTTAAAGTTCCACACTGTTAATTTATATTGCATTGCCTGTGGTTTTTTGCATATTGTTTTTCTGCCCTGTTTTTCCCCACTCAATAAAGTTCAATTTTTGGAGAATAAAATCATCTTTATTAGTTCCCAACATATACTGCAGAATGCATACGGGACTCAAAGCAAACAGTACTTGTAAATGTACATATGGCACGCACCACATAGTTAATGGCTTCAGGACAACACCTGCATTTATAAGTGTACAGCAAGCACTACTCAATTCCGAGCAACACTCAAAGCTCCCGGCCTACGGAACACTACTATGGCTGACTGTTAAAGTGTTCTTTCAAAGCCTCCTGCAACCACTTATCTCTGACTTTAAATGCCGCTCCACCTCTGCCCTCCAACCTGGCGGCAGCTTTTCCCCCTTTGCCTCACAGATACTATGCAAAACACAACAAGCAGCAATAATCACTGGGGATATCACTGAGAATAATCACTGAGATCCAAACTAGTGAGATCCACCACCAGCGTCCATTCAATCTATCAAAAGCACATTCATTTTGCATCTGTTGAGCCAGTAGTTTCGATCTTTCCTTGGTGCTATGAAGGTGGCCAGTGTACAGCTTCACAAGCCAGGGGAGCAAGGGGTAGGCAGGGTCCCCCAGAATCACAATGCTGTACCCGCAGCTTTCTGAACAGTCCTTCCTTCTTAAAGATGTGAGCATCATGCACCTTCCCTGAACAGCCCACATCGATACTGGTGAAGCATCCCCAGTGATCCACCAGCACTTGCATAATCAAAGAATAATAGCCCTTTCTGTTGATGTACTCTATGGCGAGGTGGGCTGGTGCCAAAACAGAGATGTGATGCAAATCCATCCACAGTGTCTGGCATATTGTCGAGAGTCTCATAGTCTCAGAGTCTGCATAGGCAGAGATAATAAATAGCCCTACACACTTGCATGGCAATGGCTCCCACTGTGGATCTTCCAACTCCAAAATGACTTCCCACAGACCAGTAGCAATATGGCTTTGCAAGATTCCAGAGTGCAATCAGGACTCGCTTCTCCGCTGTCATTCTGGTATCATGCATTGCAGGGCTGGGGTGAGCTTGGCACACAGATCCAGGAACGCGACTTTTCACATCAAAGTTCTGCAGACACTGTTCATCATCTCAAAAACTACATTATGATGCAATCCCACCAGTCATTTCTACCCCACAACACACTGTGAAAATTTCCCCAAAGGCATCACACTGGACAATGGCGCATGGCACATGGGGATACCTAACCATGGTGTACTGTACTTTGCATTAGCAGAAGCACTCCTGATGAGTAGGTGCAGTGCTGACGCAAGCAGCCAAATGTGCACAGATGCCTGAGTGATACACGGACTTCAGCAGCTGTACACCAAAGTAATTTGTATTGACTGAAGTTTTTAGTGTAAACAGGACCTTAAGCTTCTTCTGTTCCAAGGCAAGATCCCTGGTGATAATAATTATCAATAATACTTGATAGTCTTTCAAATTTTATCTTTTTTGGTGCTAACAGGCATATCTGAGAGGCAGAAAGAAAATGAGACAGTTCATTAAATAAATTCACAAAAATAACAAGATGCCCAATTAATGAGAGGTTTGAGAATATAATGTTGGTGATTCTTCTCCAAACACAGATACACGACAGTGTAGTGCACTTCTACTGGAAAAGTATACACCAAACAAGCATAGGGAGAGAGAGAACCCATCACATAAAACTTAAGTGCAGTACATAAAAGATTAAAGCAGGGCAGTTTTATTCACAGTTGGCTTTCCAACAATCTCAACAGGGAATCTCTCTTTAAACTAACTTTAGCTACACAACCACAAAATCCAGTCACCTGCTCTTTTCCACAGAGACAGCCGACACACACAAAGAAGCCAATCAATACCTTTTTTCCCCTCAAATGGGCAACACATGTCCCCACCAGTGCATTTATTATTGCTATTGTGCTTTAAAACACCTCCACAGCTATTTACACAAAATAATGAGTGCTGCGTTTTCAGAGGTGTTCCTTCTTGTGAAGGAGGATGCAGCACAGGATTCGAATGGGTCAGCGATCAAATAAGATAAATGCAGTTGTGTTGGTTTTTGGAAGGATGCAATGATGTAATTGTATTTTAAGAGTGACTAGTAGCAACGGAGAATAATTTTACAAGATTGGAAGGTCTTGTCTTCAAGCATATTGTAGGTAATTGCTCAGTAGGTTTACGTAACGATTGCTCAATGTGTGGCTCCAAGGCCAGCTGTAGCCCACAGAGTCCTAAAAAACGTAGCCTACAGCCCCGTCCTTGTGACTGCAGGACAAGGACAAAGCTGATCAGCAGCAATTTTTTATTGCTGACAAACTTTATGAAGCAATTTCTTTTTGCCTCTCAAAACTGCATATACAAACCAACATTATGATTATGTGAGCTTATTTTAGAATATGTGCATTCATAAGCGCCCCTCTGCCTCCTGGAAAGTTGTTAATATGGTCCCTTCTGTGACTTCAGGATTAGGTGACTAGGTACTTATTTACACAGAGAAATTGCCCAGCACAGCTAATCTAGAGTGGAAACTCTATTTCACTATAAATGTGATTTTATTCAGAAATAGTTACTCCACTCAAAGCTATTCCAGAATAGCCTTCATGTGTAGATAAGGCTTTAAAATCCCCTCAAGAGATGCTTTTCAAAATAGAGGCTAGTTTTCACTATATGGCCTTTTAGAAATGAGTGAAAAACAACTCATTAGATAAGGAAATATATTTATGTGAAGTTACATTGCTAAATGAGCCACACTACTGATATAACAGTTTACCAGTTTCTACATAAGAGTCCATAGACAGAACAAAGTTTATTGCCCTTTCCTGATAATGTAATGCTACAGTTCTGGACGCAGTGATCATTTGGGTGATTAACTCTGCTTTTTCATGCTTTCTAATGCTCACGGGACATTCAAAATTAAGGGTTCATTTTTTTCAAAGCGAATTTCACACTGAGACGACCCACAATACCCTTCTAAGGGTTTTGCTTGAATGAGAATTGGTTTTGTCATACCTGATTTCCGGTTGTTAAAGTTTTACATGGGAATATTATCAGGACAGTTAAAGGTATGCCACTAATGGGCTGGATTGCTCAGAAGTGGTAATGGTATATGGAGCCTTTCATCTCCAAGTCACTAGTTGAAATTCAGTCCAGCACAACAAAAACATGCATTTCCATCCCATAGCTGTTCAATAGCTTATGTGAAATGAGTTTGGGGGTTTCAGTCCAGCTTCCAGTGGATAAGAGTCTACATCANGTCTACATCATAAGACACTCCACCACAAATAGCAATCTTGTTAAGCTGTGTTAGAGACAAGCACTTAATGGGTATGGATAGTGAACTATACTCTTACCATTACAGGCTATTCCTCCAGGTCAGGATGAAGACACGTCGGCAGAGAATGGAAGGGAATCCAGCATAGCGTGGGCAGGATCTGTTCTATTGAAGAGAACTTTAATCCCCACAACATAAAAAAATAGCTTATCATTACCTTTTCATATCAACACTTTCTGCATCATCAGAGACCCATCCTTCAAGGTCGAGAACCAGCATGCAGTACGGGCAACAGGCAATAAGGAGCAGCCCTGAGAAAGAGGAGCCACCTACCCTCAAGGATGATAGGGGCTCACACTCACCACACATAAGAGAAGGGGACGTAGGATGCTAGTGTCAGGGAATCCCTTCTAGGGGGGACAGAGGCATCCATCTACCAACCTGGCTGATGTCCTGAGAGGTGTGCTGCCTGCTTGGAGCCCATATCAGTGACATTATGGAAAGATTGAGGAGGCTCATCCATCCCTCTGTCAGGTGACCAAAGCCCACCGGCAGGTATAAAAAAAAAGATGACTAAGAGCTAGAAGTTGGAGCCGTGTGTGCGCGCACATGTACGTAAAGTTACAACAGGGTCATTGGAGCAACAAGAGGGCAATGAGTGGAGGAATTTACTTAACATCTTAGCGGTGCATACATAAATGCAAGGAGTATGCAGAATAAACAGTAAGAACTGGAAGTCCTAATACACAAACCAAATTAAGACTTAATTGGCATCACAGAGACTTGGTGGAACAATTCACATGCCTGGATTACTGGTGTAGAGGGGTACTGCTTATTCAGGAAGGGGATAGATAGGGAAAAAAGGAAGTAAGTGTTGCATTATTCATCAATATACACTATTGTTCTGAGGTCCAAAAAGAGGTGAGAGGCAGACCAGCTGAAAGTCGCTGGGTAAAGATAAAAGGTATTGATGATTGGGGGGCGGGGGAGGGGGAAATAGGGACAGCATCATGGGAGGGAGGGGGGAGGGTCCTGTTACAAACCACCAAATCAGGAGGTGGTGGTCAAGGATCAGGCATTTCTAGAACAAAACAGAAATATCTAAAAATACAAGACCTGGTAGTAATGGGAGACTTGAACTAGCCGGACACCTGTTGGAAAAATATGGAAAACCAAAAAAAAAAAATCTCCAATAAATTCTTACAATGTATTGGGGACAATTTCTTGTTTCAAAAGGTGGAGGAAGTAACCAGGGAAAAGTGATTTTAGACTTGATTCTGACTAACAGGAAGGAATTGCTAACAAATCTGCAGGTGGAAGGCAGTTTGGGTGAAAGTGATCATAAAATGACAGATTTCATGATTCTAAGGAAAGGAAGGAGTGAGGGCAGCAGAATAAGGACAATGGACATCAAATAAGTTGACTTTAGGAAACTCAGAATTGGTAGGTAAGGTCCTATAGGAAGAAAATCTTTATCATTATTATACTGACACATTCTCTTCATGTGTCAGTATAATAATGTCTGCATCTGTAATTTTCACTCCATGCATCTGAAGTGGGTTTTTTACCCACGAATGCTTATGCCCAAATAAATCTGTTCTTTATTTGCCACCAGACTCCTTGTTGTTTTTGTGGTTCTTAGATATGCATGTCCCTGTAGGTGCTCCACTCCAGGTGTGCATGTGCCCCTCAAGTCCTTGATCAGAAATTTTCTATTAGCAGTGTCCATTTGGCCCACACATACGCTCGATACATCCTTGTGCCGTGCTCTGAAGGTATATAGGGCTGGGCTGGCGAACCACCCTCAGTTCCTTTTCTATCTGTATGTGCAACAAGAACAATCAGAAGCAGAGAGGAAGGAGGGCAGGTAGTGGAGCACCCATAGGGACACATCTCAAAGTACCAGTTACTGCACAAGGTGAGCAACCTTTTCTTCTTCGAGTAGCGTCCCTGTGGGTACTCCACTTCAGGCGACTCCCAAGAAATATCCTCCCAGAAAAGAGGCAGCTTCAGAATCAAGTCCAAGACTGAAGACAGTACAGCAGAACCAAGTATAGCACCAGAAATAATGGCATGGACCAAAGTATAATATTTAGAAAAGGTATGTACTGAAGCCCATGTAGCAGCTCCGCATATCTCAGACTCTGGAATTGGAGGGGGCGGGGGGGAGAAGTCTACCATCAATGCTCCAATTTCTCCAACCCTGCGGACTGTGGTGATAGCTACAAGAAAGGCCATCTACATAGGTAAGTGAAGTAAGGAGCAGGTCACCATAGGTTCAAATGGAGGTCCCATAAAGACATTTAAGTAGCAGGCTGCCATCAAGAGTCGAATAGGACCCTTAACGTGGTGGTAAAGATTATTCAGACCCTTCATAAATCTCAAGGACATAGGGGGAACAAACATAGAAAAGCCCTCTAGTGGGGAATGAAATACTGATATTGCAACAAGATGAACCTAGAGCTAACTGATAAACCCGATTATTTTTAAAAAATCCAGCAGATAATCCAAGGTGGCTGAGAATGGAGAAGATTCAGGCACGAGGTGGTGATGGTGACAAAAGTGATTAAACCTTTTCTATTTCTGAAGGTAAATAATTCGAGTTTGCTCCCTTCTACTGTTTAGTAATACTTGTATTCCTGTAAAGCAGGTGGAGACTAATCCCATGAACCATCTATGAGCCATGCTTGGAAACAAAGGACCCCTAGATTGGGGTGAAGGACATTACCTGCATCCTGGGAGAGGAGATGGGGGGCAGTCAGAAACTTGAGCATTTGTTGGACACACCGGTGAAGCAGGTAAAGATACCAAGCTTGCCTCGGCCAGGTAAATACTAAGAGGATATCAGGCAGGACGAGGTCAGGGTTCTTATTCATCACTCTTATAGTTAGTGGTGTTGGAAGAAATTAGTAGGACAGGCCCTTTGTCCAAGGAAAGAGAAAGGCATCTCCCAAAGAGAGGCCTCCTCTTGAGCAGAATAGGCAGCACTTCCAGAGGTGGACCTATTTGCCACATTCAGCAACAGGATGTCCACACCTCTGGAATATCCCACGAAGGATTTGAATGTTCAAATCCCATTTGTAGTCCTGGAAGAAGTGCCTGATGAGCATATCAGCTGTGACATTCTGGACTCCTGGAAGGTAAACGGCCGAGATCCGACTCTGATGGGCTATATACCAGTTCCGCAACTTTTTAATCTTTGGTGCACAGGGAGGGGGATTTTGCCATTACTGGATGACAAAGAAGCCTGAGGTACTGAATGCCTATTTTTCTTCAGTCTTCATTAAATAGACTGCAGCTGATTAGATGCCTAACACAATTGATACTAACAACAAGGGGGAAGGGACGCAAAGCATAATAGGGAAAGAAGTAGTTAAAAATATTTAGAAATGTTAGATGTATTCAAGCTGTAGAGCCTCATGAAATTCATTCTAGGTTATTTAAGGAACTAGCTGAAGCAATCTCAGAACAGTTAGCAATCATCTTCGAGAACTCATGGAGAACAGGTGAGGTCCCAGATGACTGAAGAAGGGCAAACATAGTACCTATCTTTAAAAAGAGAAACAAAGATGACCCAGGGAATTATAGACAAGTCAGCCCAAATTTGATACCTGAAAAGATACTAAAGATACTGGAACAAACAAATAAACAATCTGTAAGCACCTAGAGGATGATATGGTGATAACTAATAGCCAGAATAGATTTGTCAAGAACAAATCATGCCAAATCAACCTAATTTCCTTTTTACAGGGTTACTGGCCTAGCTAGTGGATGGGGGGGAAAAGCAGTAGATGTGATATATCTTGATTTTAGTAAGGCTTTTTACATTCTCATAAGCAAACTAGGGAAACGTGGTCTAGATTAAATTATTATGCGGTGGGTGCATAACTGGTTTCAAGACCATAAATTCAAGAGTAGTCATCAACAATTTCTGGTCAAGCTGGGAGGATATATCTCCTGGGGTCATACTGGGATCTGTTCTGGATCTGGTACTATTCAATATTTCATTAATAACTGGGATAATGGAGTGGAGAGCATGCTTATAAAATTGCAACCCCTCCCATATTGGTGTCACCTGGATTCAAAACAAAATTCAAAACAATCTTGACAAACAATCTTGACCTGTCCCTGGAAAAATCATGGAGCAGGTCCTCAAGGAAATCATTTTGAAGCACTTGGAGGAGAGGAAGGTAATCAGGAACAGTCAACATGGATTCACAGTATTCTTGCCAGCAAGTTAAAAAAAGTATANTTATAAAATTGCAACCCCTCCCATATTGGTGTCACCTGGATTCAAAACAAAATTCAAAACAATCTTGACAAACAATCTTGACCTGTCCCTGGAAAAATCATGGAGCAGGTCCTCAAGGAAATCATTTTGAAGCACTTGGAGGAGAGGAAGGTAATCAGGAACAGTCAACATGGATTCACAGTATTCTTGCCAGCAAGTTAAAAAAAGTATAGGTTGGATGAATGGACTATAAGGTGGATAGAAAGCTGGCTAGATTGTCGGGCTCAACGGGTAGTGATCAACGGCTCGATATTTAGTTGGCAGCTGGTATCAAGCAGAGTACCCCAGGGGGCGGTTTTGTTCAATATCTTTATTAATGATCTGGATGATGGGATGAATTGCACCCTCAGCAAGTTCGCAGATGACACTAAGCTGGGAGAAGAAATAGATACGCTGGAGGGTAGGGATAGGGTCCAGAGTGACCTAGACAAATTGGAGGATTGGGCCAAAAGAAATCTGATGAGGTTCAACAAGGACAAGTGCAGAGTCCTGCACTTAGGACAGAAGAATCCCATGTACTGCTACAGGCTGAGGACCGACTGGCTAAGGAGCAGTTCTGCAGAAAAGAACCTAGGGATTACAGTGGATGAGAAGCTGGATATGAGTCAGCAGTGTGCCCTTGTTGCCAAGAATACTAACGGCATATTGGGCTATATTAGTAGGAGCATTGCCAGCAGATCGAGGAAAGTGATTATTCCCCTCTATTTGGCACTGGTGAGGCCACATCTGGAGTATTGTGTCCAGTTTTGGGGCCCCCACTACAGAAAGGATGTGGACAAATTGGAGAGAGTCCAGCAGAGGGCAACAAAAATGATCAGGGGGCTGGGGCACATGACTTACGAGGAGAGGCTGAGGGAACTGGACTTGTTTAGTCTGCAGAAGAGAAGAGCGAGGGGGGATTTGATAGCAGCCTTCAACTACCTGAAGGGGGGTTCCAAAGAGGATGGAGCTCGGCTGTTCTCAGTGGTGGCAGATGACAGAACAAGGAGCAATGGTCTCAAGTTGCAGTGGGGGAGGTCTAGGTTGGATATTAGGAAATACTATTTCACTAGGAGGGTGGTGAAGCACTGGAATGGGTTACCTAGGGAGGTGGTGGAATCTCCTTCCTTAGAGGTTTTTAAGGCCCGGCTTGACAAAGCCCTGGCTGGGATGATTTAGTTGGTGTTGATCCTGCTTTGAGCAGGGGGTTGGACTAAAAGACCTCCTGAGGTCTCTTCCAACCCTGATATTCTATGATTCTATGAAACAGAAGAATTAGTCTGAAATCAACAAGATGAAATCCAATGAAGATAAGTGCAAAGGAATTCAGTTAGGAAGGAAATTTCAGATGCACAGCTTTAAATATGGAATAACTGGCTAGATGGTTGTACTGTTGAAAAGATTCGGGGATTATAATGATCACAAATGGAATAAGAGTCAATAATGTCAAATTGTTGTGAAAAAAGGCTAATGTTCTGGGGAGTGCTAACTGGACTGACCCATGTAAGACATGGGGGGTAATGGCGCTGCTCTGCTCGGCACTAGTGAGGCCTCAGTTGGAGTACTGTTTCCAGTTTTGATCACCAGACTTTAAGAAAGATGTAGACCAGTGGTCCCCAGACTTTTTCGGTCATGTCCCACCCTTACCTGGTCTGTGCTTCACTGGAAGTGGAGCCACAGCCAGGAGTGATGGCCAGGAGCGACGGCCAGGAGCCAGAGCTGGAGCTGCAGCTGGGGCTGCGGAAGGGAGACAGGGGTCAAGGCTGGGGCTGGTGCTGCAGCTGGGGGCAGGGCCAAAGTGGAGCTGCGGGCAGAGCCTGGGCCCCACCATGCCCCCTCAAATGTTCCTCCCCATCCCCCTACAGGGGCATGCCCCACAGTGTGGGGACCAGATGTAGACAAACTGGAGAGTTCAGAGGACAACAACAAACATGACAAAAGGTTTAGAAAACCTGACCTATGAAGAAAGGTTAAAAACTGGTATGATTAGTCTTAAGAAAAGACTGAGACAGTCTCTAAATATGTTAAGACCTATTATAAAGAGGACAGTTAACTGTTTTATAGGTTCACTGAAGGTAGGACAAGACACAATGGGCTTAATCTGCAGCAAGGGAGATTTAGGTTAGATAGTAGGAAAAACTTTCTTACTTTAAGAGTAGTTAAGGATATGCCTACACTTAAACACTACTGCGGAGCACTTGCACCACTGCAGCTGCACAGCTGTAGCACGTCAGTGCAAACAGTACCTGTGGCAACAGGAGGGCTTCTCTGTCAGCATAGGTAATCCACCTCTCCAAGAGGCAGTAGCTAGGTCAAAGGGAGAATTTTTCCGTCCATCCAGCACTATCTACACTGGGGGTTAGGTCAATGTAGCTATGTCTCAAAGGCGTAGTTTTTCCACACCCCTGAGACACGTAGCTATACCGATGTAAATTCCTAGTGTAGACCAGGGATAAGTCTGGAATAGGCTTCCTAGGGAGGTTGTAGAATCCCCGTCACTGGAGGTTTTTAAGAACACGTTAGACAAAGGCCTGCCAAGGATGATCTAAGTTTACTTGGTCTTGCCTCAGGGCAGAGGGGCGGACCAGATGGCTTGTCAAGGACCCTTCCAGCCCTACATTTGTATGATTCTATGATGGCTAGCTGGTCACCATCATATTCATTTGTTTGTTGCAAAGGAAGTTATGAAGCCAATTTATGGCACAGGAAAAACATAAAATAAATGTACTAATGGCACAACTAGACGTGAACAAAAAGGTATCCCTAGATGTATTTTATTTTTAATAGTTTTTCTGGTTCTAAGAAGCATTCACATGACACCAGACTTCTCAAGGAATATGTGGGGGAAGGGACAAAAAACATTGCTTAGATAAAAAGCCCTTTGTCTTACTTTTTAGTGTTAATTTCATTTATTTAATCATGACACAAATGCAGAATCCATAATACTGCAAAATATGTGCTGCAGAGACAAAGTCTGAATGTAGGATCATTGTATACCAACTAAAATTAACCGGACAATTTGTTTTTAGCTTCATTTGGCAAAGTCGCTTGCACATTGTAAAGTTCATCAATTTATTAAAATCACTGTGCTTCAATTATAAGCTATTTCAGGTGGACAGTTTGTATATTTATTTATTTAATAACAAGAACAACTGGGGATCTTACTTCCTCCAATATTCAAGATCTGTGAGATGCACCATACTTCTATAAAATTCTATAAAATGAAAAAACAACACTTATGGTTTCTACTGGGAGAATTACACAAACAGCAAGATGCCACGTTTTGTCCAAGAAAATTCCTGAGCACTAGAATTATTATATCTAGTATGTACAGTTTTGTTTTTTACTATAACTTTTAGTGCTAACGCCAAAGTGGGGACACCAGGATTCATGGCCAACAGCAGTCAAGGTTCAAAACACTTCATCTGGGATAAGAATTTGCGCCAAATAATAATTCAGTGCCAACACACTAGGACTTTTTAAAATTATGTTAAAAACTGCTCTTGAAGAAAGTTGTAACCAGAAGGAAAACAGAAAACCTTCAGTACAACACATTACATGTGCATGGGAAACAAAATGCTTCATAGGACACGAGGTATTTCAATTTTTCATTAGTTCATTTCAGATATTTATGTTCTTGTTTGCTACAAAGTAACTCTGCCAAGTCTTGGTTTAAAAAAAAAGTCTTTAACAAAAGGAAATTACCTTATCTTCAGTAGATCATACTTCTATAAAATAAATAATACTAAAACTTTACAACCTACCAGAAGCACAGTGTAACAGTAGACAGGAGAGAGTTGGACATTTTTATTCTAGGAATAGCAATGCTATGGAAGCAATAAATTTTCAGCATCTCCCCTGGTAGACTCAAGTAGCACTGTTGACTTGCTCCAGTGTGAACCACATGCAGCTCTCCTTGGCCAAAGATATGGCAATTAGCCATGGAGGAGGGATGTGAGGGAAGCTGTGTAGGTGGAAGCTGAGAGATTTCTAGGGCTCCCAGAAGAAAATACCAGAGAGATGGTAGATTGTTGCTTCAGGTGGACATGAGTACCAAGAGAAAAGTACAGACTCTCAGAATTATACAATTCACCTAGGAGAAAAAAAAAAGGCACCTGAAGATTAAGTCACTCCAGTATATTACACAACCAGGGAGGCACGTTCACGTGGCTACGGAGAGGCTGGGTGGCCCGAATTGGGTCTCTTGCCCGATGACCCATGGCTCTTCTTGCCTGCTGCCGGGGAGTTGTACTTCCTTGATTTCCTTTTGGACACCCGTGACGGGGAACGGTGCCGGGCGGAGTCCGATGCTGAAGGCGTACTGTGCACAGAGGCCGAGGTACTTGGCGAGTCTTGGTGGGACTGCTCGGAAGCTGGATGAAGGGCAGACTCCATCAGCAGAGCCCGCAAATGACTATCCCACTCCCTCTGAGTCCTGGGCTGAAAGTTTTTACAAATACAGCACTGTTCTTCACGTGTGATTCCCCAAGCACTTGAGGCAGCTGCTATGGGGGACACTTACAGGCACAGTCCTGTTACAGTCCGCTCAGGGCTTAAACCCGGGAGACCGGAGAATGCCCCACCTGGGGCGAAGTCCGCACTGGGACTCTAACTATACTTAACAACTACTTTACACTAACTACTATAAACAAACTATTTACAAGGCCCTAAGGCTCTAAGTCAGTAGAGACAAAACCGCTAGCCCTTGCTATGCAAGGAAAGGCACTCCGACTAACCACCAGGGTGGTAAGAAGGAACTGAGAGAGCGCGTAGGGCCGGCCGCGCCTGATATACAACACATGAGCACAGCACTCAAGGGGGTGCCACAGCCGACTCTATGGATACCGCTAAGGCAAACATTTTCAACGACCGCGCATGTGGGCGCGCGCACACCTAGAATGGTATCTACATGAGCAAGCACTTGAAGAAGAACTGGTGCCAACTATCGCAAGATAAAACAACCTGGCCTTAATAGTATCTAGTAGTTGTAATACTCATTTATAAATTTTACCTTAATTACTATTTATTTTGATGTATGAATTTTAAAAAGGGTGTACCCATTCTATGATTAACATTTCCGGTAGATTTGTTTATCAGACAAAAATACATAGTATCTTTTTTTTAAATAGTGTGCAAATATTTCTCAACTCAGCTAAGCTGACAAAATAAACATTACATGGTAACTGAGATGGAAGCCTTAATGAATAGTAAAAAACAAAAACAAAAAACACAAAAACACATCCCTGCATTAGTTTCAGGTAGATCAGCAAGAGTAAAAACATGCTACTAGACAATATTGGACACTATAGTTTACATTCCAAAAGCTTTCTGTAAGCAATATTGACATTGTGAAATACTGCACAATTCAAACTTGAGCCACAAAAGAAGATTCCCAACTACACTTTTGAGAAAGGATTCAAAAGAAATAGTGTCTCATTTCCATTTGATACATTTGCTCAATGGGTATCTGAAGAATAAGATAAACAGAGTATGTTACAGAGGCAGTGGGTTTGACAAAACCCTGTGGCCCTTCAAGATCACACAGTCATAACACATAATATGGTTTCAAAGTTATCTAAAATACAGAAGATGAAGTAGTGGAGTATATCCCTCAATGATAAAAATGTCACACACAAAAAGAAATTCACATTCCACCAGTTTTATGGATGGGGAAGTTTATGATTTATAAGGACAGCATGGAGCATTAGATTGCAGAGAAAGTGTTCAGAGCATTTTTCCATTTGTCCTCTTCATTCTGTTAGGAACCTGCAGATAAAACAAGTCTCCTCTCCTCCAGCCATTTTCTTCAACTTCCCATAAACTTAAAACAATTCACTCACACTCTCACAGACCCCTTTTTCTCAGGAAGTTTATACTCAAAGATTTCTACTAGGAATGATGGAACAAAACCATGTCACTGAGCTCGTGGTGTACCAGTCCTCTCTCCATGTCTGGTAACAGGGCTCTAGGGAACACGAGTTCAGAGGCAAGCACTATAGACACTTCAAGCACTAGGCTTTGCAGGATCCAGCCCTTGGTGGGGTCTCAAAACAAGAACACATACTTCAAGCAACAGAGAATTCTTTCACTAGGACTACCAGAAATAAAAGATGTGAAAACCTGAAGACTCATTGTAGGATGTGTGTATTTTTTCACTTTCCAAGATTCCTGCCTCTGTCCCCCAATACCCTTTCCCTGAAGTGGATGCATTAGCACCAGGCTGGTGGAGAGAGAAAAGTGATCCTATCAGCAAGGCTCCATACAGTGGGCAAACCAGTCACAGGCATAAGCTGGTGCCAAGGTCTGGAAAAATGTGACAAGAGCTGAGATCCTGTTGCCATGACATTGCAGATTGAGTTACTGCTGTCAAGCAGTTTAGCCAAACCACCAGTGGCTGAAACTGCATGAAGGAGGCAGCAGGGGGATGGAATTATCAACTCCACTGAGTTTTACATTCAGAGTGCAAGGGATCAGGAGTAGGAGCACCATCCCTGACTGTCTTCTTCCTCTCTATCTCCCTTCGTTCTGCAATACTCTTTTTATTCTCTTATTCCCTATCGATTAATCGAGACTGAAAGCAACCCATGCGTTGCACGTTCCATGCTTCCAGAGTAGGAGGAAAAGTGACTTAGATTACATGCCAAAAAGTATTTCTGAGGTGTAACAAATCTGTGTAGGGAATTATGAGAGACGAGGAAGACATACAATGGATTGGAACCTATATTACACAATACTCTAAGCATGTACAATGGATTGCTTTCCATTCTACTTGTAAGTGATTAACTAACACAACTCTTCCTGGGCTCCACCTCCTCTTGTGTTGTGAAGCTGTCCCAGGCTTGTGGTATTGCATATTACAGCGATTATTTATACATCAAATATTTGCTCTTCTCCAAGCTCAGAGTGGAAGGGATTCTTTTAATTGCTTTAAAATATTTGTTATTACTTTTCCAGATTTAAAAAAAAAAAAAAAAAAAAACGTAGTAAGGCTTTTTTCCCCCCCTTAAAAAGAGGGTTTCCTTTCTTTAATACAGTAATGCCCACTATTACAATCAACTACACACAAACACGGAGATGATTAAGCACATATTTCAAAGCCAAAAGGTAGAAGAAAATATAGTAGATAATCTTTAGCTTTGCATATGGCATAGACGTGTCTAGCTACAATCACTTAATCACACACATGAATGTACGGGACAAGGTTATTTGTCAAAATCTAAACATTTTGGAGACTTTGATTTTGACAACGTTTTTTCAGAAACAAGGCATGGTTCCTGGAGGGCTACTAGGGAGCCTAGGCTTCCAGGGTCCATGGCTCCAGGGGAGCTCTGGGGTCAGGGACTCCAGGGTTTCCAGTGCGTATGGCAGCTCTCCAGGGGGACTGCCCCTCAGGCCCTGGGCTCCATCCCCTTTTGTGGAAAATTCTGAACCTTTTTGTTTTAGTTCCAAATCAAAAAGAAACAAACATTTTCATAGTATCAAAATCCCCCATGAAATGGAATGCCTCTCTCCGCCCAGCTCTAGTTTTTAGAGAATTAGGGAAGAGTTGTGGAAATTATAAATGGGAAAGGAAGAAAATAAAAGGTGGATGAAACACTCTACATCTATTTGAAAGTAAAAGGCACTTGCGGGGAAAAACAGCTATCAAATTCTGAACACAGCAAATAACCTACATTATTCATGTAAGCAAAGATGCACTGAGAAAACATGGTGTCCTAATTTAAACCATCAAAAGCATGGAGACCAAAACTTTAATCTTTTACACTATCTATAAACAGATTGGGGAAAGTGGGAGCAACATTAAGGACTGGACTACCACTGGGGCTAGATAATGGAGATTTGATCCTCAGAGCAACACAGAATATATTCCTCAGCTTCTCCTAATCAAACTCCCCACTTTCCATCCCCCAATTCCTGCTCTCCCAAAATTTAACATACAAAGCTACTCCAACATCCCTACCTTTCCCATAGCCCTGTCCCATCAAACAGTGCCCAGTCCAACACGGCTTGTTTTACAGTACCAGCCTGACTTCCTCTTGCAAACTCTCCCCCCCGTGCTGGCTCCTGACCTGGGGTACAGTCAAATTCCCAGCAGGGGAAGCGGATTATTTAGGGAGTGCAGGATATGGAGTAAAGGGAAGTTCCAGGCAGCGTGAAGGCAAGGCAGAATTTGCTCAACTCCAGAGTCCCTTCCCAGAGACCCCAAAAAACCGTAGGCAACTAGCCAGTTCCCTGGTGTTAATCATATACCTGGGAATTAACTGGTTTCCTAATCTAACACAAGTTTCAGGGGTTTTGAGCATTCAAACCAGACAATTTTTAGGCATTTTGGGGTGACATTCATTTTATTCTACTCCTGGGGGAATTCTGCGCCAAGGTGCATGTGCAGAATTCATGTGTCCCACAGAATTTTATTTTTTTCTGCAGAAAATATATTCTGCCCCACAAGTGCTGCAGTTCCGCCTTTCACCTGCAAGAGGCCACTGTGGCTCCAGAACAGCCAACAACATGAATGCAGCGGGCTGTTCTGGTGCCACAGCAGCCTTTGGTGGGCAAAAGATGGAACTTCAGCACTTCTGGGGCAGAATGTATTTTTTGTGGGGGGGGAAATTCTGCGTGTGCGCAGTGGCACAGAATTCCCCCAGGGGTAGAAGTTCATCACAGCACCTGGCTCGTGGAGCCAGGTTAGAACAGAGTGGAGCACATGGGGCTGCTGGGGGATCACAGACAGGGGTTCAGAATGGCTAGTGGGGGGACAGACTGGGACGTGGGCTCAGAAGCTAGTGGGGGTGACAGCACTGAGTCAGAGGCTGAATGGGAGTGGGGTGCATGGCCACATGGGAACAGGCAAGGGGGGCTGCAGGGACCCATGGGGATTGGGAGGTGCTGGAACGGGGGAGATGTGCCTGACTAGGATGACCATATTTCCCTATGCTGAATACGGAACACCTGGTAAAATTACTTGTATTCAAGCAAATTCAACAGCAATCAATCAGAACTGTGCAGTACAAATTAACATCAAGTTGACTGAGCCACTGTTAAAAAGAAATACTGTGTAGTTGGATTCTTTTTATTTACCTTCTTATCTTTAAGGCTTTAGGGTTCACATGGGGAGGAGTGATGCACACCCCTACTCCTACACACACACACACACACACACACCCCCCCACACACACAGGGAGAGGTGACACACACACTCCCATATACCTCTCTCACACAGGGAGGATGACCGACCAACTGGACCCTCCCTGTCCGGTGCTCTCTGCCCTCCATGCCTGGCTGGACCCCCGGGTCGGACCCGCCTCTCCTGGTACCTGGCACTGCATCTTCCCGAGGCAACATGTGAAAGGGGGGCACACAGGGTCACAGGCCCCCTTCCCATATTTCTGTCAGGGTTCATACCAGAATGTGGCCAGCAGCAGTCTTTCAGCACTATGTGGGAGGGAAGGGATGGGAGCTGCTTCCAGCTGCAGGGAAGGAGGAGGGGGTCGGGGGGAAGGAATGACCTGCCCCGTCATTGTAGAGCTCATCTCTGTCCCTGCACCAACCTGTGTGGCTGGAAGCAGCTTGTTCCTTCCTGCCCGCACAGTGTCGAAAGGCAGTTAACACCTCTAGGCTGCTGCTGATTACCAACATAACCCAGTCGCCTTCTGTCCCCAGTCTACAGAGCAGGCAGGAAGGGGTTAAGCCCTAAGGATGCATTGTGCACCAGGGCCCAGGGAACCTGACTGCAGGGGCTTCAGAGAGGTGGCTCAGCAGGGGAGGGTGGAGACAGAGCAGCCCTGTGCTCCCTGGGTGCAGGACCCAGGGCGGGGAGAGGGATGGGTGAAGAGGATGTTAATCCCCTGCCCGGGGGACTGCTGTGGAACCTGCAGGGTCCAGGCAGAAACAGGCTGGAAATCGCTTTCCCTCCCCCCTCGCCACTCCAGAGTTAGCTGAGGGGCAGCAAGGCTTCCCCATGCCAGCACTGTGTGGGGCTTTGGCACATGCAGGGCTCGACTCCACCTGGCCAGTGCTCCAGGCTGGAGGGTCTTGGGCTTTCCCGGAGTGCAGGCCCAGCCAGAGGCAGTCGGGGAAGGAAGGAAGGAGCCTGCCGGCCAAGCTGTTAGTGAGCTGAGCACTCCGACCAGGGGCTGGTTCTCTGCACAGCGCTGGGAGTGGGACGAGCCCCACTGGGGGGGTATCTGGAGGAGCAGCAGGGCTGGGAAGGGTCAAAGAGGCAAAGCAGGGAGAGGACAGCAAGAGGGGAGCACATAAAGGGACAATGGGTGGGCAGCAGAGGCGACACGTAACCCTCTGCTGCCTGGTGCCTTCCCGCACACACCAGCCTCTGCAGCTCGCAGCACACAGCCAGCGCCAGCCGGAAATGGGACAGGGGATGGAGCCCTGCTGCTCTAGAGCCGGCACACAGTGGGGGCTGCGCTGATGGACCAGCAGGGACAGTGGCCGGCCCTGCACGCTGCGTCTTCGCTCTGCCACCAGCCTTCTACACCCACACTCATCGGTGGCCACTGGACCCCCATTCACTGCTGGTGGGTGGGTGGCTGGCGAGCAGGGATCCAGCCAGAAGTAGGACCTGCAAGTACTGAGGGGGGGACAAGGGGGAGACAGGAAATACGGGACAATTTGCCCGTTTTTAAGAAAAAGTCGGGACATCTGCAAGAGGGCTTAAATACGGGACCGTCCCTTTAAAAACAGGACATCTGGTCACCCTATGCCTGACTGAATGGGAGAGGCTTGGGATCAGCCAGGGTCTGCATGGGGGAGGCTCCCCAACAATTCTGCCCCTCCCCCCAAAAAAAGCCTGTTCCATACTTCTTCCACCCACACTCAACAACCCTCCAGGCTCCTTCCCTCTCCCTCAGCTCCTTCATTACTCCTGACACTCACAAGCCTTTGCACTGCTTCTGACGGGTATAGGAAATACAGTTCTGTATTGTAAATTAAATGAATTACTCAAAGTTCTGTATTAATATGCCCAGTAAGGAATCTATTTGTAAAAAAATTACGAAAATCTTTTTGGTCTGTTTTGTTACAGACATACTTGCTGACAGGTATTTTGAAATAAATTACCAAAATAATGTAAACTGGCATGATTATATTTTGACAAATAAAATATGCAGAATTTTGCAAATTTTAAAATATTGTGTGCAGAATTTTTTTAATTTTTTTTAAACACAGAATTTTAAAATTTTTGGCGCAAAATTCCCCCAGGAATAATTGACTTCTACTCAGTTCAGGGAATATGCTTTATACAGTCACTTCAGGAAGAAAGAAGGAAATGAGGACCCTTCTGTTAAGATACCTGAAAAATCACTCTTAATACCAAAATTTGAGGAGGTAGATGTAGAAAACAAGAGGCAAAATGACCCCACACATATCCATCACTATTTATGGCAATGTCAGTGTCTAATTTTGGGTGTTAAAAGGACACACAAATTGGAAATCTTATTTCTACCTGTGTTTATTATACTTATTACAATCGTACATAACATCTGAGGCCTGGTCTGAAAATAACTCAAAAGTTATATTGGCATAGCTACAACAGTCAGGGGTGTGCAAAAAAACACAACACACTCACAAGAAAGAAAAACACAGTATGACATATTCCCAACCTGATCTCACCCATTTTAATTAAAATAAACAAAAAACAAAAAACACACCACACACACTTTGGTGAAAATTGTTGCTATCTAAAAGTATGGAGCAGTGGTGGGCAGCGTGCAGCCCGCAGGTTGCCCACCACTGGTATGGAATATTTCCTGCTTCCCAATACTTCCTAGCAAGTAGATGTGTGGAGTAGGGCAGACAAAAGTCTAAGCCAGGGTGGCCAACCTGTGACTCTTCAGAAGTTAATATGCGGCTCCTTGTATAGGCACCGACTCCGGGGCTGGAGCTACAGGCACCAACTTTCCAATGTGCCGGGGGGGTGCTCACTGCTCAACCCCTGGCTCTGCCACAGGCCCTGCCCCCACTCCACCCCTTCCCGCCCCCTCCCCTGAGCCTGCCGTGCCCTCGCTCCTCCCCGCAGCCACCCCCAGAGCCTCCTGCACGCCACGAAACAGCTGATCACGAGGTGTGGGGAGGGAGCGGGAGGCGCTGATCGGCGGGGCTGCCAGTTGGTGGGAGGCACTGGGAGCAGGGTCGGGGAGCTGATGTGGGGCTGCTGACGTATTACTGGGGCTCTTTGGCAGTGTAACTTTGGTAAATTCTGGCTCCTTCTCAGGCTGGCCACCCCTGGCCTAAGCCATCGATTTTTGTAGCATTTAAACTGTTCTTTTGAAAATCCCATGACTTTTTTTTTTTTTTTAATAAGTGTTCAACACTGACCTAGCACTGTTTCCATTGAAATCAGTGGGAGTTTTACCATTGACATCACTGGGAGCAGACTGAGGCCAACACTGAGCTCTTTTGAAAATCCCACTGTAAATTTCTCATCCTTTATAGCTGTTAAGGAAACCATCATTACTTGAACTAGTATAATACTGTCTTCTGGGTTGGCAAAAACACCATCCCATTGTCTAGACAGGTGCTCACTATCTTGTTGCTGCTTGTTACTACTGTTACTCAGAACCCTGGGGGCAGCTGAGAAACTGACAAGAATCATGTTAAATTTATTTATTTGGGGAAAAGCTGTAAGCAGGTAGAATAGCAGGATGACGCAAGGGGAAAAAAAAAAAAAAAAAGGGTGGATGGGTAGTAGAACAGTGGACAACTCCCTCCTGCCTGCAGAATCAAGAAAGCAAGAGGGGGCAGGATAGGAGAGATTGCACCTTCTCTCTCAGCTGCTGGGGGATTCACATTTAACAGACACCACCTACTCAGAGGCCAATACTTAAAGCGGAACTTCAAAACAAACTCCACAGCCAGCAGCTTGGTAGGAATCCCAGTGACTTTCCCCATTCCCTGTGGAATTTTACCAAGGCATTGCCCCATGGTATTGTCACTGGTGGGTCCTTATCCCTGTTTATCACACCTATTAGCCAGAGACCAATTGTACTCCCAACTAGGCAGTGTCTGATTTCCTCTCCCCCCACCATTCATAAAATGCATTTCTTTTATCATATGACACTTGGAGAATGACACAGATAAAATCCATGATTAGTTGGACAGTACAGCCCAACAATCGATCGATGATGCAGCAAACAGGAGCAGACATTGCTTTTTAGAAAGATGGTGGTACTTTTTGCAATTAACCACCCCTTACCGTTGTTTATTTCAAAAGCATCAGAGTAACACATTCATTCCAGCCAGGTGAATTAAAGCTATAATCTCAACATTTGGCATGTTAGACAAATGACCTGCCTCTGACCCTTATCACAGGCTGCTTACCTCCCAGCGACTCAGACAAAGAGTGCTCTCTTCAGAACAACACCTCATACATGCCACATAGTTAACATCTACTGCTCTCCAAAATACCATAAAGTTGATAAATTTCACTGAAATTGCAACAAGGCAACATAGATTAATACAACAGAGCTGTACATGTCAGATCTCTCACTCCCAAACAATGGGTAAAAAAACAGTTTAACTAAACAAAAACCCAACAAACCTATCTGCATTCCATTACCATCCAGCAAATACACTTACAAAAAAGGAAGTTAGCTAAAAATACTTCTATTCTGTTGCAGTCACAGGAAAGTATAAGCATGTACACAGCTGAGGAACACACAATTCTTCTATAACCTGTTATAATTGGCAAGTGGGAATATTCATGTCTCAGGAATTCTTACCGTGACAATTTTAAAGCAAAACCATGCACATCTAAGTTCCCATGGAAGTGCAAAGTAGCACTTATAAACAACATGACCTCTGTCCATGTACAGAAACAGATTATAAAAAGAAAACATATAAATTTTTTTTTTTTTAAAGGTGAAGATTTTTAAATAGTGACTAGTAATTCTGAATGCCTCGATTGTTAATTGGTGTCCAACTTGAAACACCTCAAAGGGGCATGATTTTCAGAGTGGTGGTATTCAAGCTTTTTGAAAATTAGGCATCCAGAAACATAAAGCACTCAAAATCTCACTAGTCATTTTTGAAAATCCAAGTTTATAAGCACGTCAGCATTCACATTGAAATTCCTGACATGCACCACAAGTCTGTGCACTGGGCTGTATAATGGGATTTGTAGTAGTAATATTTTGCATTCCTCAAAGTATATTTAATTCGGATTCAGTGGCACTGTTTTTTAAAAAATCATTAACAATTCCATATTTTGATTTTTTTTAATTACATGAACAACCAAAGCCAAAAGTCTTATAGAGAGAGAAATGAATGAGAAAAAGACAAGTTTGCTCCGACAGTGTTACTCTAGTTTTAGAAGCATATTTTTTTCCTTCCTTGCTTTTAAAGAGCAGATTTGGTAAAATACTTCCCTACTTTTATAGAAACATATTAACTTAGAAATATTTAAACCATAATAAAAGACAAGTGAGAAATCTCTGCTCTCTTTTACTCGGTTACATAAGAGACTTTTAAAATGGCACAATATGCACATTTTAGATGCTAAGGAGCCTTTTTGGGAAAATGCTGAAGGCATCATTCAGTATTGAACAGCTAGGAATGGAAAAGCACAGAAGACAAAAATACTTATGGGAAAATATTTACCTATACAAATCTAATATACATTAGATTCCTAAATTTTCAAAGAGTTGTTTAGGATCTAGACACAAAACCCAATGCAACTCTGAAAATGTAAGGGGTAGAGGTAACTGTCCTACTATACCAACATAGGTCCCTACTGTAAGCCTATTGCATGCAGCCAGTGGAGTCACATGAAGGATGAATTAGTTCCAATGGCTTTATTTTTCCAAATTACTGTAGATGAAATAATTTGCAGCACAGAATCTATTATAAAAGAATGCTGTTCTTAAAACTACAATATGTTTGCCAGTCCTCGTTTGGAAATTACACTGAGTAAGCACTTCTACTCAACACCAGTTAATCTTCACTGGTTCTATCTGCCATTAGATTGAAGCTGATGTTTCATTCCTCTTCTAAGATTTCCTCTGTTACTGTGAATTACTGAATGTTCAAAAGACTCAAAATGTCCTACATTATGCCTCCAATTGGCAGTTATTGGAGTCCTATAGCAGATGCTTATTTAAGAATACTAAGCCTTCTCTACTTACTGTACACATCTGAGCAGTATACTTCTTCCACAGCAGTTCTTAGAAGACTGAGCCTTTTGATTAGTTCTGAGCCAGTATCACTCTCAGAAAAAATACATACTCACAGGAAAGTGTGTTTGCGTTTTTAGGGTGAGGGAGGGACCTGTTTTTTTAAGCAAGGCACTGAACAGGCTTTCTATGAGTTACATGTCTCAAAAAAAATCCTTCCCCACTCCTGCTCCTCCTTTAGGAGAAGAAAGTCTAATGCAGCTAAGCCTTCTCATATGATCAATAAAACAGATCAAAAACACTTACTGTTTATGTGATCGATATAGTAGACACCAATCTGAGGATCATATGCAGCTTCCCATCCCCATGGTAGTTCATCACCAACACAATCCGCGAATGACAAAGGCTTTGTTAACCTAAAAACAAATTAGAGTAATGCAATTAAAGCAATGGGTTTTTTCTTGAAAAATTCTGGACCTTATCCTATTGTTCATAATTAGAAGCTAAGGATTGCTATAGAGGGCTAGCAGGAGGAAAGGAGAAGAAAAGTTGCCAAATGACATGGAAAAATAACCTCAAGTTCTTGAATGACTTTCCAAGGATATCCTTCTGACTATATTAACTCAAAGTTAGATAAATTATCCCTAAAATTTGCCTAGCCTAGGCACTCTTGATTGAGAAATCTACTGTAATGCTATCAGGGCCGGCGCAACCCATTAGGCGACCTAGGCGGTCGCCTAGGGCGCTGCTATTTGGGGGGCGCCGGCGCCCCGGCAGTCTGTGGAATTTTGGGGGCGGGACCGTCCACCGCCGCTGTCGGGGGCGGCATTTCGGGGGCGGGACCTTCCGCTGCCTAGGGCGCCGAGAAAGCTGGCGGCGCTCCTGAATGCTATCCTCAAACTCTCCAGTAATTAAACAGCAGCAGCAGACAACAGCTTGAAAAATCTGCTCTCCTACTTGACTCTTGTAAGTGGGAGGACCTACACTTTCAACCTTGATTTCCAAAGTACCAGTCCTCTGCTTTAATCATTAAATCATCCTTCCTCCCCAATGTCCACACAGAAAATTCAGAGAACAGAAAATAACTTCACATGGTGTACCATACAGGTAATCCTATTCTGATGGACATATATCCTTGGAAGCATGAGTGGCAACATGAAGTAAGACTACTAAATCTTAGAAGAAATGTCTAAATCATAAAAGTGAGTGTGTGTGCATGCGGCCCACAAAATTAAAATTTCTCGGAAGCTCACAATTCATGCTGCAGTGATGGGGGCCATAAGTACACCAAGATAAGACTTCTTACTAAAGAATACTGAAGTCAGTATATTGTGTATGTATCAGCAGTCAGAGCAAGGTGACTTTACCAGCCTATCAAAAAAAAGGGGCGGGGCATGTATTCACAAATGAGATTTTACTGAAACAATTCACATACCCTTTCCCCGTCTCAGAGAGGAAATAGGACTTATCTACAGTCATAGGGGCCTGATCCAGTAGCCATTGACTTCAGTGCAAGTCTGATCAAGCCCAAATAGAGTCTACACCAGTAGTGTTGTTTTTTAAAATTCTTTATTAGTGACAGGCGCAGCTGCACTGGTGCTAGCAGCTGCTTAAATGCTAGCGTAGGCACAAATGCTAGCGTAGGGCACAAACATTTTTACCAACAGAAAGCCTAGGGTTTCCATGTCACAGTGGTAAGGACAAACATGTGTCCTGAATGCATTAGCCCTTTCATTGGTTAGAGCATCAGTGAAGCTGCATCCACTGCTAACAGGTAAAAATTGTTAGCGTAGACATGACCAGAATGTGAAAAATGTTCTTCTCAAGATGCAGCAGCCTTGAGCCTCCTAATTAGACCCACAGGCCAAGGCCTGAGGAACTCTGTAGGATGCCATCCCACCATCAAAGCCCCGGTAGGATTATATTTTGAAAGTCTACATCTTCACATCTCACTCTTCCTCACTCATCACTGACTTCCTTTCCTCTCTGTGCATTGCTTAAATCTTTGCTTCCCTCATTCTTTTCTCCTTTTCAAGCTCCATTCCACAGAAAAAAATTAAAGTGTTCAATGGTTATCCCTAATCAATATCTGTAGCATGTTCATTTTTTATTTGATGACTAAACAATGACAATCAGCTGTAACCAAACTGCAACTCTGAACGTTTCCCTGTGGAGATTCCCACATGGCGTGTGTGAGTGAGAGAGAGACCTGCACTGTGAATTCTCTTTGGATGGATTTTAATGGTGTGTGTGGGTGGGTGTGGGTGGGTGGGTGTGAGAGAGAGAGAGAGAGACCCGCACTGTGAATTCTCTTTGGATGGATTCTAATCTAGAGAGTGTGAGTGTTATATATGCATTGTTTTGGGAGGAGGGAATAACCCTTCTTTTAGAATGGTTAACAACAGGTTTTACAGGAACCACTGTTTCTAACAAGGCACAATGAAACAGACTATAACCATAATAGGTTACATCTGTGTCACATCAGAAAGAGACAGTGTCTTCCATAGCTAAGGTTGAGTAAAGCCTTCCAATATTATACTTTTATTTCATTTGGAACAAAAGGAGTACTGGTTTTCCAACTGAAAGACCAAAAGTTTTACAGAATACGGATATATTTTAAGAAAAGGAAGGATTTGGGGATTTACTGTCTACGTATCAATAAGACTGGAGGTTGCATCATAAGGTGACCTTGATGAGAGAAGATAATAGGATACAATAGAAGAACTCCCACAACTGTGTTGACCATGCTCATTTCAACTCACTTTATTATGAAGCCCTTAGTGAAGAGTCCACTGTAACAAAACTTTATAAACTAGATTTGACATACACCCTTATCACAAAAAGCCCACACCGTCCCCAGTGTCCCATTCTCCCCTCTACTCCCCCACCCTTTTATTATTATTTCTTACAATTCAGGCCAAAGTAAGTTTGTTTTGGTTTTTGGGGCGGAGGATGAAATTATAAGGCTATGACACATTTGGAATGTTTTACGTTTGGTAAAGCTTTTTGTTGTTCTTTTGTAACTCAAACCCAGTTTCATTTTAGGAAGCCAAACTTTTCATGCAGTTAGATTCTCCTAGGAACTAGAGCACAGGTTTGGTTTCAAAACAACTGGTCCACAAACAAAACCATTATAAGAATTATAGGGACTGAATCTTAAAAACACCTGCAGTCCTGGTTCAACTCTCCCATAAGAACGGCCATACTGGGTCAGACCAATGGTCCATCTAGCCCAGTATCCTGTGTTCCGACAGTGGCCAATGGCAAGGGCTTCAGAGGGAATGAACTGTTAGAACAGGCAATCATCAAGTGATCCATTCCCTTTCATCCACTCCCAGCTTCTGGCGAACAGAAGCTAGGGACACTCCGAGCATGGAGTTGCATCCCTGCCCATCCTGGCTAATAGCCATGGATGGAGCTATCCTCCATGAACTTATCTAGTTCTTTTTTGAACCCTGCCATAGTTTTGGCCTTCACAACATCCCCTGACAAAGTTTCACAGGTTGACTGTGCATTGCGTGAAGAAGTACTTCCTTTTGTTTTAAACCTGCTGCCTATTAATTTCATTGGGTGACCCCTAGTTCTTGTGTTATATGAAGGAGTAAATAGCACTTCCTTATTTACTTTCTCCACACCAGTCAAGATTTTACAGACTTCTATCATATCCCCCCTTAGTCATCTCTTTTCCAAGCTGAAAAGTCCCAGTCTTTTTAATCTCTCCTCATATGGAAGCTGTTCCATACCTCTGATCATTGTAGTTGCTCTTCTTTGTACCTTTTCCAATTCCAATACACCGCTACCTTGATATAACACCACCCGATATAACATGAATTTGGATATAACACAGTAAAGCAATGCTCCGGGGGGGCGGGGCTGCGCATTCCAGTGGATCAAACCAAGTTCAATATAACACGGTTTCACATATAACGCGGTAAGATTTTTTGGCTCCCGAGGACAGCGTTATATCGAGGTACAGGTGTATATCTTTTTTGAGATGGGGCAACCAGATCTGCGCACAGTATTCAAGATGTGGGCATACCATGGATTTATATATAGGCAATATAATATTTTCTGTCTTGTTATCTATCCCTTTCTTAATGGTTCCTAACATTCTGTTAGCTTTTTTTGACTACCACTGTGCACTGAGTGGATGTTTTCTGAGAACTATCCACAATGACTCCAAGATCTCTCTCTTGAGTGGTAACAGCTAATTTAGACCCCATCATTTGGGTATGTATAGTTGGTGCAGTTATCAACACAATTTCACCTGCCATTTTGTTGCCCAGTCACCCAGTTTTGTGAGATCCTTTTGTAACTATCTTGAGTAGTTTTGCATCGTATGCAAATTTTGCCACCTCCCTATTTACCCCTTTTCCTGGATCATTTATGAATATGTTGAACAGTATTGGTCCCAGTACAGACCTGGGGGACATCACTATTTACATCTCTCCATTCTGAAAACTGACCATCTATTCCTACCCTTTATTTCCTATCTCTTAACCAGTTACTAATCCATGATAGGACCTTCCCTTTTATCCCATGACTGCTTATTTTGCTTAAGAGCCTTTGGAGAAGGACCCTGTCCAAGGCTTTCTGAAAGTCTAAGTACACTATATCCACTGGATCACCCTTGTCCATATTTGTTGACACCCTCAAAGAACTCTAATGGATTGGTGAAGCAGGATTTCCTTTGACAAAAAACATTTCGAATCTTTCTCAACAAATCGTGTTAATCTAAATGTCTGATAATTCTGTTCTTTACTATAGTTTCAACCAATTTGCCTGGTACTGAAGTTGGGCTTACCGGCCTATGATTGCCAGAATTGCCTTTGGAGCCTATTTTAAAAATTGGTGTCATATTAGTTATCCTCCAGTCATCTGGTACAGAAGCTGATTGAAATGATAGATTACATACTCAGTTAGTAGTTCTTCAATTTCATATTTGAGCTCCTTCAGAACACTTGGGTGAATACCATCTGGTCCTGGCAACTTACTACTGTTTATCAACTTGTTCCAAAACCTCCTCTCACAACACGTTCTACTTGCCAAAAGAGCTGTTTTCTTGACTTGGTCTTCACCAAGCACTGCTCATTCTCTGATCTGTCTGTTCAGTCTCCAACCATCACGTGCTCTCTTTCAATCACCTGGATCGATCGGTCTCCAGCTGTCGTTAAGACTGCGCCGATCACAACACGTCCGACATTCTTCTCACATTCTTGCCTTTCTTCTCCACGTTCGTCCAAAACGTTTAACAATGTCATCTTCCCATCTTCTTGGAGGCTGACCAGGTGGTCTTTTCTGTTCTTGCGGGTACCACTCAGTAATGATTGCGGTCCACCTATTGTCCGTGAACCGTGCTATGTGGCCCGCCCATCGTATCTTAGTATATCTGCTTTCCACGACAATATCTTTCACACCGCTGCGTTCTCTAATAATTTCATTTGGGATACGATCCAGAAGGGAAATTCCCAACATAGCTCGTTCCATTGCCCTTTCAGCTACTGACCTGCCTTCAGGTAGCTGCTGTATGTACCAGAAACCACAGCCACTCTGGTTGGGTGAATGAGAGAGAGCTGAATGCAGCTTTATCTGTGAAAAATATTTTTGTAATGGTCCTGTGGAGCTGTGTCACAGTATCCCCAAACTGTTATATGGGGAGTCAGCTGTCAGTTGTGAAAAACTGCTCGCTGTTTCATTTCAGAGCCTGAGGAAAGCTTGCAGTGAGAGATGAGACAAAAGTTCTCTTTCAATATCACCCATTAAACCCTCCCTCATGCCCTAGCACTCAGCCTTCATATGACTTCATCCTTCGGCACTGATGACTCTCATTGCTCTCAGCCCTCACCTACCTCTCTTCCATCAATATGGTTGTTGATTCTCTCCATTCGTCACTCTCCTCCACCCTTGACTCTTTAACCCTCTCTCCAATCACAAGGTCCACCCTGCCAATCTTCAGCCCTAGCTCATCTGCAACATCTACTTCCTGTACTCCTATTCTCGCACTGTGGAGTGTCTCCTGCATTACAAATTTGTTCTCCTCTTTCAGTACTGCCATCTTCCTAGCTAAACAACTCTACTTCTCCACTTAACTGAATCTCACACCCACTTTCCTGCCACTCACTCCTCAGATGTCCTCCTACCTCCATTTCTCTCTCTGCAAACTATCTTACCTATTTTTTTTCCAAGAGAATATTGACAAAATCTGATGACCTCCCCCGCCCTTTAGCTTGTATTCCTGTTACCTTCAACAACTCTTTCCTCCTCCCTTGTCACAGGTGCAGAAGTTTGTCTGCCCTTATCCTCTAACCCCTCCACTTACCCCATAACCCCAGCCCATCCCTTGATCTCTCTTGCACTCCCCCATCCCCTCCCTTACTCTCCTCCTCAACCTTTCACTCTGACGCTTTCCCCCCTCAGTACAAACATACTTAAGTCTCTTCCATCTTAAAAGATCCATCCTTGACCATACGTGCCTCTCCAACTACTGCCCCATCTCCCCTTTAACTCTAAGATCATTAAATGCCTTGTTTATAATCACGGTTTTCAGTTCCACAAGGTTCCGTCCTTAGTCCCCTTCCCTTCTCCCTCTACACCTTTTCTCTGTGTAATGCCTTCTGCAAACATAAATTCAGCTACCATCTCTGCCTTTTTACTCCTAATACAACCCCCCCCCCAAAAAAACCCCAATAAAGTTTGCCATAAATGAACTCATATCCCCTGCTGAATATTAAGTGTCAGGCTTTAAATGTACTGTATTGCACAAATTAAATTTCATGTTCATTTCATTTAAATAAGTGAGGGTTCACTGTATATCTTTAGCTTTCCATAAAGTATTTCACTGTCCATTTTGTCCTACAATGCAAATTTTGCTACTACCTTTGTAGATAGATATCGTTCTGAGAAATGCACATCTCTCTTTACTCCATGCTCTAGCACTTAGCAAGGCAAAGCATGCATATGTTATCACTTAAACTTCACAGAATGAGCATTTATTAGAATATAACTGCAACAATCCAGTGACAGAATAAGGTCACAGGACCACCTAACTGGAATCTGACTCACTTGACTATGCACTTCCTCACAGTGGTGCATAATGAGGACAGAGGAAAGGTTTCTATGACATACAAAAGACTTTACAATGACACAATACAATGCTAATACATTTTTGTTTAACCTCCTGGTGTTTCCCCATAACAATCTCAAACAGCTTTAATTATGACAAATACTGTGAACAGAAATGTACGATCAGCTTCAACCATTTCATCCTCTTGTTTTGCACAAGGGAGATATAAAATGTTAAATCCTTTCTTTGTTCCTAAATATTACTGTAGTTAGGAGTTCAGAGAACAGTATGCCTACCAGTCCAAGCAGGGTATTTTTGTAATGGTTTGCCTCTTATTGATTTTACAGAGCAGAATAAATATAAAGCATGAAATTAACAGATATGATCCTTCATGCTAGGTTGCATAAATTTCTGCTCTCTGCTTCCAGTACCCATGTCCTTTGAACTCAAGTTTATAATATAAAAATTAAAAGGAAAGGAAATGTTGGTCATTCACTGAAATGATTAGCAAAAGTGTATGTATGAAATGTAAACACAAGCGTGGTATTTCTTGGTTTTTTGGCACCAGATTACCGTATATTGTCACCTCATATCATAGGAACCTATAAAGTGCTAGACAGAAGGTGCCAAATACTCAAAAGAAAAGACTCTATTTGTGAACTCACTGCCTGAAACAGGAAGTAGGCCAATCCAAAGTACGCTTTCAGTTATTGTACCAGGCAAAAGGATGGTATTAAAAGAAGGGGAGGAAGAAGTTCTATAGGATTCATTAGTACTCTATCTTGAGCTGGATCTTCATGTGCTTTAATCACTTATCTAGTTCTCAAAAGTTACAGTTGGAGTAAATTTGGCAGCACTATGACCACTACTTCTAGCTCTCTGCCAGACTCCCTTCCAAAAAAGAGATTCAATGAGTTCATTTGATCCATATTTGTCAGAGTGTGTTTGCTTCTGACATCATGCAATAAAAGGTGCAACACACAGGGAGAGAGAGAACATAATTTCCATGACACAGGTCACGGTTAGAAAAGATGATACTCCTGTTACACTGGTATCAGTAACTGCAAGTCAGTGTAAACCAATCATCTAAGCTACTCTGCAAAAATCTCACTTGTTCAGACCATCTGAACCTGTTTGCAACAACCTTGCCTATTAGAATGGCGGTCAATTCTCTTTTGTAATTTTTAAAAAAGAGATGGCAAAATATTTATCACCTGCCTAGCCCTAGAGAATGACAGAATTTGCATTCCCACACCAAACTATTCATTCACTCTCTCCTTCACCCACCCAGTTCTGTAAATCAGCTGGTCCTTGGTATTATTTCCTTGTCCAAAAAAGCCTTTGTAGTTGCTGGCCATTTGCTGTCAGGAAAAGCAAGGATAACAATGTCTAAACATTGTGAACCTTTTGCACACCTGCAGGCAGTGCTTTAAAAAGAAATCTCTGAAAGCCCCAGCACTGGTACCCATCTCATTGTATGCAAAGGTGGATTGCGTAGGTACTCACTGCATACAACTGAGAAAAGATAGGGATACCCTTTTGGAAGGGTCACTTGGTGGGCTGGAACTCCACAGTCAGAGAAGAACAAGCCAATAATGGCTTGTTGGTGAACCCTATCCTATTCCAGTAGTGGCTCTAGATGTGGCAGGCTAGGTACCTATGTGTTTATCTTGGTCCTAAGACCAGCATTATTAGATTTGCAAGGTCATTTTGCAGTGCACACTGAACCACTGCCCTAATGTGGTACTCATTTCACATAGGAAAAACTTTTTTGTTTGGCTGGCTTCTTTGTTTTTTTAAAAATAAGGCGTGCCAGTTATTTTAGCTATGCCAAAGTAACGTTACTGAGAGTAGTTCAAATGAAATGTCACTCAAATTTTAAAAAATGTGAAAATCCTCAGTTATATCAAGTTATGTTGCTAGTGCCCAGAATCACTGGTAATCTTAAATATATTGTTAATTAGAGCTGCTCATGTACATGCACATACAATATAAATAATCCGATCCAGCTTTGAGGCTCAGGTGCCACAATTTGGGAACATACTCAGATGACTATAGTCTTGATGTTCATGCACGGGAGATGACACTACAATATTTGTGGTGCTAAGTGTTCTTTCTGAAAACTGAACTGGACCCTCATATTGGAAGTCTATTGTAGATAGGATATAAATAGTTAAAGGAGGGATGCATATTTAAAAGGAAGCAGGTTTATTAGTTCTATCAATAAACACCTCCTGGCTACATTTTATATAGTTTTGTTTTCTTTACAAGGTTTGGAGCATATCCTATTGGTAGAAGCTCAAACTAAATTGTTAGAAACTTTTAACAAATAAACTGAAACTCAGGCTAGCTGGACTCTGCTGAGTCCAAGTTGGGAAGTTTTCTAAAATTCTGACATGGTCCCGGATTATGCCTGCTCTTGTAATAGCTTTGTATGATAAAGCCTTTTTAATACCAAAGGTGCTTATGCGAGTCAATGGGTTAGAAGGAAATACATTTCAGGTTTTTTGGTGAAGTGCAATGCAGAAACATACAGACTATTGCCCATATTAAGGGACAAAAGAATAGCGCCCTCATTACTGTAACTGCAGTAGAACCCAGTGTTGCTGAACAAGGCAAGCACACAAAGGGGTCTTAAGACTTAATGAAACCAAGTCTCAGTGGTTTTCAGTGACGTCTCCCTGCATCAGTATTAAAAATAGCTTAAGTGCTAGTGTAAAAAGGACAAACCAATGTGCCCTCTAATTTTTTACATCCATGTGCAGAATGAATTTTGCTATGTGCACCAATATGGAGGTGATGTTTGGTGGGGTGGGGCTGAGAGGTTTGGAGTGTNGGGGGGGGGGGGGGGGGGGGGGGGGGGGGGGGGGGGGGGGGGGGGGGGGGAAGAGGCTGGTTATGAGGGATTTGGGGTGCAGGAGGGGGCTCAGGGCTAGGACAGAGGGTTGGGGTGCGGGGGCTCTGGCTGAGGTTGTGGGCTCAGGGCTGGGGCAGAGGGTTGGGGTGCAGGGGGGTGAGGGGTACAGCTGAGGGTGCGGGCTCTGGGGTGGGGCCAGGGGAGAAGCGCCTCTCCCCACCTGCGTGGCCGCACAACTTAGAGGGAAGTTCAGACTATGTTCAATCCCATTTTAGAAAATGTGATTGAAGCTGGAAAAAATATTTTTTCCTTTAAAAAGTTTTAAACACAGCTCTGAGCCACCTAGTACTGTTGTCACCATCAACTAAAAAAAAAAAAAGTATCAGGGAGCAGAAGCCAGCAAAGCAAGAGATGACTAGTTTCATTCTATTTAATGGATATATTTTCTAAACTAGGTTTGAAAACAAGCAGCAAGGTTTAGGGAAGGAGCATTTACAGTCTTGGGACAGGATATGTGATGGGATTTTGAAATGGGAGAAGAGAGAAGGATTATTTATCTGCTCTGTTAGCTTTTTACTCAACACAAGTACCTCTTCTCAGCAATTTAGGCCCCAACTCGGTACTACGCTGATGGGGTGGTTTGCTGAATTGGGGTCTTTAGTTCTGATCTCATTTAATACACTGGTACCTTGGTATTGCCATGTGAAATGGCAGTATCACTGTATTATTGCTTAATGCTGACCTACATAGAACTGCACGCATTGTACCAGATTGCACACATTCCTGAGCAGTCATAACTGGCAATAGAACTGACTGTCTCTCACTGGAGAGTGGTTTATTCGAACATTCAATTCCTGTCTACAGTAGAAAATTATGTCCCATTCCTCCAAATGTTTTTCAATAACTGGTCTGCTTGAGTCAGTTTTGAATAGGATTTAACTGCTAGCATCAATTGGACAAAGCTGTTTTCAGCCTTATTACAGAAAATGTTCTTTCCAAAACTTGCTTAACTGAAACTTTACTCTTAGCCTCATCATTCAAGAAGGTTCTTCAGGCCATGTGTTTTATGGTGGAGAGAATTTTGTCCACTAAAAAACAAACAAAAACAAGCAGCATGTTCCAGTTTCGCATAGGTTATCTCTGCAGAAAATTATGGCCTCCATTCATTTTAATGGTAGCACACACTAAGCAGTAGTAATTTTGGAGAAGTCTCTTAATTGAGGAAAAACAGACTAATGAATGCCTCCCTTTTACAGAAATAAAGAGGAAAGCATTCATTTTTCCCAAGAAGAGACAGTGAAATGTAAAGCAGGTGGTGGAGCAGACCTTGGTAAATACAGTTTTTAACAAAACTAAGATATACAAATCAAGACTCACACATAAGGCTACAGGGTTTTTTCCTCAAGGACAACCCTAACCCCACCTAACTCAACAGAGCAGTCACAAAGCTGCTATCGCAAGAAAGCTAATGGTCTTACACTAGCAAAAACTGCTTCAGTAAGAAGGGTGTTTGTTTTTTTGGTGTTCAGACTCAAATGTATCTGTCCAAATTTAAAAAAATATTAGCTTTTTCTCTACCAATATATTCCCTCTTCCTCTGTCTCTCCGCTCCCTCAATCTCTATAATGTAGGAATGGAGAAACTTGTAATACGACTCTTCAGATCCTCTAAAGATCTTGCCAGCCCCCTCCACAAAATATAGGGAAGTGAAAAATTGATATTTCTTTCATGGACAAGTTGGGGGGGCGGGGGAGAGGGAAGGCAGGAAGAGTTAAGACAACACATGAGAAAAACTTGAGAGTCTATTCCTCTTAGAAAGAGGAACAAAGCTTTTGCAGTTCACTAATTTATGTCTCTTAAAAGGCTCCCATTAACATTAATCAAAACTATATTGCTTGTGTCATAATTGTGATATTGTTCATGGGCTCTGCCTAGTCCCCCAGTTACAAAGAGGACTAACCTTAGCTAGCATCTCACTCTTTCCCCTCACACAGGTGCTCAGGAGAAGAGCTGACTGACTGACAGACAGAGATCCGGAAGGGGAAGAATGCTTTTGGTAAGGAAGAGATCCACACCTAGAGGTCAATAGGACTAGGTTGAACTGCATGCTGGCAAGTTCCTGCTTATGTTATTAGCAGAAAACAAATTTAGTTTAATCATCCCTGGAGAAAAGGCCCTGCTGAATGCAGCGATATTTTCTGCCACATCATTCCATCAGCTCACAATGTTGGAAATAGCAAGTAACTAAATGCAGAAAGAAAGAGGTACAAAGTAGCATTTTCAGTTTTTCACACAGGTATGCTACACTATAAAAAACTGAAGTACTGTAGTGCATGCCACTCTATAGCACCAGGTTTAATACAGAATATTTTGAAAGTGTATTACGGGGCTTTTCGGTGCTATGAGAGTTTTCTCCTGCATTTTTCTTTCACACAGCAGTAGGCCCTGCACTAGCGTGTAAAACCTTAATATTAGATACATGGAATGTTAAGAATGTCTGATAACCATTCCCTGTGCAGGGATCATTCCACGGCCATAAACCAAATGATATGACCTTTGAGCTTTCCAGAGGAAACTCAGAAGCAGCGGAATTATAAAAAGGCCATTATGTTGGGTGCTATTATAGGTTATTTTAAAATATAGTTGTGTATGGTGATAAACACAGAAACTATCATCTTTAAGTACATTAAAGTTTTAAGAAAACATTCTACTAACTTTAATTAGTGCATGTGTTATTGTTGAAGTACTTCCATATTTTTTTTTAATCCTCTCTTCCTCCCTCCCCCGCAACTCTCCTCCCTCTGTTCAATCACTACCTGTAAACTGAACATGGAAATGTTTGTCTTACCAATTTTCCTTTCTTCCTTCTGGTTTCAGGCACTGTTTATTACAAGGTTGCTCTTGTGTGCTGGACAGCTATGTCACTGAGAAATAAAGATCACTGAAGTATTGGTTTTAAGGCCTTTACCACAAAGGCAGAGACAAATGGATTTTGCAAGTAGCATTATTTGAGCAGCTCAAGAATGTTAGGCATTTCAAAGGCAAATAAGAGAAAGTCTGTTCCAAAGAGCTTACAACCTTATTTCAGACATGATGCAACAAATAATGGGGAACAAAGTGACATTAGGGTGAAAATACTGCATTAGAGGCTTTAGAAAGGGAAATGATAATAAATGACAAGCTTATTATAGGGATCAAGTCTTTTATCCCAATATTTTGGAAAGTTTAACAGCTTAGAGGGAAAACATTGTACCTTATATGTTTTCAGAAAGTAAATAATAAAAGTGACTTTCCTGACATCTAGAGAACAGATCAGGCTGATGATATCTACTGCATTATATGCTCTGGCAAATAAGCTGGACCTGCACAACAACTGCGATTGCACATGTAAATGCAGTAATTATGTGTGAAAACTTCTAAAATCTGGCTTTAAAATTACTGATTTAAATTTACTGAGCTACTATATTTTAAAATATAGCATCTTTCCCCTGGTTGTATTGTTGACTAGAAAGCAATTTTCTTCCAGCTCAGTCCACATGTAGCAGAGGAAGAAGTTTCATTGCTCTGAATGATTGCTGGGAAAAAGGAAAAAGAGGAACCTGGGTTTTCCAAAGGTAGCACCTGCAGTTTCCACAGAATCACTATATGGGAAATCAGATCACTTTTACCCAGGAGCCTAAATTTTAGGCAGCCTGGTTTGAAGACACTGGCCATTATCTTTGAATATTTGCTTTTTTTTCTTTAATGTACTGTTCACATTCCAAACCTCTTTATATACATCCATAGAGCATGTACTGATGTTTAAAACTGGTTTAGACACTGATCCACAGAATATTTAGCCCCCAAACATATGGTGCAGGGGAGGAAACGGTGGCTCTGGCAGCAGCAGAAGTTTGGGCAGCCCTTTGTTGGATCAGTGGAAGATGGGCAATGGCTGTTAGAAGACTTTCATCCTGTTTCACCAAGATAATAGCACTGAAAATTAAAATGCCTGGCCTTCTGGCTGATCTGTGGTGACTGTCCCCAGCAAAGGCCAAGGTTGTAGACAGAGGAATTTTTTTTTTCTTCCAAGTTTAATTTTGGAACTGGAGAAAAGGTATGTCTGAGTGTACTTTTAACCCAGACAGAGCATCTGAATAGGAACCTGAATTGAAAACCACCACCATCATACATGAGAGTTCGAACCTTTCGCTCTTCCTTTTTCTTCCCTTTTTGGGACTTTATATACCATTTCTACAATTCACCCTGCTCACCTCAATATCCACAGAAAATTATTTGAAATTTCATGTGCTGAATTCCCCTTCCCCTGAAGTGTCCACTATAGTAAATAATATTTGTAAAGTGGAATTTTCAAAAGCACTCATTGTTCATCCAACTCTGCTCCCACTGAAGTCAATGGGAATTTTAACATTGATTTCAATGGAAAATGACCTAGGTCAATGCCAAGCACTTTTGAAGAATCCCACCCATATTAGCACCTCAAAGAGCTTTACAAACATTTAATTCCAGGAATACTCCTGTGAACTACTGTAAGGAAGTATAATCATTTTAAAACAGGTAAGAAAGACCTTAAGTGAATTATCCAAGGTCAGATACGGCCTGAGCAGAGGGCCCCACTGAAGCCAATGGAAGTCTTTGGATCAGACTCACAGTAATTCAGTGGCAGCGGTAGGATTGGCTGCGGGGGGTGGGAGGAAGGGGAAGGGAAGAGGGAGAAGAGGAGAGATCCTGATTATGTGTCATGCTCCAACCATTAAGAAGCATAATCACAACAGTTATATAACTCTTGAGGGTTAGACTAGACTGCCAGTTTCTCTTCCAATCACTTGTTTCCCAACAATTCTTAATACATGTTTCTATACAATGTGGCATACAGCCCAGTTCTCCTCCTGTGCAGCAGAACGATGAACTAGATCAGAGGTTCCCATGGAGTGGTTCAGCAAGTCCTTGCTGGTGGTCTTCAGAGACCTGGCAGGTCACATGGTGCTGGTTCTCCCCATTTCCAGCTGCTAAACTGCATTAAAGACAACTAAAACTACATTATGAATTGCTTACATGGAAAATATAGCTGCCACATGGATTTTGTGTGATTGCAAAGACAGAGTCCATGAGACAGTGAGTTGGAGACCATCTTTGTATTAAGATGTAACCACAGAAAGTTGGACAACCCTTAGACTAGATAACACAAGGGGTTCCTTCAAACTACTTCACCTGCAATTGCATGTAAGAGCAGCAATCTCTAGAGAAACTACACGTTTGCAGAGTCCATCAGACCACCCACTAAAGTGAAATGTACTGGAAATATCAGGCTGACTTGGGGACTGGGGAAAAACACAGAAAACAAACACAAAAAACTTTTTATAGTTTAACAAATAACTTCTTATCAAAGATAGCTTAATGTTAGACTTTTATGTGAAGTGACTAAAAATCACTAATATTGAAATCTCAAAGTACTTTAAAACCACACATCTGAAAACTTATTGTTGTTGTAATATAAAAGTGTGCCAGTTTAGATTTGTTAACCCCACCTCCACACACAGAATCAGATTCCTTGAATATTTAAAATTCCATCTCAGTGCATTAGTTAAAATGAAAATGCTTTTCTATGTGCAGTCCAAGACCGATCCATAACATTCATACACCATATTAAAAACAGTATTGTTTCTGCTGATTTCAGGACTGAGTCCCTTGAGCACCTCCAATGTTTTTACATTCTTTACTTGCAATATTAATTGAATTTAAGTCTTAGATGGGATTTATTCCTATTGGTAATAAAGTTTAAGGCATGAGAAGTATGCAACAATTATACAACAGTAAACATCCAAGTGTTCACTGAGAGTTCAAACACATACACCCTCTCCTTCAAAAGCTTTAACTAATACAGCAAAGCAAGCATTGGTACACTTAGGGACTAAAAGGAACACTGCACATATTCTTTAATTTGTTTAGGCAAGGACAATATATTGAATTACATTTCTCTTACTCATTCCAGCACTTGACCCTACTGTCCAAGCTGATTTAATGATTTGTATGTCAAATATGTTTTTCTGCTGTTATCAGGATGGAACTCAGAAGGGGGGTAGTTATAAGGATTATAAACCCTTTTCTATTCTCAACATATCAATCACTGATCAAGAGTTCCTCTTTAATGAGCAACATTTGGCATGACAATTACTCAAAAGTAGGAGCACTTTCCCCAAATTACTCCTGGTTCCCAGATGCTTAACTCTCCCTCGTAAACTTTCATTTCAGGAGCAGAAACAAGTCATCAAACCTGTGAAAAAGTTTATATTTCCATCAAGTCAATGTATTTAGAACATAAACATTCAAAATTAAACCGGTATTTTATTGTAGAGAATATATATTACACATACTGAGAAAAATTGTTCCCCAACTTTTTCAGCCAAGGATACCAGCTTGTCAGATTGAAACGTCCTTTGTACTAGCCAGTGTCTGCTCTCTCCACCCAAGCAATTCCATGCACTTTTACTCAGAGCATGGACTACCCCATCCCCCAGTCACAAAACTGGTGTATGGAGCAACTCAACTCTGTTCCGGGTTAGAGTGTGCACAAATAAATGGGAAGCTGAGGATAATGCTGCGTAACCTATCAGAGAGGCTCATCACTGTGGCAGAAAGGGGAAGTCTGGACCACAAGACATAAGCATATGATCTTTCTAAATCTATCATGACATTGGTAACGCTAGATGGATGCCACTGCCTCGAGTCCAACTGCATGGCAGTAACCATTCATGCATTCATTCCTTTTGCGCCTTCACTATTCAACTTCCTTCTTTAAGGCTTTGCTAACTGCTAACTCTCAATCAAAAAAGAAAAAAACAGCTGCTGTTTTATACAGAAACACATGCTAGGTTGGTTGCAATCTACAGTACTGTTTTACATTAGCTCCAAAAAGGGTGATATGGCACCAAACTGTGGAACCCAGGCTCAAATCTCTCAAATAAAATGAGTTTAGTAGATTCAGCTTCAAGGGACATAAGTACAGATTACAACGGATTGTGTTTTTGTTCAGAAGCTGCTCAAGGCTGAATCTACACTTCAGAGCTTATATCAGCATAGTTACTCCAGCATAGTCACCTAGTATAGATGCACCAAACATCGACAGGAGTTCCAGTATAGGAACACCACCTCAAACAGTTCTGTTTGCATAGCTCTATCAACTCTGGGGGTTTTATTGCCAGAACCATGTCTCTAGGGGGTGTGGTTTGTTCACACCCCTGACCAACATAACCACACTGGTATAAATTTTAAGTGTAGACTAGGCTTTAATGTTCAAATAGTACGATCCTGTTGCAGTCAGGATCATTATTCATCTTTACAGCACCAAAATAAGTACATGGCTGTACACAATTGGTCAGTGTCTCGCACAGAATGCCCTGCTAAAAGGTACAAATAGGAAAAGTACAATACAGGACATTTCTATGCAAACAAGTGCCATACAAGTAATCACAGGGGGAGATTATATCTGGAAAGGATTGAAGTACATTGGCATAGCTGTGCAAGAAGCTGTTTGCAAATGGTTCTACCTGACCATTATGCTTATCTGTAACCAGGACCATTAATCTCTCCCATTCATGAACATAATACTTCGACAAAACACATAACTCAAGTGAGTTTTCTAAAAAATGAGTTTTGTTTTGTTTTAAAATAGAGTTGAAGACTAAAATATTCAGTGTTTGCTAGCTTGGAAGTGCTTACCCCCAGGAAAATAAAGTTTATATTAAATATTAATTTACATAAAGTAGCACTGTAATGATCAGCTGCCTACAAGACCTGTTAGTGAAAAGAGATCAAGACCTTCAGTGCAGTATCCCATGTAGTTCTTTTTGTATTGGGGGAGGGGGGGTATTGGGAGGGGAGGAGGGGAAGGGGCACAAGGAGTTAGGATTTTTTTAGGTTTTTTTTTTCCATATTCCCTATTATATGCAAACATATTAATTAAAACATTTTCAGATACAGCATTTGTCCTGTCAGCCAGCCACCATTTGTCCAATCTAAAAAAAAAAAAAAAGAGGTTAGCATTGGAAAAAGTACAGAGAAGGGCAACAAAAATGATTAGGGGTATGGAACATTAGGGGTATGGAGATTAAAAGGACTGGGACTGTTCAGCTTAGAAAAAAGATGACTACGTGGGGACATGACAGAGGTCTATAAAATCATGAATGGTGTGGAGAAAGTAAATGTTATTTACCCCTTCACATAATGCAAGAACCAGGCGTCACTCTGTGACATTAAAAGGCAGCAGAATTAAAACAAACACAAGGAAGTCAGCCTGTGGAACTCATTGCCAGGGGATGTTGTGAAGGCCAAAAGCATAACTGGGTTCAAAAAAGAATTAGATAATGGACCTATCCTCCATGAACTTAACAGCTACTAGCTAATAATGTCAGGGATTCAACCCCATGTTCTGGGTGTCCCTGAACCTCTGACTGCCAGAAACTGGGACCTGATGACAGAGGATGGTCACTAGATAAATTGCCCTGTTTTGTTTTTTGTTTTGTTTATTCCCTCTGAAGCCTCTGGTACCGACCACTGTCACAGGACAGGATAGTGGGCTAGATGGACCATTGGTCAGATCCAGAATGGCCATTGTTATGTTCTTATCTTTCCCTAATCTTATAGCTGTGCTGTCAAAATTTGATATATAAACTGTTACAGGGCACAGAACACGAGAATCCTGTTATTATGTAAATAAAATTCAGTGGAAAAAAGAAAAGCCTTCTATAAATGCTCTAGTCGAAATTATGATCCACAAGAATCACACTTCTGCTGTGGAGATAAAAAAAATCTCTCCTTGAGCCCTCACCTGCTTCCAGTGAAGTCAAGAACAGATCCTTTCATGACTTCTAAAGCTACAGCTGCTAGTTGTGATTTAGTGGATCTGCTCATAAATAATTATTTTGCATAGCTTGGCCAGAACTGAAACAGTGCCCATATCATTTCATCTAGGACTAACACCATGTTGAAAATGAACCACTCTCCAAGCATATCATCTTCTTACATAATTTGATTCCATATACAAACACATTGAAAACATTAAGTCTTTACATCAGAAACAATCATAGGTAAAGTGCAAAGGGACACTTTACACTTCCAACAGGCTAGTCAAAAGAAGAGGGCAGAAAGAATCTTATTTAATGTCTTATTCAAAAGAATAATCCACCATACTAATAAAGAAGTTAATTCATATAGCATCTTTCACTTGTATCAAGATGCTGTGCATAATCTCTAAGGCAATCAGACATATTAAGACAAAGAAACGTCTGATAGTTCAGCATCCTTGATAGTACTGCTGAAAAGGATCTGGGGGTTATAATGGATCACAAATGGAATGAGTCAACAATGTGATGCACCTGCGACAAAGACTAATATTCTGGGGTATATTAACAGGAGTGTTCATATGTAGGATATGGGAGGTAATTATTCCACACGATTTGGCATTGGTGATGCCTCAATACTGGAGTACTGTCCAGTTCTGGGTATAACACTTCAAGAAAGATGTGGATAAATTGGAGAGAGTCCAGAAGAGAACAAAAATTATAAAAGGTTTAGAAAACCTGACCTATGAGGAAAAGTTAAAAAAACTGGGCAAGTTTAGTCTTGAGAAAAGACAACTAAGGAGGGGAATGGCAATTCTTCAATTATGTTAAGGGTTGTTATAAAGGAGACAGTGATCAATTGTTCTCCATGTCCACCGGAGGTAGGACAAGTAGTAATGGGCTTAAATTAGCAGCAAGACAGATTTAGGTTAGATATACTTAGAACATTTGTGCTAATAATGATAGTTGTTAATATGTAGGCTAATTAACCCCAACCTCTCCAAACTATAGAAATTAATTCACAGTGATGAATAGGCTTCCAAGAAGTTTGTGGAATCCCCATCATTAAGGGTATTTAAAAACAAACTGGAAAAACATCTGCCAGGGATGATCTAGATTTACTTGGTCCTGCCAGAGTGCGAGGGGCTGGACTTGGTGACTTTGAGGTCCCTTCCAGCCCTATGTTTCTATGACTCAATAATTCTAGGAATATGACAGTTTCATCATTGGATACGATCACAAGTTCAGTTATGGAACATGATTCACTAATCTTCTGTTCCAGACTGGAGAAATATCTATGTATGCATGGCATATTTTGGTAACTGTTTGTGTATCCATTCTAACCTCACTTTTTTCTTTTAAGAGTCTACAAAATGCAGGGAAATGGAGAGTTAAATCTGCCACTCCTTCCTTTACTGATGCTGTTATGCCTTGGTAACATAAAAGTAATCATACCAGCTGCAATATCTGGTCATAACAAAATTAAGTATACTTCAATGCTGGAGTTTTTCCAAAAGCTGCACTGCATCCTCCAAGTAATGACAAAGAAAAGACATTAACTAAAACATGTAAAAATAAGTATATTAAAAACAGTGAGCTAGCTAAACAGGATGCTGCCATCTTGACTGTGTGATGATGCAAAGTAGCACAGAAAATTTTTTTTACAGTTAGAGAATCTTGGAAATCAAAATTTCAGTGTGCATGTAAAGTAGGTTCTCTAATTAGGGTTCCATGTTGGTCACGGAGGTTGCAGAAGTCACGGATTTTGTGACTTCCTGCAAACTCCATGACTTCTGCAGCGGCCAGTGTGGCTGACACCAGAGCGGCCCAACCAGCTTGTCCCGGAGCCAGCTGCTCAGGCGGCCTTGTGGACAGCCACACCGGCCGCTGCTGGAGCAGCTCTGTAGCTAGCCGCTCAGACTTCCCCACAGCCAGCCACACCAGCCGCTGCTGGAGTGGCCCCGGCCCTGGGGCCAGCCATGCCGGCCACTGCTCTGGTGCTCCTGGGCAGCTCACCCCAGGGACTACCTGAGCAGCGGCCAATGCAGCTGGCCCTGGGGACCACCGGAGCAGCGATCCTGGGGCCGGCAGGAGCAGCCGNCCACCCAGATTCAATCAGGGGTATTTATGGTATAGGTCATGGACAGGTCACGGGCCGTGATTTTGTGTTTCTTGCCCATGACCTCTCTGTGACTTTTACTAAAAATACCTGTGATTAAATCCTAGCCTTAGCTATAATATATTTACAAATGAGTTAGTTTAATATTCCTTAACCGAAGCTGATGTTTAGGCTAATTATCCCCACAACCCCTCCAAACTATAGAAGTTAATTCACAGGGATGAAACTGATTTCCAATGCTTTCCTGTAGCAAAGCATGTGACTTTATTCCTACATTACATACATCCTGGGTCTGACCATAAACTGCATCCAACTAGAGAGCCTGATGGCAACATGGCAAGGTAGCTCCTATAAAATACCACAATGTTGCAACCTTCAGAGTAAGGCGTGTATAGGGCACCTCAAAACCCTAGCTCCCACTGCCTTGTGGGTATTCCTTGATTGGAATAAAGCTAAGGGACATCACCCTGACAGAAATGTATCCTCACTGTCAGCAGCAGCTCTAATCTGTTGCTCGCTGGCAGAAGCTACAACCTTTGAGGTACTGAACATCTGGACTCGGTCTGGCCTTAGAACTCCGTCTCAATGATCTAAAGGGCGGACGGTAGATCTAGAGCAGCCTCCACTCCTCCAAGCTCTTGACTAGGCGTACGCGTCGAAGGTCTTGGTGTGATGGTAGCACAATTCCATAAGGCGCATAAGGAACCTGAGGCAGCTACCAAGACATCTAAGCAGTCCTTTTCAGGAGTGGCCTGCTTGCCTCTTTAAGTAGGCCCTAGAAGAGGCAGGCCAAAAAAAAGCCATGCCCCAATCCAACCTATCCTGGCTGAAATGAAATAAAGTTACTTGCATGTTGGAATGTTCGGACTTCGACTCCTGGATTTGATTCAGACTCTGATTTATGGAAAACGGCATTACTAAACTATGAATTGGTTAAACTTAGAATAGACATTGCTGCATTATAAGAAACTCAGCTCGCAGATACAGTTTCTATCCAAGAGAATGATTACGCCATATTCTGGCATGGGAAGCCAGCAGGAGAAAGGAGAGAAAAGGGAGTGGGCTTTGCTATTAGCAACAGCTTACTATCTTCTTGTGAAAGTCCCACTGCTGTATTTATTAGACTCATGACACTCAGAGTGCACACCCAGAACGGATTCATCACGTTATTTAGTGTCTATGCGCCTACCCTTCAAGCTAGCGATGAAGACAAGAACATTTTCTACCATCAACTTGAAGAAGAGATTGAGAAAACTCATAGAACTTAAACCAGGGATTCTCAAACTGGGGGTCGGGACCCCTCAGGGGGTCACAAGGGTATTACATGGGGGGGGTGTTGCGAGCTGTCAGTCTCCACCCCAAACCCCACTTTGCCTCCAGCATTTATAATGGTGTTAAATATATAAAAAAAGTGTTTTTAATTTATAAGGGGGAGGGGTGTCGCACTCAGAGGCTTCCTTTGTGAAAGGGGTCACCAGTACAAAAGTTTGAGAACTACTGACTTAAACCATTATAATGGCAGCTTGGCAACTTCAATGCAAGAGTTGGATGTAGTTTTGAGAATTGGCCTGGTATTCTGGGAAAACATTGCAAAGTTTATAGCGAAAACCAAGGTGAAGGAGCTGGTTCTGAGAGATTTCCTGTTTGTGGATAACCTTGGTTGCCTATAGTGAATCTTCCCTGCAAAATCTCTTGGGTAGATTTTCTGAATCATGCAAGACCCTTGGATTGACAATTAGTTTCAAGAAGACTGTGATCAGGTACCAAGGGGTGGAAGAACCTGTGCCTGTCACTCCAGAGGGTAAATCTCTTGGCGTTGTCAACATGTTTTGCTACTTGGGCTCTACGATCAGCAGGAATCTTGATCTTCAGACTGAAATGACTAATAGAATTGGAAAAGCAGCTAAGAATTTTGGGCTATTACAGAAACATGCATGGAATCATAGGCACCGACTCTGTGGGTGCTCCGGGGCTGGATCACCCACGGGGAAAAATTAGCGGGTGCTCCGCACCCACCGGCAGCCAAGCTACCCCCTCCTCGCCTCCTTCTCCCTCCCCCCGAGCGCACCGCGTCCCCGCTCCTCCCCCGCGCTGACCACCCCCCTCCCCCCCTCGCTGCCTAACAGCTGTTTGGCAGCGCTTAGGACTTTCTGGGAGGGTGGGGGAGTAGTGGGGATGCGGCACGCTCAGGGGAGGAGGCGGAGAAGAGGCAGGGCGGGAGCCGGGGACTTGGAGGTGCGAAGGGGGCAGGGCTGGAGTGGGAAAAGGCGGGGTGGGGCAGGGACTTTGGGGAAGGGGTGGAATGGGGGTGGGGTAAGGGCGGTGCAGGGCGAGAAGAGGCGGGGCGGTCGAGCACAGAGGGGAAGTCGGCGCCTATGCATGGAATAACAGCAAACTATCAACTAAGGTGAAGATACGAACTTACAAGACTTGTGTGCTGTCATCCCTGCTTTATGGTTCAGAAATATAGACTACATATGCTGGGCACATCAGGAGACTGAACAGATTCCACATGAGAGGACTGCATAAGATCCTGAAAATAAAGTGGGAAGACAAAAATACCAAACACAGAGGTGCTGGAGTGTGCAGGACTGACACACTTAGAAAACAATAACAAGAAGAGGAGGTTGCGATGGCTTGGTCATGTCAGGAGAATGGGAGGAGACCATATCAACAAGAATATTTTGCATAGCGAGATTCAGGATGGCTCTAGAAAGTGGGGTTGCCCTTTATGGCGGTACCACAACGTGTGCAAAAATTATATGAAGTCATTGCTGTTGAATGTAGAAAGCTGGGAGAAGCGTACAGAATGCTGTCCAACTTGGAGGGATTATCTGGCCACATGAAGTGGCTTTGATCCAGAGGATGGAAGCAAAGCGAGAAGGAAGACAACAGCATGCTGTAATCTTGGACTAACTCAGACAACACATGGAACTGTGAAATTTGTAACAAGCTATGTCGCTCTCGAATTAGGCTGGTCAGCCATGAGCGGATTCATCATGCACCTGATTAGGCCTCTTATGTGTATACCATGATCCAGTTTGGATTGACAGTTGCCAATGATGATGACATCAGCAAAGTGAGCCCGTTAGGAAGTATCCTTATGACTGTACCCCCCACTATGGACAGCATTTATTCATTTAAAGGAGATACTGAAGCAGTGACACATTAGAGCAGTGGTCCCCAAACTGTGGGGCACACCCCCATGGGGGTGCAGAGGAACGGCCGGAGGTGGGGGGCAGGGGACCCCAGGCTAGCCCCCACAAGGATTTCTAATTTAAATACAAGCTACTTTTTTTTTTAAACTGACATTTCTCTGAATTTATGTTAATAACCCCATTTAGGGCTAATAAATAGTCGATATTAAATTTGACTATTATTTTTTAATATTACTATGAAAAACTAATTTGGTACAAAATTAGAATTCATCTTCATCTACATCCAAAACACAGTAAGGCTACATCTAACTTTTATCATTAAAACTTCTGTTGCGCAGGGGTGTGAAAAAACCAGTGCTTTTATCCTCCCACTGATGAAGCTACCACCCCTTGTTGGGGGTGGTTTTATTTTGTCATCAGGAGAGTTCTCTCCTGGCGACAAAGAGCAGCTACACTGCGCACCTTACAACAGCACAGCTGCAGCAGCACAGCCGCTCCGTTGTAAAGTGCGCAATGTAGACATAGCCTAAGTCTATTTAGCTTCCTTGATCTTTCAACAGCTTGAGACCCAAACTCCCTTGTCTTCCACTGCTCTTTCAATATCTTCTCATGGTCCTCCTCCTACCTCTCCAATTGCAACTTCAGAGTCTCGTTTGGTATATACTCCTGTACTCCAGCTACCTTCACAGAGCGTTCCCGAAAGTTCCTGCCTTGAACCCCTGCTCTTCTCTCTCCAAAGACTGTTTCTAGGCGCTCTTACCCAGAAGCGTGGCAGTACACACCACCTTTACACAGACACCTGACAAATCTATTTCTCTTCTATATCTCCTTGTGGATGTCCAGGCTAAACTCAATGTGGCCAGAAAACATGCTTTTGAGCTCACCCCGCTTCAAGGATTTAAAAAAAAAAAAAAAAAAAAAAAAAACACAACCAGAGGCAGATGGACAATGACCTTTAATTGTTACAAAGCAAAGGTTATATGACAAGGGAAGAATTTTGAGAACTAACATGCATTTTCTGCAATATAAACAATGGCAACAGCTTCTCAGTCAGTTACTGTAGCAGATCATTCTAATGGCCATTTGAATTCCTGTGAGTAAAAATGTATGCCAAAGAGCCTGATCCTGAGAGAATTGAGCACCTCTAGAATGAGACTTGAGGGCACGTAACACTTTGGTCCTCATCCTGTACCACTAAAGTCAATGGAAGCTTTGCCATTAACTTCAATTAGCACTGCAATCGTTATTAGTTAGCTGAAGCCAAGTTGAAGAAACATTAAGTCTACCCGTGAGAGGCTTTAGATTTCAGTGGCTTTAAGTTGTACTAGGCTATTCCTTCAAGCCAGAACTCTCTCTTTACTAAGTTCTAAGACTGTGAACTTTAAAAGTAGTTGCTGATAGCACTGAAAGCTACAATGCTGCCTTATTTTAAACAGAGGCACTTTTACAAAAACATGGTGCCTAAGCATAAAGCATTGACTGAACAGTAATCTCCCACACTGTACATATCTTCTGTACTGAATGAGGCATGATGCCATTAAAGCAAGTTTCAGAAGACTGAAAAGCTGCAATTTCACATACTTCTAGAATTTCTTATAAACTACATTTTTTAAAGGATTATTTGGTAAGATCACTGAGTATTTGGCTAAGAGTACAGTTCCCATTCAGTTTGAGCAATGCAAGACCAAAATATGAGCTTGTATACACTGGAAATATGTGATAACACTTGTCTTGGCAAAAGATGTCTCCATTTGCCATTTATTATTCTTTTAAGCTAAATAGCGAAGATTTACTTTAATGAGATGCCCCAGATACAGACCTCTACTATCAAATACCCTGTGTAATGTTTCTGTACACATCTTAATGAAAGCATATTACTAGCTACACAAATATTATGTAGATAGTACAGTAATACAAAATTAACATACTTTAAATAGTATTTCCTTCTCCAGTCTTCTATGCTATATGCCTACTTCCTTTGGGAAATGGTTTACTTCATGCTGTGTTCAAGCCTTAAAAAGATCAGACTTTACATATTGAAAGGCTTGGCTTCAGATTTTCCCCTTGCTGGGGTTAGTCATCCAGGGCCAGATTTTCAAAGGGATTTATTTGTTTAAAGATACGGATAAGCATCTATCCCTCATTTACATTAATTGGAATTAGGTGCCTAATCTGTTAAGGTGCTTTTAAAAAAATCCCACTAGGCACCTGCATCTTTAGATGCCTACATACATTTGAAAATCTGGTTCCCAGAGCCTTATTCTACTCCTGGATATAAAGGAACAATAACTCCAGTGGGAGTTGCACATACGTACATGGACACAGAATTTGGTCTAATGAGGGAACAGATTGCCTGCAAACTGGTGGTGGTGGATGAATTTACTTTTTGAGCTCATTCCCAGCGACTCAATGTGGCTATCATTCTATTTTAGAACCTTTGCAAGATGAGAGGTGCAGGAAAGAAGAGAAACTACAGTTATCTACACTCTGACATAATTCTGTTTTCTTTGTTTTAGACTCTGGGGATTCTCTTGTTTAAGCAGGGCCACCCGGGGGGGGGGGGGGCAAGTGGGGCAATTTGCCCCAGGCCCCCACGAGTATGTCGGAGGCTCCCCCCGCCTCCGTCTTCCCCCATCGTCTCAGCTGGTAAGGGGGCCGGACTGCGAGCTGCGGCCGAGCGGCGGGAACTCAGGCCCCGCTGGAGACACCACGCCGCTGCAGCGCTGTCCGGGGCTGGTCCTGGACACGGCGGGCTGAGGCTCCGGGAGAGGGGGTAAGCGGCAGGGTAAGGGGCCGGGGCCGGGCACCCCCCCTGACCCCATCCCCCACAGCCCTGACCCCCAGCTCCGAGCCCAGACCCTCTGATCCAGGCACCCCCCCGACCCCATCCCCCACAGCCCTGACCCCCAGCTCTGAGCCCAGCCCCTCTGGGCCGGGCCCCCCCCGCGCCCATCCGCCCCACCGCCCTGACCCCCAGCTCTGAGCCCAGCCCCTCTGGGCCGGGCCCCCCCCGCGCCCATCCGCCCCACCGCCCTGACCCCCAGCTCTGAGCCCAGCCCCTCTGAGCCGGGCACCCCCCCCGACCCCATCCCCCCCCACAGCCCAGATCCCCAGCTCCGAGCCCGGCATCCCCCCGGCCCCATCCCCCCACAGCCCTGACCCCCAGCTCCGAGCCCAGCCCCTCTGAGCCGGGCCCCCCCACAGCCCAGACCCCCAGCTCTGAGCCCAGCACCCCCCCGACCCCATTACCCCCACAGCCCTGACCCCCAGCTCCGAGCCAGTTACCCCCACAGCCGACCCCCAGCTCCGAGCCCATTATGTAATTGCAAATGTATACATACCATTAAAGCATTTAATGTTTTTAAATAATGTATTTAGTGTATTTTCAAATTATTACAAATTAAGTTTTGAATGTGTTTCACTAGTTATTTTTTACATTTCCAAATACATGTTACTATAGTATTGCACCTTTTTTNAAGGGGCCCCCGAAATTGCTTTGCCCCAGGCCCCCTGAATCCTCTGGGCGGCCCTGTGTTTAAGAGAATGTTTAAGAGAAGCAAAAATGTTCTGGCTTGGCATATATAACTAGCGAGAGGGGAGAAAAATAAATCTTAAAGGAATTTTGAAATGATGTCTTCGAACAGCACAAGGATTGACTTAAAATCAGTTAGAAGGGGAGATTTGCTTTTCTGTCTTTCTTTTTTTTTTAAGTTAGAAGTTTAAAAGGGAAAAAAATAGTTTTGAGTGCTCTCGGCAATGAAAAAACAAAATTATTTCACCACATGATTCCAAAAGCAATACACATTTGCAAGCTGAAATCACTTATATTTCCAATTCTCAGTGAACTAAATGTATTTATTTGTGCCAAGCTGCCCAGCACTTTCATAACAGAACAAAAGCAGAGCTTTGAAACAAACAGAGAAAGTAGTAGTTTTAGTTGTTTCTTAAAACGTGATCTGTGTAACTTTTGAGTTTGTAGACTTTCAGCCCGTGACTCATGGTCCATGAAGATCTACTTCTGCTTTATTTATTTTTTTGTCAAAACCTGTTCTCAAATACATTTTTAAATAAAAAATAGTTGTGCCTTACCCCCACCTTTCTGGACAAATTCAAATGAGAGGGTCTTAAGCTCCACCCCTTACTGATATCACTGCTATATGTCAAGGACACACAAAGAGCACTCCCGTCATATTCTCTTTCTTTATACACTGCTACATTGTCTGGGTTAAAGTTGTTTCATTGTCATAAACTGACATTATGAGCAAGGCTTCTGATTTGGTATACATGCTCCTTTAATAAACAGATATACCACCTTGAAGAACAAGAGAACTCAGCCAATGGCACTGAAGCAGCCACAAGTTCATTGTCATGTGAAGACTTGACAATTTACTCTACTGCTTATTTCTTGACATCACATCGCTGCAACTCAGCATCTCCACATATTATGCAACACAACCATGAAGTGTGTGAGATATTGTCAGGACATGTTTTGTGCCTCCAGCATTCCAACCACACAGGTAAATAAAAAAAACTCCCCTTGTAGGAAGCATGGAGTCCGTAGCCACCAGGGAAAATTGCCACATCTACCTTTCATAGTGATATCGGTTGGATTTGGATCAGTGCACAATGAGGAAGTTTATGGCCTTATATAACTGACACTGAGGGGACTCAAAAGCAGTGAACAATGGGCTGAGAGGCTCTTTACCTACTTGTTCTCCTGTGCTGGGCTGCTCTCCCCTCTCCACAACCAGCTGCTGGGAGAAGTGGAAGGAAGCAGTGGTGCTTGGTGACCCTCACTGGCAGCTGAGGACATTAATCTGGTTGGTGGAGCATGGTGACCTGCAGTGGCAGCTGGGGACATTAGCCTGGTGCTTTGTTTCTTTTAACCAGACATTCTGAGCACAGCTTCAAAGCACTCACTGAAAAGTCCATCTGGCACCTCCTTGGAGGCCTGGTGGAAGCAGAGGGGATAAGTCTTCCTGCATTCTCTGGCCCCAATAATGTTTGAGCTATCTCAAATGCCCCCTAGGTGTGCCCCAAGGCATAGTAGAGGTGTGGAGATGGCCGATCTCCAGAGTCTAGAGAAGTGGCTGCAGAATCTAGGGGGACAGGCGAGATTCGCCTTATGGAGAATGAATGGTGGCTCCATGTGGTAGCAGAGCAATCCTGCCTGCCTCTTTTTCCGCCTATGGAAGGGGGTCAAAGAAAAGCCAAGCTTGGAATGACCTGCTGAGGGGGGAAATTCTGCCTATAGAAGAGGTCAAACTCCCCATTGAGAAACTTGAAGGGGATTGGAGCAGGAGATCTTGTCCTTCCCCCCCCCCCACCCCCATCTTCTTCAGCCTTGCTAGCTCCTCAAGCAGCTGCAGAGAGGTACCAGTCACCATAGCACCTCTGAAGGAGGGAGCAGAATTGAAGAGGAAAAATAAAGTCCCAAAACGCAAAAATAGCCACAGGACAAAGCTGGAATTCAGGCAGCCAAATTCCTAAACCCAACTGTTAGTCTGAAATTTGAAATGAAGTTTGGAATTTCTGTCAGAAAAGCTCTGCAGCAGGGAGTTCTCGTTGAACTTGGCTGTCACTGTGGAGGCAGAACAAAACTGGCAGGAACTGCCTTCCCCCTGAATTCTCCAGCTGCCAGTAACTGACAAGTCAGATACTGGCCCCAAGCTGCAAGCCGGCTAAAGACCCATCGGAATGTGGACATTAGCACAATGAAAAATTGTGCGTTCTCCCATACCTAGTCACCCTTAACCACCTCTGTGTTTATTCCACAATATTCATATACATGGAATTCCCTGAGGGGGACCACAAAGCCACTACCCTCTTTAATTCCTTCCTGCAGACCCACTTCTTCCATGACCCTACTGTTGTCTACTTATTTAATCTGTCTCATGAACTCATACAGTACTATATATGCAAATATAACTCCTACTGATCATGGTGGAAGTGCTCCCCAGAAGGCATGTGTCCCTTATAAATAAAACAGTTCAAATGAAAATCTGCTGCCCATAAGCAGTAACCAGTTTAACAGAATATACAATGAACAACAACATTCCACAAGGAGGAATAGCACAAGATACATCTATTATAAGCATATAGTTATGTTTAAAACAGAAGCATCTCTTAATGCAATATATCATAACTTGAAATACTTCACATTTTCTAGCTGCAAAATTGAAAATCTTCCTATTATTCATCACTGCAAGAGCTTTTTAAAATCTAATTGTGCCATATGACAAGTAGGGTTCAAAGAGACTACTATAATTGACAGCCTCAGGTAATTTAAATGCATGACAACTTCAAGACAGAACACATCCAAATCAAGTATGCAACTTGCAGTCCACAAATGTCAGTAAGAAATGAAAACCAAATACAAAAGCTTTACTTTAAGTTGAATTCACCAAACTCAGTTAGGAGACCAAACTTCATGTCACAGAACTATTTCTCCAATATTTATTAGTGTCATCCAGACAGAGCGTATGTAGAAAAGTACAGTGATATTAAAAAAATAATAAAAACCTGAGTCAATCTTTCATATTGAACTTGTCACAGGAATAATGAGGAAAAGCATTTTAAAACTTGAGACTTCATAAAAGAGAAGAACCTCTGCAGATCTCTCCTCTCTGAATAGTAATTTTAAAGATGATGATGTTTAAAAACATATCATCAAGCCCCTACGTACAAATCTGGAACCCCAGTGCAGAGTGCTCTGGAGTACTCTGGGTCTTGTGACTAGAAGATAGACTGCTAAGTAATGAAAAGCCAAGACCTTTGCACAAACATAAGTTTAGAATCTAAAGGGGAGACGGTGAAAACAGCCATTCCACATGAAAGTCAGGTGTCTGCTTTGTTCACTACCAAACATATTGGTCTTCCATAAATTGGCTCACCATTGGACATAATTTTTGAGGCTGGGGGATGGAATTAATTTAGGTGCTCTCCACACTTACTTGTTTAAAACAACTGGATTGTTGGACAGGAACTACTATGATTTATTGAGTACAGCAAGATGCCATTCAGAAGAGTTATACTCTGTCTTCTACTCCTGAGCACTTTCAGGAGAGAACTGCTGGACATCAGGTTTTAAAATGCAGTCCCTTCCAAGAGTTCTAAGTTTGGAAAAGATAAAATGTCTTTCATGTTATGACTACGTTAATTTAGTATGAAAAAAGAGGAACACTAGCCTTATTGCTCCACTGTAAATTAATTTAGTATCTAAATGCAGGGCTCAAAATAGCCACTCCTCAATGGCAAGAGAAATCTTTGCCAGGTAAATGCTATCAACATAAGCAAAAACTAAAGCTTTAATAAAAATATGTACTTGCTAGCCCTTATGGATGGGAGACACTTTCAAATGTAGACCAAGGGTAAACTGATGCACTGTTGTCTTCCTAGATCTTCAGAGAGAAAGGGACAGTTTCTGTACTGCTCAGAGATTTCCCCAGACTGCCGTACAGTAACACTGAACAGGGTCTTGTCAGGTTTCACAAACTTCTGAATAGAAGAAGTGGGCACTAGTGAAACTAATAAGAATCAGATGAATTTCACAATGCTGTTCAGGAAAACTCCAAGCAGTAGGAAGTATATTGGGGGAAGACACTCCCTCCCCCCTCCTCCCCCCCCAAAAAAGAGACTGAGTGAAGTGTAGATTGACAGACACACCCATAAGATCAGATCATATAGCAAAGAGGACCTCTAACCCTTAGGTCTCCAAGAAATATCCTAAAGGTCTAGACAACAGCCTTCAGTGCCCTCGGTGATAAAATGAATGGTAGTCATGTGGGGAGGGATAGCTCAGTGGTTTGAGCATTGGCCTCCTAAACCCAGGGTTGTGAGTTCAATCCTTGAGGGGGCCACTTAGGGATCTGAGGCAAAATTGGTCCTGCTAGTGAAGGCAGGGGGCTGGACTCGATAACCCTTCGGGGTCCCTTCCAGCTCTATGAGATAGGTATATCTCCATATTAAATAAAAAAAAAAAAAAAGTCTTGATTGCTTCACCCTTAGTCTTCAGATTCCTTAGGACAGCATCCTGCCTTGGTCCACCTTGAAGGTGCAGAAAATAGTTATACCTTCAGGAATGACATTAAGAGTATGTCTACACTGCAATTAAAAACCCATGATTAGCCCAAATCAGCTGGCACGGGCCAAAGGGCTGTGTAACTGTGCATGCATGGTGCTGTACAAATAGCAAGAGACAGTCCCTGCCGCAAAACACTTAAAATGTACGACTATGAGCCTGACAAAGGGTGGGAGAATGCGTGTGTGCATGCATGTGTGCAGAGGGATATAATCCTTATATTACAGATGAGTAAATCATTTGTACAAGGTCACAAAGGAAGTTCATAGTAAAATTAGGAACTGAACCCAAAACTGACTCCCAATCCAACACCTGCCCACAAGACTATCCTTCCCCTCATCATTCTGCAGATCACTCCCTGCTGAAAACAATTCCGGAGAAATTATTTTCCCTCTGTCATGGCGTTGATATGTCACTTGCATGCCAAGGTGGCTAGTCAGAGCCCTGGCAGGTGGAACCACCACTGACAGACAAGCTGCCTACCATGCTTCTTTCACAAATTAACTCTTGAACAGACTGAAGAATGTGGATCACAGTTTACCAGGCTCTCCTGTGCCAGAACAAAGCCCTCTCCAACCACCTACTAGAAGAAATCGATATTCTCTCTCTCACACACACACACACACGCAAGCTCCCCCCCATGGCTGGACACTCTCCAGGCTGTTGTGTTTGGGACTCAGCTCAGTGGACCCTGTGTGCTCTTAAACCTCAAATCTGAGCAGACTCCAGGCACTGTCCCTGGCTAGGGTCTCTAGGCATATTCCAAGGGTGTAGATCCTGTTTAGCACCTACTTCTGAGAGCTGGGACCCTGAAGTCCAATTGCTCAGCCCCTGATACTAGTGCTGGCCCCTCAGACTTTCCTTTCTGTAGCTTACAATATACCTCCTCCCACCACTCTGAATTGACTGTTTAACTCTTCAGGGGCACAAGACAGTGAAAGCGAACAGACACTTTGCACAGGATTGTAAACACCATTACTCTTTACTTAGCATGAAAGATACACAGATCTAGACAAAATAAACACACGTTGGCTTTTTCCCTGCCATTCTGGAGAGTTTTTTGGGCTTCGGAAGAGTTCTCTGGAGCATCTAAGATCCTTCTCCTGCAGCTCATGACTTTGCTCCAGTCTAGACTCACAGCACCTCCCTCAGCCAACTAGCCTTCTCTTACTTTAGCTGGTTCCCTGGTTTAACCAAACTCCCTGCTATGAAAACATGCCTCTCTCCTGCCCAAAGCTTCCTGACCCTTGCTCTGTAAATCTCTCCCCCTACCAACACCTCAACTCTGCTCTGGGGATTTTCCACTCCCCCTCAGTGCATAATTGAATAGACAAGCTTCTCCCATCTTTAGTCAATCCATTGACCCAAGGTGTTTCCATCTGAACAGTTGACCATTTAAAGTTTAATGACGAACTATTGTCCCTAGTCTGGCAGACACATGCTACGGCCCATAAGCAAATGGCGGCTGCCATGTCTACATAAAGGCATTCCATGATATAACAACTTCATAATGTCAACCAGAATTCATACATTGTATATAGACAGATTCCTCAAGTCATCAGTGATCATAACCCATATGTTTCTACACCAGATGTTTTTGACCCAAAATAGGTTAAGTTCCATCTTGTGAGTCAGCTAGTTCACCAAAAAAAAAAAAAAAAACAACCCACACCTCATTTCCCATTTGCAACTTAGCTTGGGCACAGTGGCAAAATATCTTACATACTTGTACCTACCTGCCCCACCCATCATGCCCCTGTAAATTGGGGTGATCATACCCATTTTACAGATGGGAACTATGACACAAATACTCAATGACTTGCCTACAGTCATATAGGAAGTCTGACAAAGAGGAGGTTCCCCAAGTCCTAACCACTGGGCCAACCTTCCTTTCCCTATGGAGATTTTAAAATGGCTAGCCAGCTTGCTATCAAGCAAGAGCTTGTTTTGTAGAGAAGTTGGTTTTAATAGAGCATCATAAGCTGCATGTATGATTAAAAGAAGTCAAACATTGCATTTTGCAGTTGAAACTTTCACTATGTTCACATGAACTCAGAGTCAAACTGATACTCTTTTTGGCAATCTCTCATTTAAAGAGTTTTCCCAGAAAGGCATCCAATATGCCTTTAGTGTGTCACCGGCATAAGTACTATTTTTAATTGTGTTTAAATGCTCTCTGTTACGTGACCTTTCTACTTGTTGGTCACCAAGTGCTATGTAAGTCTTCAGAGTTGATAGGGAAGTCCAAGATTCTTTAAGCAGCGGCCATGTCTTCGATGTGTTGTGAAATACCACACACATTGCCAGTGCTCAAAACGATCCAGTGAGAACAGTCCAACAACAGGTGGAGGCACTGGGCCCACATAACTGCTTGCAGATTTTAACACTGGAAAGCTACAGTGAACATGCTGCTCCCTCACAGCTATCATAGCTCACCAGTGGTGCTGGAACGCTTTTTATAGTGAGGGTGCTGAAAGCCAGCAAAAACTATCCCCACACTTTTTACCTCGTGCCACCCCCCAGCGGAGGCAGAGCTAGCTGTCAGAACCCCGCATGCACCCCCAGGCGTGGGACTTGGAGTCAGGCCCCTGCGGGTGCAACTGGGACCTCACGGGCGCAGCCCAGAGTGGGGCCAGAAGCTGGGACCCTGCGTGCGCAGCCGACACCCCTCATAAAACCTGGGGGTGCTGCAGCACCCCCTGCAGCCCTACGTCCCGCGCCTATGTAGCTCACCATTATTTGAAATTATTTCATTCATACAGAAGAGAAGCGTCTTTTGGGATTCCAACAGTCTCCCTCTCCCAAAGCCCATTTCTTCACATTAGAAGTTAGCTAGTGATCAGCTGCCATCATTTTACCCAGGGCACATTGTATACGAAGTCCCTCTGGAGATTCCTGCTTCCATGGCCTCTTTTAGGTTGCATTTTCTTCTGTATACCTCTGTACAGTTTCCGGGGATTGTTGCCAGACCGAAATGCTGCCTACATGGTTCGCTCTGTTAACCTGATCAATAGTGATCTGAAACCTTCCCAATGCTCAATTTCAACATGTTATGGCAGATATAATATTCTCCCAAAATTTCCACCTTACAAAATTTAGTTGGTTGAAGCAAGGTAACTGACTCTTTGAGACAGATTTCCAAACAAGGTTTCTCTTTTGCTCTCATCCTGCCCAAAAGCAGTTTTAAATGGACACCTCCCAAACGGATCACTCACTGTTTATTTTTTTTAATCAGTCAATTTAATTAACCCACAAACAAAATAAAAAGTTAAAGAGAAAATGTTTTTTCAGCCTCAAGCTCTGAAAGTCTTAACAGGATTTCACTTGGCCCATAAACTGCTAAATGAACAATTCCAAATATCACAATTAAGTCTCTTATGCCTACTGTATTATTTTCCATTCAGGGTCTCAGATTGTGTTATCAGAGAGCCTTCCAATGAGAAAAGCAGATGGTTAATGTCTGTCATATGCTGTTTACCTTATTCCCCTCCCTATGGTTAAATTGTGTTTTCTTAATTTATTAAGATGGTAGACTGTGTGTTATTTGGGAAGTCAAGGTTGAAGTAGAGCTCTGCATTTGGATCCAAGAATGGTGAGATTTGAGGCTGACACTTGATCACACAAGAGCTAACTGACTTTTTGCAGACTGACCCAAGTCTGGTAATAGAGCCACTTCCTGAAAGATATGCCACATAGACGTACTTTCACCTTTATTATAATATCTTCAAGAGAAGTCAGCAAAAAAAAAAAACAACTGTTTAACATTAATAACTCCTGAATGTACTAAAGATGACTCTCTCTAATTAAAAACATTTTCTGTTCAATAGCCATCCTTACTGCACAATGGATATTGTTTCTGGATATTTGATATTTCATCTATCATCCAAATACCCAGCACAGATACTAGTTGACCATTATTACAACAGTACATTCTATGCAAGTACCTTTCTAACACTGTTTGCATTTGGTGTTATTTAAAACCAGTGATTAGCTTTACACCACCTTAGTCTGTCAGTACACAAGTGGATTATTATAATAAATTAAATTTCACACACATCTTAGACACTATTGACTCTATTCAACTTCATTTCAGGTCTGTGGCACACTAAGGATGCCCAGGTGCCTAAAAACCTTCAGACAATCACAAAGCAGACTTTCTGAATATATCCTATCACTTCTCGGAAGAAGAAGAAAAAAATCCACTCCAGCTCAGCAAATCCCCTCTCCACTTCGGTTTCAACACACATCTATGGATATGACAGAAATAGCATATCGCACTACTAAAATGAACTGCTGTTATCTATGATACTGCAAACTCTTTCAAACAGAAAGCCTATTCCCAGGTGGACTGAATTGTTTAAGGCATTAGTAATGGGATCTGGAGCAGTCTCTCTAGATCACTGGTTCAAATCCACCTTTCCAACCAAAAGTCACTATCCAACAACTGTTTGGAGACCACCAGGACAGAAGCAGATAGTCTACCCACTTCCTAACTGACAAGCATCCAAGCCTCAAAAAACACATTACAATTACATCATGGTTGGCAGTCTCAGCAGATAGCCTAAGCCCTGACCTATAGCTAAAACTTAGGTCAACCTAGCTATGTGACTCGGGTGTGAAAACTACATCTCCCAAGGGTATGACGTTAAGACAGCCTAAGCCCCAGTACAGACACCACTAGGTCGACTTAGCTACCTACTGCCTCAGAGGGGGTGGATTTACTACAGCAATAGAAAAAAAAAACTTTCATTGCTGTAGCAAGTATCTACACTACAATGGCATAGATGCAGCTGTACTGCTGTAGCGTAGGCAGAGGTGGATTAAGATTTATTGGGACCCTGGGCACAAAGAACATTTGGGCCCCTGCACACCCCACCCCAGCCACGGAGCTCCACCCTCTGCTCCTCCACTTTCCCCAAGGCCCCACAGTCACTGTGGCGCATGCCCCCTTAGGGGGACACAGAGGAATGTTCGGGGGGAGAGCACCACCCAGCCCTGCTCTGCCCCCAGTTCCTCTCTGGCCCCAACCCAACCCTGCCCCCAGCCCCAGATCTGCTCCTGGTCATAGCCACACTCCTGGCTCCCGACCGCAGCCCCCAGTCCCAATGCGACCCCCAGCACCTGCTCCTGGCTCTGGCCCCCGCTCCCAGGGGGTGGGGAAGAACCTGGCAGGGGGGGCACAAACGAAAAAAGTTTGGGGACCCCTGGCCTAGGATAATCATATGTCCCGTTTTGGCCCCAGACGTCCCAACATTTTGGCAAAACTGGGCATTTGTCCCATTTGCTCTTGCCAACTGATCACCTAGGGGTGGGGGGGGGGGAGGAGCTCGGGCCAGCCCTGTGCAGGGGAGGAATGGGCTTGAGCAAGTGGCTCAGGACAGCTCCACGCGGAGAGGGGAGTGAGAGGGGGCTCGGGCCAGATCCGGGCAGGGGGAATATGCTCACTCTACCCCAGGCTCCGTCTTCTGGTCTGGCCAGGAGATGGGGCCTCAGAGGGAAGAAGAGGAGCAGGGCTGAGAGAAGAGGAGGAGCAAGGGGCAAGGGCAAGAGTGCCGGCGCTCCTGCAGAGCCATAAAGTGACCGGGGCCCATGCGGTAATCCACTACTGAGTGTAGACATCTCCTAAGGATTGAATTAGTACATATAGAAGATAAGTCCTTCAGGACAGGATCAAAGCTGTTACCTTTATGTCTATTATGGAGGTAAACTTCAATGGCAAAGAAACTACTACAAAAATGAACATCCAGCATTAAAGTGAAGTTCAATTTTAGTCATTTTTAAAGTCTGGTATCCAAAAATCTCAAATATTAAAATTAAGATGGTTTTAAAGGTAATCTTGTAACAAACAGATTTCTTCCTGAAAGTCAAGATGACAGGCAAGTGGCATTCTCTCAGTAGGTCAGAAGCCCACTTTCTCAATATGTCTGGGCAGCCCTCCCACTTAGAGGACCACATGAGAAACATGGCCACTGCTCAACATTAGGGACATCCAATGAGTATGTTCACCAAAAGTTTCTGGTAGGCTTACTAGGGGAAGAGGAGCTCTCCTAAAATGAACAGCTTCAGCTCATTGCTCAAATCACTGAGCTAGAACAGAACAGAAAAGAGAGTGGGGGAAAAGGATTGTTGAACAATGGCACATAATTCCACTTCCTCTATAGAAGATCAGATTTTTTTTTTTAATTTATTTTGCCCAGCCAGATACAGACCCCTGGGTGCAAGTCACACATATCTGTGACAGCTAATATAATTCTAGCACCAACTTCTGTTGTTTAAAATGCTTACATTGCTTCAGAGGGCATTTTCCAGAATTAATTAATCAAAACAACAGAAATTGGGCAGAGTGAAAGTAAAAAGAAAAAAAAAATTACACTGTTCTCCAAGCCAGGTAAATTCTTAAATCTGTGTGTCTGGGAAATGAAACCTTCAATAGTTTGGATGTATTCCCAATGAAAGGTCAGGCAGGTTCTGAGCAGAAATTTGCAGAAGTCCATGGATCTTTTATATGGATTACAGCACCTAGCAAGCAAAGGAGAACAATGGATAGCAACTAGCAACATAAGTAAGGAAACAGATCCAACAAAAAGTAAGCCATATCACTCCAAACGCTCTGTTTTGCTATACGCAATACAACTTCTATACTTTGGTAAGCATAACATGATCTCACCTAGTGAACCTCAAACTTTTGTTCACTAGCAGTATCAAGCTATGAGACCAAAAGGGAAAGTACAAAAGGAGAGGTTTAGGAATGATAAACGGAGAACAAGCTAAATGGGGGGAAAAAATACCTGAGGTTGAGCAACTTAGAACAAGTCATCTGTTTACTATGTGAGCTGCTATGTATTGTGTCTCACTTACCACAATAGTAAAGCACAATGCCTGACTAAAACGGCTCAATGCTTGGCTGCTCTGCTGCATCCCATAATTTCTCTAATCATTTGAATACTATGTGAGGAATGTTCTGTAAGCATGTCAGATGATTATTTCCACAACATTCCACCATTCACTAGAACAACTGTAAATGTATAAACAGTTCATTTTATACTTTGCAATGCTCGCAATAGAGGTTAAAAAGGTCTCCACTTCATGCCAGATTTTTACCTAATTCACGTATCTGTGTGTACAGCACAGTCATTTGCTTCAGTTACAGTGGAATGCATTTTACACAGGAAGCGCTTTCCATCCCAATGGATCTAAGCTCACTTCACAAGCCATATAAACATTACTATTGGAGGCAGTCACATTGGGGCAAGAGGAAGTCATTTGATACACTCACAACAACCTAAGGAGAGGGAGGGTCGGGCACTTTTGGTCAAGGACATCAGGGCAAGCCCTTATACTTACAGAGTGCCTTAGTAGTTAAATTTATTAACCTTAATTTGGAATGTTGCTGATTTTGTACTCTATGTATTTTACGACTTTCAAACCAACCTTTGTACTTTTGAGCAATTTAAGCACTTAGGGTGACCAGATGTCCCATTTTTAAAGGAACAGTCCCATTTTGGGGGACTTTTTCTTATATAGATGCCTATTACCCCCCACCTCCTGTCCTGTTTTTTCACAATTGCTATCTGGCACTATACCCAGATGAACAGACACTCTTTCTTTAACCTGTGTAGGAGACAATTTTAACATTAGCTTTAATAAAAAAAGTTTAAAATCTAACGTTCATGCAGAACAACCAGGAAGGACCTCAGTTTTTGGATTCTCATCTGAGCTCCGCATTCAAACACAGGAAATTTAACTCATTCGTTTACTTTAGAAAGATGAAATCTGAGTCAAATCTCTGAAGATCTGAACATGTCTAATCTTTCACCATCAAGCCATTCTCTCTTGTTAGAGAAAAGAATTTTTTTATACAAAAAAGTGTCTAATCTGCATAAACAATTAAAATACAATACAAGTTAGGCCTGATCCTGCAAACATTAAAGCATGTGCATAATATACTCACATGAGTAGTCCCACTGACTTCTATGGAAGAACTTGTGTAAGTTAAGTTACATACATGCTCAAGTTGTTTGTATGAACGATCATGGGAAAATAAGGCCCAGATCCTGCCAACTGTACTCCAAGATGCTTTACAGGATTAATGGAAATACAACAGAGGAGGTACAACCCGAATGGACTTGAAGAGGACTGATTTTTGGAGTTGTCAGACGTGTTGGATGAGAAACAAAACTGGTCTTGAAAAACATTGACTGCACTATGTCCACAGGCAAGTCTAGGCACCATGGGGTTGTTTGGTTTTTGTCATCTCAGAACCTAATACTGTATTGAGAATCACACAGGCATAGGCAAAAGCCTGTGCTCTCAACAGAGGCTCAAAGCCTAAACATTTCTTTTCCAAATTTCTAAATATAAAAAACTACGGTAATGTAGTAATTATGCATCCACATCCACTCATTATGTCCTGAAAGAAATTACTTCTATAGTCCAAAGCTTCCTCGATGCTCATGAGTCAGTGCATTTTTGTCATATCTTTAAAAAAAAAAAAAAAAAGTTTTAAATCAAGCTACTGGATCTTGTACTAAGTAAGAATGTGTAGAAACAAAGATGTGCCTAGCGTAGAGCACATAATACAATCTGTGGTAGCAAGTGAAATGTTTAAAAATTAGATCAAAACCCAATTGATAACACACATTTAACAAAAAGTAATGACACACAACTTATGGATTTCTCCTTTAACAACTTTGGGTAACAGCAAACTGTGAACTAAACGGCATGTTTGTTTTCAACAAGGAAGTTTCATACCTCATACATCTCAAATGCAAATGCAGTACACTCCCTCTGTGAGGCTGTGTTCTATGGTTATCAATGGTTATAAAACTACTTCACCCTTTATTCAAAATCTATTAAGTTCATTAGAGGTACCACTCTCTCCATCCCAGTCCCAACCATTTCACCCTCCCTGCTTAGTAAACCATTTTTTACAAATGAACTTCTTCCTATTAAATCTGTGTAATATGGAAACCAAATTCAATATCCCCTGGGTCAAGTCCTACATAATTTGGGCCATGATCATGCAGTCTAATTGGCACAGGCAGACCTCTGCTAGCCTTATGGAGGTATACTGCATGTGCATAGAGGCCCACCTGCACAAACCACATTGCCAGATCAAGGCCTTACTCTCTTGCTACTATATCAGTATTTGTTTGAAAACCCTGTTTATGAAAATCAGACTCACATCTCTTATTGATGTCAACTTTAAACAGACATTATACACAGCTATTAATAATTATAATTTATACTTCTGAATAGGGCTGTTGATTAATCACAATTAACTGATGCGATTAACTCAAATTAATCATGATTAATTGCAGTTTTAATCACACTGTTAAATAATAGAATACTAATTGAAATTTATTAAATATTTTGGATGTTTTCTACATTTTCATATATATTGTATTCTGTGTTGTAATTGAAATCAAAGTGCATACTATTTTTGCTTACAAATATTTGCACTGCAAAAATGAAACAAAAGCAATAGTATTTTTCAATTCACCTCATACAAGTACGGTAGTACAATCTCTGTCATGAAAGTGCAACTTACAAATGTAAATTTTTGTTGCATAACTGCACTCAAAAACAAAACAATGTAAAGCTTCAGAGCCTACAAGTCCACTAAGTCCTACTTCTTGTTCAGCCAATCACTAAGACAAACAAGTTTGTTTACATTTAAGGGAGATAATGCTGCCCTCTTCTTATTTACAATGTCACCAGAAAGTGAGAACAAGCATTTGCATGGCACATGCCAGATATGCTAAACATTTGTATGCTGTAATTTAAATCAATATATTTGAAAATGTAGAAAACATTCAAAAATATTGAAATAAATTAATGGTATTCTATTCCTTTTTTTAATCGTACAATTACTTTTTGACATAACTTGCCCATAGTCACATAGGAAGTCAGTGGCAGGGCCAGGGATAGAACCCTGAGAATACTCTGCCCTAGCCACTAGAATATATTTACCTTGCATACATAAGTGGACACACTCCAGCATCTTTTGATTAGTCAACTTTAGCTGTTTTCATCGGAGAAAAGTTGAGTTCTATCATCCTAAAAGATAAGGGGTAACTCCTAGGCAAGAGTCACCATAGTATTTCAATTATGGTAAACAAATGTCAATATTTTATTTTAAAAAGTGTGCATATCACACACATTGAACAAGTCGCAATTTTGTTAAAAATCAAAACACTGCTGTTCTGCAATAATGGCCGATGTGATCATAGTACCATATAATATTAGAATTCTGCCTCGCACTCCATTTCATAATGCTGCAGAAGGCAGGATAAGCAGCTGAAGGTCTGGTGCCAGGAGTTCAGGGACCTTTAGCATTTTATTGTGGGTTCAATTCCTGCACCAGGCATGTTTATTTAAAAGAAAAACCCTGCAATCAGAGAAAGGAGATCCCAGACTTCCACTGAAACCAGAGTGAGGGACCAGGGAGTTTCACAGGAAGCACACTACACTGGTTATAAGCAGGAGAGGCCATGCAGGAACGGATGGAACCTAGTTATTTGGGGTAAGAGTAAAGGAAGATGGAGTGCTAGCATGTAGACTGAAGCAAGTCAGGAACCACACTAACAGGGTTAGATGCCAAATTATCTGTCGCAGTAGAATCATTTATAGAAAAGTTGTACAACTTGGTGTGTCAGATGATCTGCTGCATACTCCTCCTCTTCACTACCAGAATAGAAAAGGTAATTTGTACCTTACTATACAGAGGATTTATTTAATAGAGAGTTACTCTAGTGACTCCATGGTTAAGATCATGTTGAGATTTGTACTTAACGCAGTATTAAAATTCCTATATTTCATAGTTTAATGACTTAGTGTCCAAATTTTACACCACAACTCTTCAAAGGACAACTGAACTTTCCACCTTTTTTTAGTCAGTTAAAATTTACCCTTTTTTTTTAAAAATTCAGGCCGTTGCAGCTAAAGAATCATCACCACCACAATCCCCAAGTTTCACATGCAAATACATTTTCATAGCACCTCAGACACTGAACTCTTCACATGCGAACAGAAAGTCATTTTATTTATCTGTGATAACATTGTTTAGTTCTGGGACGAGCAGATCCACTAGGTACTTCTGTCCTCTGACGCTGCCCCCACCCAAATAGCGCTCTTGCCTGGGGTCCATACTTGGATCTTCCCAAAAGCTCTTGCCTGCACTGTACCCCAGCTACCTCTATGCCCGTGCCTCCTCTTCCACCTCTAATCATGCCTCCTTCCCAGCCTTCCTGTAACATATGTCTGAGCAGCAAGCTCCACTCCTCAAGCAGCTGCAGCTTCAAGTCTCCCCATATCCTGTCCCTTCTATGCCCCCTGCTATTCATAGGATAGCAACCAGGAATCGCCAGAGGGATAGAGAAGAGACAAAAAGATTGGGGCACGGGTCGTCTTTTTGTTGTGTTTGTAGCGCACCTGACACAATGGGGTCCTGGTCTATGACAAGGGCCCCTAGGTAATACAAGAAATAATAAAGCTCCTTGTCCCTTCCATATGGAGAAGGAATAGAGCTTTTAATGTCCACATCAGAGGGGTAGCCGTGTTAGTCTGGATCTGTAATAAGCAACAGAGAGTCCTGTGGCACCTTTAAGACTAACAGATGTATTGGAGCATAAGCTTTCGTGGGTGAGTACCCACTTCGTCAGACGCATGTAATGGAAATTTCCAGAGGCAGGTATAAATATGCAGGCAAGAATCAGTCTGGAGATAACGAGGTTAGTTCAATCAGGGAGGGTGAGGTCCTCTGCTAGCAGTTGAGGTGTGAACACCAAGGGAGGAGAAACTGATTTTGTAGTTGGCAAACCATTCACAGTCTTTGTTTAATCCTGATCTGATGGTGTCAAATTTGCAAAATGAACTGAAGCTCAGCAGTTTCTCTTTGGAATCTGGTCCTAAAGTTCTTTTGTTGTAAGATGGCTACCTTTACGTCTGCTATTGTGTGGCCAGGGAGGTTGAAGTGTTCTACAGGTTTTTGTATATTGCCATTCCTGATATCTGATTTGTGTTCATTTATCCTTTTACGTAGTGACTGTCCAGTTTGGCCAATGTACATAGAGGGGCATTGCTGGCACATGATGGCATATATAACATTGGTGGACGTGCAGGTGAATGAACCGGTGATGTTGTAGCTGATCTGGTTAGGTCCTGTGATGGTGTTGCTGGTGTAGATATGTGGGCAGAGTTGGCATCGAGGTTTGTTGCATGGATTGGTTCCTGAGTTAGAGTTGTTATGGTGCGGTGTGTGGTTGCTGGTGAGAATATGCTTAAGGTTGGCGGGTTGTCTGTGGGCGAGGACTGGNAAAGGTAGGTATAGCGGTCGGTGGGTTTTCGGTATAGCGTGGTGTTAACGTGACCATCACTTATTTGTACTGTGGGGTCTAGGAAGTGGACCTCCTGTGTAGATTGGTCCAGGCTGAGGTTGATGGTGGGGTGGAAGCTGTTGAAATCGTGGTGGAATTCTTCCAGAGCCTCCTTCCCATGGGTCCAGATGAGGAAGATGTCATCAATGTAGATGACATAGGTAGAGAAGGGGCGTGAGTGGACGAGAGCTGAGGAAGCGTTGTTCCAGGTGAGCCATAAAAATGTTGGCATATTGTGGGGCCATGCGGGTGCCCATGGCGGTGCCACTTGTCTGGTGGTATATATTGTCACCAAATTTGAAATAATTGTGCGTGAGGATAAAGTCACAGAGCTCAGCAACACGTTGTGCTGTGCCATCATCAGGGATACTGTTCCTGACAGCCTGTATTCCATCTGTGTGTGGGACGTTTGTGTAGAGAGCCTCCACATCCATGGTGGCTAGGATGGTGTTTTCTCAGGAAATCAGTGGTGTCACGGAGATAGCTGGGAGTGCTGGTGGCATAGGGTCTGAGCAGAGAGTCAACATATCCGGATAGTCCTTCAGTGAGTGTGCCAATTCCAGAGATGATGGGGCGTCCAGGATTTCCAGGTTTGGAATGTCCACAGTGTCTCCTAGCCAGAACACCAAAATGGCACCATTGAAGGATGTGGGGATCCCCAGTAAAAATCCCAGTACCCTCTCCATCCTAGAAGCTAGAAGAAGGAGAACTGGGCTTCTTCTCCACTTCAGTGGTTCACAAGGTAACTGTATTTCACACCTACCTCTAACTAGCAGGTTTAGCCCTCTAGCTACTAGCTGTCTGGTAAATTTTTCAAACCCTTGTTTTGGTTATGCAGACAGGGTATTTCTGGAGCAGTCTCTACTAGGCAAACACCACAACACAATAAATCTATCACTGCTTTGATAAAGTAATCTGTAAATTCTCTAGAGATACATTTCACCAACTCTACAAGAGGCAAAGAAGAGGAAGGGCAGTTCAGCCCCCATGCTAATTCATTCCCTGAAATTCTGCTGAGATTGTTGATAAGTGTGTCTATCAGAGCCAATTGTGATAGCAGATTTTATTATATGGAACTCATTTTATGCAAATGACTAGAAATATATCTGTTAAAGGTGACTGGCAGTCACTACAAGGGTATGCAAAATTTACCTGACACTTAACTGCCCAGAAACCAACACAAAACTCAAGGAGACCCACTGCCCTGGCGAGAAATCCAGCACCATCCAACTTCTGGAAACTGGAGGGAGCTGAGATTCCTATTTAGCTGCTGTCTCTAAACCCTCCTTGCAGCTCCACCATTCATGCTAGCCTCCAATGGGGTGTCTAATAAATGTGAAGCCCTTCTAACATCTGTTGGCTGCTGCAGAACAGAAGCATATTTTCACTGTTTCCTTCTCCTCTACTCTGCCCTTGCCTCAGCCTCTTAACAAATACAAAGGGACTGGGAGGGAAATGTGTGTTCTTCTATCCCTCTTCCACCTCTTACTTTGGTCTTCCTCCCCAGTCAACAGCTGGTCTCTGCAGCTTTTCATATCTTTCCAAGCTGAGACAGAGTGAAACTGACATGGTTTGTGTTTATTTCACTGTTGCCTAATTGGTTCTAAATAGCAGCAGTGGAGCTGACAAAACTGGTCAGTTTTCAGTCTGCTGTAGCTTAGAAAAGCAGCAGCAGTATAGGCAAAGGAGTCAAGTCTGTAGATTTAAATAAAAATATTTCCAGGCTCTTTGCATTCCTGTTTGAATTCAGCTCAGTTTCGCTTCTCTTTACACTCCATACCTTAGAGGTCCTGCTTTTTAGCCACCAGTCTCCTCTCGCCAAGTCAACACAGCTCCTGAAGTGTTTGGAGGGGGTCGCTGCCAAGCAATGCAAAGCACTCCAAACCCGTTAGCAGCTGAGTGTATTACAGTACCTCTACAGCACTTCCAGCATGCATGGACTTAGAGAGTACAAAAATCAGGGGCCAAATCATTCTCACCGACAAATATAAGCACCATTAAAGTCAACTGGATTACTCACACAAGTGAGGTGAGCAAAACTGAGTCCCGGTCCATGAATTGACTCCAGGTCTTCTTCTGTGTAGTGTAGAGTACAATCACTATGTCAGCAGGCCTGATCCATATACTCAGCAACATGGCTTTAAATTGGAAACTTTTGGGGGGCACGGATCTTGTCCTAGGAGCGTCTAATGTGCTTAGCACAAATTTGGTACTATATATGTATATAAAAATTGCATATATTCCTATGCAAGCAAGTTTCACCAAAGCTTTGAAAATCAATATTTTCAATTGCCAGGTCAGTTTCCACACAAAAGAAGCTTCACACATCTAGTCTTTTCTGTTAATAAAGAGGTTCCCAAACTGTGATCCGGGGAGCACTTGCTGATGGTCCAGAGAGCTGCCTAGTCACAAGATGGTGGATCCCCCACTATTCTCATCTGCTGAAACAAGTTCAAAGAAACTATAAATGTATTATTTTTTCCCCCAATATTGCTTTTACCTTTAAGCAATTGCTGTGGTTTCCACGGGGCTGTTATGGAATTGCAAATGGGAAGGAAGCTGCCCACGAGACGGTATCTTATTAAGATTTAGCCAAGTTATGAAAGAATTTGAGAATCCCTGTACTAGTGTATTCCACAAGTACATTATGCAACTGTTTTATTTTATTCAGTTCCCTGATGTAAATCATAAGTTGAAAATACCTAGCTGAATAGATATAAGTATGTTGTCAAATCAGTCTCAGGCTTTCCAGTACATCACCACCACAGTACCTCAGCACTTCATCTTGACAGTTTTAGATACATTCCAAGATCATTAAGAATCCAGACATTGCTGTATTGACAAAAACCTGGACGCTCACTTTCTAGTTCTTCTGACAGCTTTCTAATCTGTCCTGTATAGTATATCAACATGCATTTTTCTAATATACTTATATTTTCAACATAATAGAGCCCAGAGTGAAGTAATCACAGGCATTTCAAGAAAGTTATTTCTACTATTCCAAATCTAGTCAGCAATCTAAATATTGATTGCATGTACAGATACTAAAATCTTATCGTGCATGGACAATCAGCCTCTTTTCCATGCAGGTAATTCAGTTTAGCCATATCCACTATTTTATGGATTATCTCAAGTGCCTCGGTGCAACATACCTCTTTCTGTTTGTTTTGTAACAGTGAAAAACAAGATTGACAAGAGTTAATGGAGTTACTCCAAACACTGTCTCCTACACTGTTTAACAAGGACTTCACTCCATTAGTCCTCATTAAAGAAAATACATCTAGCCTCTGGAGCTTGATTGTGTTTCAAATCCCCTCTCTCACCTTGATTTTTTTTTTTTTTTGAGAAATTAATTTACAGTAATCCGTGCATGATGAGAGAGATACAAAGTGTAATTCTCCTAGTTCATATTTAAAACAAAAACAAAAAACACAACTCTGTAGTAATTGGAGTAAAGACTCAAATGTACTAGGAAACTAATCACACAAATACAGGATAAATATGGCTGAACATTTTAAGGACATTAGAATCCACAATAAGTGTCAAATGTTTATTTTGTTTTAAAGTGTTAATTTGTTCAGAAGGCAGTAAGATAGATAACCGCAATCATAATTTTACTTTCTATTTGCTTTACACTATTTTCTTGTCATCTGTTTTGTAAACACAAATCTAGAACAAAACTGAATTGAAAACACAAATTTCAAGGAACATTGAAAAACTCCCCATTTTAACTATCAGAAGTCAAAAATATTTACCAAAACATCTGCAGAAGCCAAATATTTAAACAGGTCCAACAAATATCACTGTCCTGTGAACACCACCATGTCACTGACATTTACAATATATTTAAGTTGTTTCAAAGTGCAAAGGAAGTCAAACAACAGGGTTACCAGTGTTAGAACAGTTAATTCCAATACCATGTATATCAGGAAAGTAGGCCTGACTGTGTATGATGCTTGTCAAAACTTTCACTATGCATCTAACAAGCAGCAAGGCTCTGACACTAGCTAGCTTCATCACAACTGCCTTTTCCAACTTCAGCAGGGAACTATAAACCGAGACCTTCATGGATAATTCATCATGGTTTGTGCCATAAATTTATAATGCCATTTGTAAATTTTTGATAATTGGATTACAATAGGCTTAATAATAATGCTATAGCTTGTACTATGCACAAAGTAAATCTATATTTCAGAACTTTTTAGGCCACAAATAAAAACAGATCTCGGGTTTAAAAAGTGGCTTATAAAGTAAAAGCCTCTCCAAAACTGAAAGATTTACATAAGATAGTTGGTGCCTTAGAAGGGTCTGAGTTGGTTTTACTCCCTCCCACCCCCAAGTTGTGTCTTTTGTGGTTCTTGTTTAAATATATAGGACTGAAAAACGCAGGGAACATCCCAGTCTCTAGGTGGGGGACTGAAAGGATTTAGCCTGGCTGAGGCCTACTTAATAGATGAGGCCTGTAGAGCTCTTGCAGCCTTAGCTTCTTCACAAAAAGAAATAAAAACTACATTTTGGGCTACAAATATCAGGCATGTTCATGGAGCTTGGGGCAAGGAGACAGGCAGTTTCCTGATGTGAGGTTTCACAGTAAAGGAGAGTTAAATGCCACAGCCCTGCACTTTCACAAACTGAGGGATTCAGACCCAAGTATACCATACTTAGGAGTCAGCGGGATGCCTAGCATATGCTTCTCTGGGTCGTCTCAGGAAAGACTGTTTTAGAAGTTTGTAGAGGACAGACAAGTAAATTCTAACTACTTTCAATCTTTAAATCTCTTTCTTTCCTGGGATCCATGGGTCCCCAATTCTTAATATCAGACTACATGAAGGAAAGATTTCATAAAACTACAACTATATATACACACACAGGCTGCATAGATTAACTGTAAAGAGCATGAAAGCTAGTTTTTAATAAGATTAAGGGTGGGGTTCACAAACAAAAAAAATCACAAAATAGATACTGTTTAAAAAAAGAGGTGAAACCAAATCAATGAGAGACAAGAAATACTGAACTGCCAACAGGATCAGGCGGATTTCCTTGCTAAACAGGCACTCGCTCGCCACCCCCCCTTTCCAGCGTTTGTTTGTGGGGGGTTGCCTCAGTTTCCAAGGCACTCTCCCTTCCCCACTCCTCTTCAGTCCGCTTCCAATCTGAGTGAGAGCAAGACACACACCCCAGTCCCAACACATCCCCACCCACATAACCCCAACCCTCATCCCCTGCCACAGGGCTGCCCCCCTTTGTCTCTCCCATTATATAACGGGGTGGGACCCTTCTGCCCTCCTACCCCCACCCGGGGGCTCCGGCTGCCGCTTCTCAGCCGGGCTCACACTACGGCTGCCGGGTCTCCCCCACGCCTGCCCTTGCCCCCATCCCCTCCGGGCCTCCCCTCCCTCCGTCCGCGCCCACCTGTCCCGGGGGTCGATCCAGCTGGTCTGCTTGTTGTTGTGGTCAATGTAGAAGACTTTGCCGTCGTAATCCCTCGCCTCCTCCCAGCCATCGGGTAAGGGGAGCTGCCCATTCCCCGCTTTCCTAGGCATGGTCGGGCGCCGGGGGTAGCTGCTCCATAGGGCCAGGAAGAAAGAAGGGAAGCGGGAAAAGCCCCCAGTAGAGCCGGGGGACGGGGAGGGGGGATCCGGAGCCGGGCCTGGGGCGAGGGGGAAGCAGAGAGTCTCTTGCAATCGCTCAGGAAACCCTCCTCCCCTGCTCGGGTTCAATCCACCATGTCTAGGCTGCCGCCGCCTACTCCAGCAGCACCAGGGCAGGGTTCCGGGCTGAGCCCAGCCGCTGTCTGGGTTCGGAACGGGGGAGCCCGGCTCAGCCCCGGGCAGCAGTCGCCGCCGCCGCTCATTAGCATGAGATTAACATCCATCTCATCTGCATGCACATTCCTCGCCGCTGCATTCCTCAGCGTTAACCCTGCCGCTGCTGCTGCTGCCCACAGCGACCCAGGCCTGACAGACCCCGCCGAGGGGGGAAGGAGCGATAGGCGTGGCGGGGCCGACAGCAGCAGGCGAGAAGAGGGAGAGGGCTGCAGAAAGGGGGAAGGAGAGGGGTAGGCAGGAGCTGGAAGGGCTTCCATGTCCCGGCGCTGCTTCCCAACTGAGCAGCACAAGGAGAAGCGTGGAAGGGTCGCTGCCCGCCCCTGGGAAAGCACACTAGCCCTGACACCCAGCCCTCCTTTGTGCGCACCCAAGCTAAGTGGGCCCAGGGCTCAGCTGCCTAGCGGGTGGAAGTGGCCAGCTGAGAATCCTCCCTTACCCCCTGGCTGGTGGAAGGACTATGCCCTCCCCGCTCTCTCAGCCAGAGCCTAGCATGCTCTGTACGGTACTACAGCTAGTCTTTGCTCCTCAGGGCCCGCAGCAGACAACAGTGACCCACAACCCACTAGTGCCAACCTCAAATGGGCAGGAAATCATGCAGCAGGCTCCCAGAAATCATGAGATATGACTCTTAAAACAGATTTTTTTAATTTTTTTTTTTTTAATATTGGGTTACCTTTATTTGGCTGCAGGTTGCTGAGTCTTGAGGTTGCACTCAGCTTTTGTTTTCAAGCTTTCCTCCACAGCCATAAGGGCTAGGGACTTTCATTTAAACACACCAGTAAGTTAAAATTCTCACCTAGTGAATCGGCTCCAGTAGCTAGGAGTTTAAATAAATTCTCAGATATTACAAAACTGGGCAACATTGCAACCCTGTATCCCTTAATCATCAAGCTTGTACTCTGAATAAGGCCAGGGGCTATGTGGAAGAAACAGCATGTGATGATGCAGAGACAACCTTAATCCAGGAATTTCCTGAGTTTTGAGCGCTTAGCTTTGCAACCTAACGTTTTTAAGGTAGTTGGTGGGGGGTTGTATGAAGTTATAAACACAGTATGAGGCATTCACTGTTAAACTCAATATAATCAATTTCTTCTATTTTATAATAAATGTGTGGTAAAGTTGCTGCCCCAATACGGCCCCTCCTGGCTGCCTAGGGCACTGCTGCAACTATTGTCTCAGTTTCCCCCACTCTGGCTCTTGGAACATCCGATTCAGTGGTTCTCAAGCTTTCCAGACTACTGTACCTCTTTCAGGAGTCTGATTTGTCTCACGTACCCCCAAGTTTCACCTCCCTTAAAAACCACTTGCTTTCACAATCAGGCATCAAAATACAAAAGTGTCACGATACACTATTACTGAAATATTACTTACATTCTCATTTTTAGCATAGAAGTATAAAATAAATCAATTGGAATATAAATATTGTACTTACATTTCAGTGTATAGTATATAGAAATTCAATGTTGATAAATTCAAAGTAATGCACATTGGAAAACATAATCCCAACTATATATATAAAATGATGGGGTCTAAATTAGCTGTTACCACTCAAGAAAGATTTTGAAGTCATTCTGGATAGTTCTCTGAAAACATCCACTCAATGTGCAGTGGCAGTCAAAAAAGCTAACAGAATGTTGTGAATCATTAAGAAAGTGACAGATAATAAGACAAAATATATTGCCTCTATATAAATCCATGGTATGCCCCATCTTTAAAAAGATATATTAGAATTGAAAAAGGTTCAGAAAAGGGCAACAAAAATTATTAGGGGTATGGAACAGCTTCCATATGAGGAGAGATTAATAAGAATGGGACTTTTCAACTTGGAAAAGAGACGACTAAGGGGGATATGATAGAAGTCTATAAAATCATGACTGGTGTGGAGAAAGTAAATAAGGAAGTGTTATTTACTCCTTCTCATAACACAAGAACTAGGGGTCACCAAATGAAATTAATAGGCAGCGGGTTTTAAACAAACAAAAGGAAGTATTTTTTCACACAACGTAGTCAACCTGTGGAACTCCTTGCCAGAGGATGTTGTGAAGGCCAAGACTATAACAGGGTTAAAAAAAAGAACTAAAGTTCATGGAGGACAGGTCCATCAATGGCTATTAGCCAGAATGAGCAGAGATGGTGTCCCTAGCCTCTGTTTGCCAGAAGCTGGGAATGGGCGACAGGGGATGGATCACTTGATGATTACCTGTTCTGTTCATTCCCTCTGGGGCACCTGGAATTGGACACTGTCAGAAGACAGGATACTGGGCTAGATGGACCTTTGGTCTGATCCAGTATGGCCGTTCTTATGTGCAGTATGAACAAGTCATTGTCTGTATGAAATTTTAGTTTGTACTGACTTCACTAGTGCTTTTTATGTAGAGTGTTATAAAACTAGGCAAATATCTAGAGGAGTTAGTGTACCCCTGGAAGACCTCTGTGTACCCAAGGGTACGCGTACCCCTGGTTGTAAACCACTTCCCTGTCATACCTGTGCATTATGAGGTTAGAGGGGTTTTTTACCTTCATGCTCCGTAATTGTACATTCAAACTGTCAAGTTAGTTGCAAGTCTGTCTCTCATTTCCCTCCTCTTCCCTCCCCCGCCCCAATACACTTGAAAGAAAGGGCTGCAATTTTGGCCAGCACTAGGCAGGATGTCAGAAAGCGAACAACAATGCCCTATTTTACAGTTAGGTCTAGTCCATTTATTCACTGTAGTCTTCTTTTCATATCCCAGCAAACTTCTCTTTGCTCCCAAGAATATGCCTAAAAAGAAGCTACATTAGTCTCTTGAAGTTGTGTATCCACATCCACCATAATAAGGTAACAGTGAAATAAGAGACTAATATAAGGCCCAGACTCTGCAAGAGATGTCAAGCAGGGAGACTTCTGCACATGTACAGAACCTGCCTTCAGTGGGGCTCCAGCATAGATTCAGCAATCTGCCCACTCACTGTCAGTTGCAGGACTAGAGCCTATTCAAGCAACAGATATATTTTGTTTTTCATTTAGACCATTACATTGAAGTGAGCTGGTCTGTTTATAAAATTGAGTCCTGTTTTCTAGTGATATTGCTGAATACTTCTCCTCTCCATTATAATTTGGACCTCTCAATCACCTCTAGTTTTATTATATTGTAGTTTTATATGGTCTCCACAGTGCCAAGTGCATGTGACATGCCTGGGAAAGGACAAACTGGTTTTCATTTTCACTTTTAAAAATGTTCTTTCCTTTAATAAAAAGATCTAGGACTACATACACTGAAAAAAATCTAGAGAAAAGATTCTTGTCTTCTGAAAGTAGCTGCCTGCTATTTATTTTTGGCATCAGTGTAGAACTTAGTATAGAAGAAGATATGGTCTTTAACTATGCTAAAAAGCAGGCCTGTTCTGCAACTATTATAGTTTCTTGCTCTGGTGGGCCGTGGGCATGGCTGGACATTTCATAAGGCCCACTGCCTGCTTCACTACAATACACTAATGCCCAATTCATTAGCATTTTGTCATCATGTTTACACACTTGTGTAAACTAAAATGATGTAAACAGACAATACTGTAAATAGAAACAACCCATCTAAATACATACAAAACAAGCTGAACTTAAAATATAAAATCAATACAGGTGACTTTAAATCTTATTAACATATATAGAATCTGTTTGGCCTACACGAGGTTGTGCTTAGGTTTATGTGGCCCTCCTGTGTAATAAGGTTGGGCACCACTGTTTTAGTCTAAAGATTCCCAGCAAAGGCAGGCATGTGATGCAGAAAATCTACAGTACTGAACCAAAACGAACCTCATTTACTTCACCACTTCCCCCGTAGTTAATTTTGACCCCTCAGACAATATATTAAGTGCAGTGCTATGGTACCCAACAGCTAACATTTTTGGGTCAAAGCCTTTACCTTATTCATACAAGATCCATGCTTGAAAGCTTATATATACACTTTTGGTTAAACCCACTGTAGAAAATATTCAAACTTTCCTCCTTTGCCCCAGCAGATGGAAGTGAGGATTCTCTCCTCTAGGGGAATATGTATATCAAGACAAATCCATAACAGCCTGATCTTTTGAATCCTTACATATACAAACACTCAAGAATTGCTACTCATAGCAAGAAGCATTGTTTTTCTTTCTTCCCATTGTTTGACCACTACACCTTAATCATAAATAAAAATATTAGAGCCCAATCCAGCAAAGCACTTCATGTCAGCACTGAGGGGCCAGAGCAGTATAAAGGGACATTAGTTTACATGAGAACTTGGGCCTGTTTATCAATAAGTATTGGAGGTTTTTAAAGGAATATTAGAACTGTAAGCAACAGGGTCCCGCCTGTTCAATCAAGTTTTGCTTTTGCTCTTTGGTAACTGGATTGGTAGAAATCCAGCTCTGTCCAATCTGTTGGCCTGTGTCAGACTAGATGATCACCAGGGTCCCTTCTGCCCTTAAAACCAATAACTACAAAGCAGTTTTGCAAATATACCTACATCTCAACTGATAAGGTCAGTACAATATGCCATAGATTGTTCAGCTTAATTGTGCAACACAGCATAGTTAAAAAAACTAGAATATGTCTACACTGTAATTAAACACCACGGGTGACCTGTGCCAGCCGACTTGGGCTCACAGGGCTCAGGCTGAGGGGCTGTTTAATTGTGGTGTAGACATTCAGGCTGACTGAAGCCAGAATGTCTACACCTCAATTAAACAGCCCCTTAGCCCAAGCCAACTGGTATGGACCAACCAGGGGTGTTTAATTGCAGTGTAGACATAACCTTAGAGACACATAAGTGTACATGTGAAGAGATTGTCAAAAAAAGAAGAGCAAACTATTTTAATATCCTGTGACCATGTAATGCTACACTCAGTGCAACATAGGAAAATTAGCTGTTTACCTGAAATTACACTACATGGATCAGAACCTGAGCTGGTGTAAGTCAATGTAGCTCTGTTGATTTCAGTGAAGCTGTGCTAATTTATACCAGCAGAGGATCCGACGCTATCTTTATACCATGCCTAGCACAATGGGGCTATGACTTGGTTGAGAAGTCTGGGCATTACTGCAATGTAAATGATAATATTAATAGTAACATGAGTGGAGCTACTATTTCCCTCTACTTGGTAGTGTGCCTCAGGGAGCTGGAGAAGACTTTGTATTATACCAACTTGAAAAAACATTGCTATCTGAAAGTTTTGTACCTACTATCTTTACAGGTAAGATATGTATCTGACCCTACTCCTGGCATAAGGGGTAGCTCCACTATTCCCAATTGTCCACTACCGTAAGATCCCTGAGGAAACTTACACTAGCGGTGTAAGTTAGAGCTGCACAGGTGTAACTAACTTATGCTAGAGCCAAGTAGCTCTGGATCAGGGGGTCACAGCCATCTCCCTGCAAACCCCTCCAACTCCACTGTGTTTGGCTAGGGCCTGGGTAGGCAACCTATGGCACACGTGCCGCAGGCGGCACGCGAGTTGATTTTCAGTGGCATTCACACTGCCCGGGTCCTGGCCACCGGTCCGGGGAGGCTCTGCATTTTAATTTAATTTTAAATGAAGCTTCTTAAACATTTTGAGAACCTTATTTACTTTACATACAACAATAGTTTGGTTATATATTATAGACTTATAGAAAGAGACCTTCTAAAAACGTTAAAATGTATTACCAGCACATGAAACCTTAAATTATAGTGAATAAATGAAGACTCGGCCCACCACTTCTGAACGTTTTCCGACCCCTGGGCTAGGGTGTGAATGGAGTAGAGAACTGAGCCTCAAATATCCTGACAGAACTTTGATCTTAAAACTTCAGACAGTAAATGAGTTTGAAATGACACATTTGTTGTCTGAGGTTTTGGATGCTTGAAGTTCTTGATGACAAATCTATTTGGTCAACAAGGATATTATACAATGGCTTCCCTGAATTACAGTCACTGCAGAATTCTGAAAAATGTAAATACAACATTGTGAAAAGAATGGGGGTGGGGGAGGGGAGCTAGTCACAAGATTCACAACAACAATGAATTCAAAGGGACCATATTTTCAAAAAAAAAAAAATCAAGAATTGGGACGCTTGCATAGCAACATTTTTAGGGTTGCAAAATAGTCATACCAAAGAGTGCACTTTTAAAAAAAAATAGTGTGCTAGTGTTGCTACTGTCAACTTCTGACTTAGTGACTCATGTATATTTCTTGGAATGGAGAATTTTTTTAAACCTAATGTAGTATTCTGGTTGGATTTATCATGAAGTACGAAGTGTTGACATTTACTTGGAACAAGAGAACAGCTTTGATCATGTCTACTTTTCTCTTCACTCCAAATCCTGTTCTTCCCATTGAAGTTCCACTGGACCAACTACTTGTGGTAAACATAGAGCAAGTTCTACTATTACAGAATTATGCCTTTACAAAAAATATTTGTTTATTATAAAAAGCTCAGGTGTTCTGGCCGATTAAATTAAAAATTGGAACATTTCAGGTGTCCTACAAATAGATACGGAATATCCTGGGGCGACAGAGTCCCAGTAAAATTGGGCTGTCGTTCAAGTGTAGATGTGTGAATTTTCAAACTTACACAATAAACTTGTCTTCCGATACAAGTTTTTTGTCATGGTGAAAGGTATTTTTTTTGTCTTTGCTATAGAAGTAGTTTTGATCATATACATCCGAAAAACAGTGGAATTTTACTATTCTCTTACACTTATCACTGACAAAAAAAAAATTAGACCAATAGCTATTTCAACTAAAAAAGTTAGAGGCGGGGAGAGAGGAAGGGGAAGGAAGGGATAAGAAATCTTACAATAAAACATTGCCTGCAACTTTTAACTATGGAGTTGTAAACAGCATCTTAATAATAAAACCTTTCCCTAAAGACCTCAGAAGCACTTGTTACAAATTGATTAATCATTCAAGGCAGCTAACATCCATGATTCACACTGCTAAATGTTTCTGTGGATAAAGATAATGAGATACAGAGTTGTAGTTTGTTCTGCAAACCAGGGGCTTGATCATAGTCACGTTAGGCTCCAAGGTGGTAGCCTGCAGAAGCTTCTTTGGTATGCAGCCTTGAGGCTATTGCTCCCTTGGAAATGACCACATAATGCAGTCTTTTTGGCATTAAATGGCTGATCATTGGTATTACATGTCCACCAAGTCTGCCTTTTCTAGGAGCACAGTTGATTTAGGAGCACATGTAGATATATTGCTCAGGGGAATTATATCACCATATTCAGTTCATACCCGTGGAGATACCAAATAGTACAATCTCCTTATCTCCTGGCCCAACACAAGCTGGAAGAAGGCCAGCAATAGAGAACAGAATGAGGGTTTCCATTCACTTATCCTCTTAAGCAGGGAAGAATGAGGGGATGTCTCTTGTTACAGCTCCCTTGGTTTGCCAAAAGTGACAATTTTTCACTCCCAACAGATATTTGAGCAGGTCTAATTCCATCCAGTATTGCATCATTACAAGGCCCCTAACCACTGAGGCAAAACTCTCTCAGCTCAGCTGGAAGAGGGAACTAGTGTATGTATCTGTAAATTTGACATTTCATCTAACAGAGGGCAGTGGATCAAACACACAGAAAAAGTGAGGGACGTACAAATACAGGCCGTGTGTCTGAAAAGCACTCTGAAAAGCAACTCCAAAAAAATGGCATAGTAGGGTTCTATGTTTACGGCCTCTGATTTCCCAGAATGAGTGTGTTCAATTTACAGATAGAAAACACCCTAACTGCAAACAGAACGTGGGATCTGGGTCAAAAAGGGTTCTCTCCTTCTTGTGCATCACCACCTGTAATAAAGGTCCTGGGAGCCAAATTAAACCTCTGCAACCCCATTGTCTTTAATTTATTCCCTCAGTGACACTTGTGAAAACCCTACTGCCTTCAATGTGGTGTGTACAGGCATAATAGATTGCACCGGAGTAAACAATTCTGTTGAGGAGATGCAGGAAGGAACAGAATCCAGGTCATGTCCTCTTGGCCAAGTTGGCTTTGCAGGGTGAATGGCAGTAAAGTAAAAACGTAATTTTTTTCCACAGAAGTCAGCATAGATGACTGCATACATCCAAGGAGCAGATCTGTTGAGGGTGCCTTTGCTATATAGCCATTTTCCAAAGTACCACCGCCTTGAAGGTCTCTACCCAATGAGCAACTCTGTTACACGTCAGGCTTATGGATGCTGAAATATCTTTGACTAATGCCTTATAAATCTGTAACCTCTCACCAGGTGCCATTAGCAGTAGTAAGGTTCTGGTTTCAATCCTGCCAGGGGGATTCCTTTTAAGATTAATTAAATGATTGAGATTGTCCCCTTCCCCCCAATCAAGCCAAACTTGATCCACTCCCAGGCCTTAGGAACTTAAATTTTAACCCACTCTATCTCCTTTGTGAGTGTTGCTTCTCCACTCACAAATATTTCCAAGCAGTCCTTGGGAATATGAAACCACCAAAACCACTTTTTTGAGAGGAAAAACCATAATCACCATATATTTACATAAAATAAAATTAGAAAAATTTAGTGTATGAGGGTTATGGATGACCCAGTAGTCAGTGGCATGCCTGGTTGAGGTCCAGAACTTATTCAGAAAACAATCCCTTCCCTTCTCCTGCCCCAGCCTCTCTCATAAATCCAATTAGACTCAGGGAAGGTCAAGGAGACAGCTGTCCTCAGACTGTCTGTCCTACTCTAATGAAACCCACAACCCAAACTTCCCTGTCTAGTCCCACAGTCAGCACCATAGGATTCAGAATTTCTCAATAGGAAACAGAGTAGAATACTTAGATAAACCGCTCAAGTTCCCTGTTGAATTTTGGCTCCCACGGCTGCTACTCTGAAACCTGCTTAACCAAAGTCCACTACGTCACAGCTCAGGGTGACCCACTTATACATCTCATAATTTCTCCCTATCATAATATCATCACATGCACCATATTCTATCATATCAATTCCAAAAAACAGAACACAAACTCCAGACATAAAACACTGTACAGGAATGCACTGAAGAATACATTTATGCAGATTGTCAGGCTCAATGCTAGCTTTTATCCCACCCACCTCACCCCCCTTCTCCTATGGAGGAAGCAGAGAACTTCAAGTCTTCTAGCTCTCAGGTTTACAAATGCATGTAGTAATAATTAATAATAGAAACCCATTTGTAGACCTCTGGCTTCTAGAGGGCAAGATAAATGCTTGAGCAAGTCTGATTTCAGTAAGTTTTCCTGACATTCACTAAATCGTGCACTGAGTCTTGATCAGTTTTGCATAGTTACAAGTTTTACAAGGAAATGTCACTCCATCTCATTCAATGACGGGAAAGGGGGCAGGGAGAGATTGATATGATAAGGATGGAGAAGTAGAGACTGCGATTGCAGGTGAATAAGTCTGATGGGTGGGGGTTAGTGATCCAGAGAAGAAGATTAGTGGGTGAATGTGACTGTTGGAGAGGTGAGGAGGTCTAGATTGTACATGAGTAGTTGGGATATGTGATGGAGGAATGGGTGATGCCAACAGGGGTGTATTTAGAAAAATCAGGACCATAATCGATCAAGTCACCATAAAAAACAAAGCAGTAGCCTCAACCTTATGCAGCATTAATTGACGCAGTCCAATAACAAATATACTCCTTCCTCAAAGTTATACCTTAACCAACATCTCCCACCCAAAAGACTCCTTAAAAAAAAACTCCTCAAGGCTTCCACTGTTTCCTGAAAGCCAACAGCTTTTGATTTTGGATTGAGCACCCAAATTCCAAAGTCCAGGGGCTGACCTCACTGAGAAACCATGCTAACAGCTCTTTCTTTTATATTGAATTAGCTTAATTGTAGCAGCAGACGATAAAGATGAAAGAGTGACAATTGTTCTTTGGAAGCAATCAATCCCAGAGGCCCACCTGCTTGGGGTAAGAGAATCTTTGTGGAGAGTTGTGGTGAAAGCGTACAGAAAAACATTTTGTTGTGGGGCCATTTTGTAAGTGTGGCTAAAGCACTGGATTATTAAGGGATTTAAACAGTTAGGATTCCTGAATTGTGCAGGAATCATTAATAGCATTCCCATTCTGTGCTTCTCACTCCCAGCACCAAAGCCAGCAGTGTTATAAGCCTTACTGGATCATCATGTTACCAGTATTTGTTCGGGTTCAGTTTCTGACTAGTTTGACTCCTGTGCAGTACATAAAAGTAAACCAGATAAGCCACCTGAGCAGTGATCAGTGCATTCTGGAGTGATAGTGGAAGAACTATTTGCACCATTGAGATTATGCCAGGACTGGCACAGTGAAAGATCACAGTGGTTAGCCTACAAAAAAAGTGGTTGTAACACCTGTTCAGGTTCTGGAAGCACTTGTGTGTGGTCATTTAGTGTGTTACAAGCATATAAGGAGAGCCAGAGTGGTTAACATGCCAAATTTCTCTAGTTTAGATAGGACCATCATGAGTGTTTTATGAAAACTATAAAAGTCTGCTTTATCATAGAATATTAGGGTTGGAAAAGACTTCAGGAGGTCATCTAGTCCAATCCCCTGCTCAAAGCAGGACCAACACCAACTAAATCATCCCAGCCAAGGCTTTGTCAAGCCAGGCCTTAAAAACCTCTACGGATGGAGATTCCACCACCACCCTAGGTAACCTATTCCAGTGCTTCTTTTGAAATAGGGAAGAAGAAGGATATGGCTTCTAAATACAATGAGAAAATAAGATAACCTTACCTCAAAATACCAAAAGAAGGAGAGAAAAAAAAAATCCAACTACATTCAAAGAAAGAAAAAAAAAAGAACTTTAAATTACAAAAGAGTAATGGAAGCCTGTTTTAACAGACAAAATAATTCTATTCTGAAACACAAAACAGGTACAAAAACACATTTAGATTTAATAGAAGAAAACATTTCTTCGCCAACAGACAATCTCATCTTTCTCCCAGAAAAGAAAGGTACAGTTTCCTTGCAACAACTGAAACTACTTTACTGTTTCTATCCTGGCTAGCAATAAAGCACTTCCCTTCCTATTATACTGCCACCCCGTGGTGAAAACTGCACTGAAAATAAAATCACCAACATCCACAAGTCTATGCCAAATTGTAATTGATGCATTTGTAACCAAAATTCTATATCACTGGACTAGCAGAGAACTGGAAAGTGTTGTTGAATTACACTGATCATTTCTTGTTAATTATGACCAGTATGGTTGACAAAAGACAGCACTTACAATGCCTTACACTTTTCAAAGCACTGCACAAACTTTAATCCTCAAAGCAAGACAATAATGGAGTAAAGATTAGAATATAGGGGCCTCTCAGTCCCTGGGCTGAATCTTCTAGATCACATTGCCTCAGTTCTGTTATTTTACTGTGCTAGCTCAGAGGTACACAGAATACATGATAAATTCTTATCACCAGGAAGAGATTGCATTACATGAAAAGTTGCTTTTATGGAGAATTTGAGACTCAGGTAAATGCAGAGTAGGAGTGTTATAATTTCCATATGGCCAAGCATATCCTATAAGATGCCTTAAATCCACAGACACAAAACCCTTGCATGCACTCTTCCATGCCTTTGAGGGTTTCTTGGTAGAGATGGATAAATAAAGACACAAATTATAGTTCCATATTTGTGAGTTCATTAGATGAAAGGCACTGAGGGAAAAAACATTAATTGGATTGGATGACCTGCTAATTATGGTTCACACACACTGGAGTTTTCTTACAAACATGCAAGCTACAGGAGAAATTATTCAGAACCAGGCAAAGACTACAAAAGTCAAAGTAGTCAGATAAATGTTTTCAGAATTAAATCTTTGAAGCAGACTGTGAAAACTCAGAAGTGTTACTAAGTGGAACAGACTCCTCTCACATTTGTAAATGTATAGCTACTGGACCAATATATGGCACCAATCACAAAGCCATCCTCATCCAAAGTACATGCCACTCCTCTGAGACTGCCACATATTTCCATTGTATGCAGAGAATGAAAATACTACACAGAAAACTGGCTACCGTGCATTCTGATGAACTTAGGTGTAACAAAAGCTTGTCAGCAGATGAATGTTTCAAGTCAGTGCCTCTCCACCTTTTGGTCTAGCTGGACACACCGTACAAGAGGTAAAGATTGCTTTTACTGGGGGAATCTGTCAGGGAATGTCATAAACAACATTTACACAAGATTGATTCTTTCCTGTAAATATTCATATCTATTCCTATTAATCGAAAATGCCCCCCTCCCCCCAGCAATGGGAAGAGTTGAAAGACACTAAGAAAACACAAATCTGAGGACCATATTATAGTTGACTCAGATGCCATCTGCTGAGATTCTGGATATGCTTCAGATACTAAACCAGGAGTAGGCAATCTATGGCACGCGTGCCAAAGGCGGCACACGAGCTGATTTTCAGTGGCACTCACACTGCCTGGCCAGCAGTGGTGGTTCTGCATTTTAATTTAATTTTAAATGAAGCTTCTTAAACATTTTAAAAACCTTATTTACTTTACATACAACAATAGTTCAGTTATATATTATAGACTTATAGACAGAGACCTTCTAAAACGTTAAAATGTATTACTGGCACGCGAAACCTTAAATTAGCGTGAATAAATGAAGACTCGGCACACCACTTCTGAAAGGTTGCCGACCCCTGTACTAAACACTGTGAATGAACAGTCAATACCCTTATCCAGAATTCCATCTTACTACTTCAAGCACTGAGAAAAAATAAAAGTTCCCAGGTTCACTAGCATGAGGGTGTATTGGTGCCATCAGGATGAATTGGTGCTTCTGTGAAACCTCACAGAATAATCCCCTTTTAACCTGAGGAAACAAACAGATGTGCTGCTGAAGAATTTAGAGGAACCGATCATTGCTGAGCTGGTAAGTGGTTCTCCCGCACAGATAGGTCTCATCTAAGTCATTCCAGCCAGAGCAGCAATTTGCATGGACATGAGACTCACATACACTAACACTCCTTTATTGATCTCACCAATGGTTAGTTATATTATTCTTCTATTGGGTAATACCACTGTATTTTCCAAGCTAATCTCAACAAAGGATTTCATCAGCTGCTGATATTGTCTGCATCTTGATATTTTCCAATGGGGTACTCCAGCTTCTCATTGTGCAAACCACTTTGTAAGAGAAGCATTGTAGCAGGGCAGCGGCCTCCTGAGCACTCCCTCATAGCCAGATATCACTGCACGGCATCACCCTGCCTCAGTGTCCCTCTCAGTTTGGTAACAATGAGTTCACTTTAACAGCTCACAAAGAGAAGCCAAACACCGTACTCTGCATTAGTGTGTCTCTTTTTAATGGAGCTTTCTGGAAATGGACTTAAACAACAGTTTACAGGCTCTTGTCTCAGAGCCCAGGCAAAACTTGAGTCCCCAAACAAAAAGTCTTTGGGTTCCAGCAACAACTCTTTCTTCTGTGAGGCTTCAGGCTTGATCAGGGTCTCTCCCTGGCAGGAGAGCTTTATAATCTCGTTTGTTCCAAGTCTCTCTCAGGCCTTCCTGCCTAGAGAGCTCTGTTCTCCCTTTGGAGCTCCCTGATGCTCTTTTATAGGGGAAATCACTGATCCCTCTCAGGTGTGCCTGCTTAGTAATTAGGGTTAGCTGGCCCCAAGCCTCTAGCCCTTAAAGGGGCAAGACACCCTTACAAGCAGCTTGTGGACCACCTTTCCTCTCAACACCATTTATTCTGTGAGTACCTGGAAGGGCTGGTACTATGAACTCTGGGTGTTCCATGGACCATAGTTTGAGAACCAGTGTATTACAACATTGGTCGGAAACACTATAAAATAGTGTGTTAGTTGAAGTGTGTTAAGCAAATAAATATTATAAATACTTTAAAATCTTTCCCAGGAAAATATGTACTGATATTTTGGGTTAATTACAATAACATATTATAATTACATTGCCTTGACATATATAGGTATACATATATAGGCATACATACCATATTTTGTTATTACCCTTTCCCTTCCCCCCTCCCAAATATTTAAACACAACCTTAACATGGTTTATTTATTTAATCCTTCACATTAACTTTTTTTGGTGGTGGGGAGAGGGGAACAATGTTTTCCTGGGATGGAGGAAAGTCTCAGGAGACTAGAAGGAAAGGAAAGCTAAAGGAGATGAGGAATTCAAGACACTTGTAGAGGAATCATTCAGTTCATTCTCAAAGTCTCCAGTTATACAGATGAAATCTTGGTATATGGAGAATCTCAACTGAAAGATGCTGTAGCCCTTCAAATAGTTTTCATGCAGACATGTGATGCAGACAATTTTAACCTGAAAACCTGGAAGTGTAACCTCAGTAAAGCCACCATTCGGTTTTCTCTGCCAAAGAAGTGTAGCGTAACATAAGGTCACAGCGATCAAGACAACGTCCACAAAGCCTAAAGAAGTTGACTCCTTTTTTAGTATAACTAAGTAGCATGCACACTATGTCAAAGATTCTATACAGTAATTGCAACTTTATGGCAATTTACAAAGCAAACAAAAAGCCATTTAAAGGCATTTACCAGAAAGCTTTTGATAAAAACCAACCAAGAAATTGATCATGTCTGACATGACAAAGATTTATTTGGATCCAGATCTGCTTACAGAACTAATGACTGATAGTCTGTCACACTGCCTGGTATGGGGCACAGCTAAGAGTGCTAATCTCCGATCAGACTGCCAGAATATAGAGCATATACCCTATATTTCATCAAACCAGTAACAAATGTGTGCTTCCAAAATACTGTACAAGTTGTTATGGAGCCACAGACAGTCCCCCTGCCACTCATGTACCACACAGACAAACTAGACTTTGTGATAAATGATTATTAAAACCAGAAATCACAAATATTAGGTTCTTCCAGTTCCAAAGAACCAAACACCCACCCCATGTGAATATATATTTCAGATCTTACCCAAAAGCCATGCTGGTAGCCAGTCCTTTAGTAAACTAAAAACTAAAGGTTTACTAATATAAAAAAGGAAGAGCATTATTAAGAGGTTAAAATGAATCATATACGTTACAGATGATTTCAGAGTTTGTAGGTCAGGATAATAACAGTGATGTTAAATCTGCCAGTTTGTAATAAGTCTCTCTGGTTCATCCCAAACACTGGAGTCCTCAGTCCATTGTTCAAAGCTCTCCTTTTGTTAGAAATCATAATCCAGAGATGTGGAGCAGGAAAGAGGAAAAGAAGTGATGTCACAAGTCTCCACTTTTATATCCCCAGCCCATGTGCATGGAAAGTTACTCGCACAAACATGGAGTCTTGGATCACATGTCCTTACATGCCATCGCTGAGCTATGCCTTACATGCCATTGTCTCTGTGCCTTCCGGGCTCACTGAAGAGTTATCAACACATGGCTGACTAGCCTCAATGCAAATCTGTCTTGTGGGTGTTATCCGGGAACACAACGCATTTGAGATGCAAACACATAGCAAATAGTCATAGCTTCAGATACAATGATGATACACAGATTTAAACAGGATAATAATACTTAGCAGCTCATAACTTTTCCAATGATACCTTACAAGGCATACTTTGCCAAATATTTACCACAATTGTGCAACTGTGGTGATGCAATAGTGGTGATACTTTAGTGTACACATGCTCATCTTTCTTTCTATACACAGTGTCACCCAGTCCATAGGGTTAGGTGCTGCTCACACAAAAAACACGAGACAGACTCCAAATAAGGGCTGTGTCCTACACAAGCTGAAGTTTGACACCAATGGAACAGAAATTCTTCACATGCTGTGAAGGAGAGTTTAGCAGTGGTATGGGCATCTGCGCTCTTTTGTTTGTACACAAAGCACTGTTGGCCATTGTGACTAATCACCATCTTTGGTAACCCAAGAGCTAGAATTCCTGCACCTATGGAACTATATGTATTCAAGACTATGACTGCAAGATAACATACAAACACGGAAGAGAAGATAATCCTTCTAATTGTTTATCATTTCAGTCACTTCATTTCGGCATGGAGGAATATATCAGCTTTTTGGTCTCACATGCCATATACAAAGCACTGACTATTGATGACATTCGATGTGCCTCTAGGGAAGGCAAAGACCCCATAGTATTATTACTTTCGGCAACTGACTAAAGTGGAAGGTGTTAAATTGAAATCAATCTCATTGACCCAATCATTAGACAGTCTAAGGATCAGTATCCTTCCCCCACTAAGTTACAGGGAGGGAGAACTGTTGCTCAGGTTACAGTTTTATATGACATCACCATTTACATGCGCCAAAGATTTTGCTAGCAATGACCTGATAACAAATAATTAGATATATTATTAAATAACTTTTAGATCATTTTCCTAGATCATGAATGGAATAAAACAGGTTTTTTTTTAATTTTGCTTCACAATTCACTTTCAACAGAAAACACAAAAACTGTGGGAGAAGAAAAGAAGAAGCTGTAGGGCATGCATGTTGACTGAAGTAATTGTTTATGAGACTTGCAATTGAGTGCAGCCTATGTTTTTTAAAAGATCAAACAATAATAATATTATGTGGCCACAAAAATGTTAAGACTTTTTCTATGTATATCTTTAAAAGACTGTCAATATTTGCTTCAGTTTTAAATTGAAGTAAGCAAGGGAAAGTTATACAAATAATAGAAAGCTGAGAATTTTCAGAACAGGACCTACTGTATCAAATGGCAAAAGCTGATATATGTCCAATCACCTTCCAAGTTACAAAAGAAAAAACAGAATACTCTGCCATCTAATACATGGGAGGTCAACTGCAAGTCACCATTGCTAATCTTCCTTCTCAAAACTATTAAACAATGGTCCTACAAAGGAGGGGGAGGAGCACTATCAGATATGTTAATTGTCATCTTCTGTTAATTCTAAAACTTCCAGGGGAAACAAGCTGAATGTAGAACTATTGTAAAAGGCATTTTGTAAAATAGAAGTTAATTTAAAATAGCAAGTGTGTCTCAGAGGAATAAAACCCTTAGCAATTCCATCTTAAAGAAGCATTCTGGTAAATTAAATCCACACTGGTATAGCTTTCACTAAACTATGTCTTTTCCAAGTCAAAATAAAAATCCAGAGCCTCAAATCAAAGTGGAAAACTAGATCTCTTGTCTATTGTTTTTAACTCCATTTACAGAACAGTTATATTTAACATACCAGATCATCCATGGCAGAAAATTTACCATGTCTTGTAGCATTGTATTTAAAAAAAATGAATGCCAAATAATAAACATACATACAAAAGCAGACAATGCCAAAAGAGGACAATCATTATACTCATTAATGAGTCAAATGTCTTCCCTGGTTCACTTGACAGGTTTTTTTTGAGTGGGTGGGTGGGGGTGCATCAAGGACAGTTCTAGCTTCTTCTGATGATTTAAAATCATGCGTATGACCTCCACATATCCAGCTAGACTGCATTTGGAATAAGGCAACTGCTGTCAGTCTCAAAGTATGACAAATTTAGCCTCTGCAAAGCTTTTTCTTTTCTTTAGCAGCAAGGGGATGAAATCTAGATAGATGACCATACAAGATGCTTGATATTTGAGATTAAGGGCAGCTAGGCTCTGAGACAATCTACTTTTATTACTAGTCCCAGGACAATTTTGATCATTTGTGCAGATAGGTTAAAAATAAGATTTTCTTGAAAGCAGATATCTAACAGCTAGGTGGGAAGTTAGATTTGCTGAAGGAGGCTAGGTTAACAGATCATTACCTATCTCTCACAAAAAAATTTACAGCTTCTTTTCTAACTACTCTCACGAAACCTAACTAGCTATAGACTGGTGGCTCTTATTTTATTCTGCTATATATCTATTTTGTGTATAAGAAAACAAAGCATGTAGATGTTGCATGCTATCCAGATACTGAGTTATATTCTCCATTGCTTTGCACCTGGAGAAATTAAGTACAAATATGCAAAAGGTGGTATAAAAATGTAACCAAATCAGAATTTTCCACTCATTTACTCTAGTGGGAGGGTTTTACACTCACCTTGCTCAAGTGTAAATGGCTACACATGATGCAAGGCAGAAGGAAATGAAGCCCACCATGGTTTCAGGATCTGCACGACAAGATCTTATTCCCAGCATTTTAGAAGAAATATTTTCTACTTTGCCTTCTGTGATGTTTAGAGAGTTTTTACCTCATGAAGTCTTGAGTCGAGTCCAAACTTTTGGTGGTTTCAGACTTTACATTTTGCAGCTTTGCTCCTCATCCAAAAATCAATGGCATTGCTTCTTGGGGAACTGTAGTAGGTTATACCCCTCTGGCACCCCTTTGGGGAGAGGGTGGGCACTGCTTCTGTCTCAAAGTCCAGAATGCAATCCTCCAGCTGTGCTGCTCAGGTCATCTGCCCCCTTGATAAGGGTGGAATGTAGGGGAGGGGCATGGTCCAAGCAAGAATTCAGGATGCTTCTGCAGCCCACAAAAAGTAGAGTTCAGGGCCTTTTGGAAGCCAAAGAGAAAATCCCAGCCCCTCTCCTTTCTGACAGGGATTGAGCAACCAAGGCTCTCAAGCAGTTTCCCCAGTCAGCAATGCCTACTTCCAGGGGCATGGAAGTTCTGAGATACAGCCCTGCCCCTTCAGAGTGCCACCCAAAACTGAGCAGGGATCCATCCTTTTAAGGACCTGCTCCTGGGTTGAGGCTGATCATGTCCAGGGAGCTCTTTAATCCCTTCCTGATTGAGATGGGGGATCTGCTCCACCACAGGACCATTGTGATTATCTAGTCTGAGCTCCCATATAACAGGAGTTAATCAACTAGAGCATACCTTTTAGAAAAACATCTAACAGAGTTCACTTACCATTCAGGCACCTCCTTGTGGCTGCATATGGGGATTAGCTCCTTTCAAGTCTGATACTCCACCTTCCACTGATTGCTCACACCTTGTTCCCCTTCACTCTCCAGGGCTCGCAGAGCTCCCTCTTCATGACTCAGCCCTCCAGACAGGTGACTGTATAGTCCTCCCTTTCCAGGGTATCAAAGTCCCCTGCATGAGCTGTCCACATGCCATTCCAGACAGTCTTCCTGTGCCACTTCCCCAGCAGCTGGTAGGGGAACCCAGGCCCACCCACTAATCCAGGTTCCAGCACCGGAACCCTACATCCAGCAACTAGGGTGTGCTTGCTCCCAGACCCTGTTGCTATTCCCCTGGACTCCTTCCTACTTCTCTTCTCTACCTTCTGACCCACCCCTCTGAGTTTACCAGCCCAAATGCACTCTCCTGGGAAGTAACAGTAGACTACTTCCCCTCTTTGACTTCTTGCCAGACTCCAGAGCCCCAAACAAATCTCCCGTTTCTCAGGGAGCAACCACAGATTACTTCCCCTGTAGCCCCCTTCTATTGTCAACTTCCTCTTTATACCAGCTCAGTCTGCTCCTTCCCTGCTGAACTTCATCTTTCATTGGGTTTTGAGTCCTGGCTCTCCTTCCGGTGCAGCGTAAGATAATTGACCTAACTTAAACCTACTCTGCTTTGTGTGGGGTAGATGCTCCATCACAGCATACAAATGATTTAAGGATTCCCATTGATGGAGAATCCACCACAACCTTTGTTTAATTGTTCCAATAGTTAATTACCCTCAATGTTAAAAATGTGCACCTTATTTCTAGTCTGAATTTATCTAGCTTCAACTTCCAGCCTTTGGATCTTATTGCACCTTTGTCTGCTAAATTGAAAAGCTCACTGTGACAGATGCGAGACCTTGGAAGTGTGGAAATTTCAAAAAACTAATATATCGTGCCAGACACTACGAGCCCAGGGATTTGTCATAAACTTGTAGAACTATAAATGTTATATATATATATATATCAATCTTTGTGAGCTAGAGGTCATATTATAGCCCCATGAGTAAGAGATACCAAGCTTCCCCCAAGAACTAAAATCAGAGATGGGGATAGATAATTACAGCAGATCCCAGGACAGGCAAACAACTCCAGAGGCGTACACTCCTGGAGTTGATATCAGGTACGAGAAGCCCAAAAGACAAAGAAAGAGCTTGTGGTATAAGGAATAAGCCTGAACTGACTGAGTGACCCCCCTGTGGATCCAAAAATTGTCATGAGATTGTAACAAAGAGAGCAAAAGCCTGTTGGTAGGTGTCAAGGACTAGAACCTGCTGGAGTCTCCATGTGGACTGTTTATTGTTTTATAGTATTTTTCTCTGTAATGTTTTTGTCCAAAAATAAATGTACTATGCTTTGTGGAAGCTGGCTGGTCATTGGTAACCATTGTCTCTGTCCATTGTGTGACAACAAATTGCACATGCTGGACTAAGGTCAGACCTTCTGGGATAGTCACAGTCACTTACAAGGGGACTTCAAGCCTAAGTCCCTGGTCTGGAGGGAGAGGGATCCTGATCCCTGCCCATAAAGAGGTGACAGCTGGAGACCTGAGACCTAAAGAGGTTCTGCTGAACAGGCTGCAGGGGGAGAAGAAGTATAGTTAACTCCAGACCAGACACCCTCTATTATCAAATGTATGTTCCTGAAGTAGGTAATTCTAGGTTATGATCAAATCACCCTTTAACCTTCTCTTTGATAAGCTAAATAGACTCAAGGAGCTCAATCGTTAAGGCATTTTTCCCAATCCTTTAATCATTCTTGTGGCTCTTCTCTGAACCTTCTCCAATTTACCAGCATCCTTTTGAATTCTGAACAGCAGAACTGGACAGAGTATTCTAGCACTAGAAGCACCGGTGCCAAATACAGAGGTAAAATAAACCTCTCTACTTCTACTCAAGATTCCCCTGTTTATACATCTCAGGATCACATTAGCCCTTTTGGCATGGGCAGTGGGTTGCATAGGCTGGGGGAGGCTTTGCCTCCGCAAACAGTCAGGTGTGACCTCACCCCCTGCCATGACGCTCCCTGCATGCGGCTCCAGCACCCTAGTGCTCCGCTGGGGCTGGGGCCAGCCGCCTTCCCGTGCTCCAGAGCTGGGGAGGCTATGGCCAGCAGCTGGCTGCCCCCCTGGGCTGGGGAAGCTGGGGCCGCGCGCCACCTGCCTTCCCGTGCTCCAGACCTGGGGCCACGTGCTTCCCCCCCCCCGCCCTCCCGGTGCTCCTTTGGGGCTGGGGGGCTAGCCATGGGACTGGGCCAGTGGCCGTGGCAGGGAGAGGGTGGCAGGGGGGCTCTGGGCTCCAGCAGGGGTGGCATAAGGGGTGGGGCTGGGGGCTAATCTCCCCCAGCCGGCAGTTCACGCGCCGCCCATGCCTTTTGGCCACAGCATTGCACTAGAAGCTTTCGTTCAATTGATTATCCTGGAAAGCAGAGACTGTGAAAAAGACTTTGGGGATTATGATGGATAGAGTCCTCCCTCCTGTAAGCATAGCCTTCCTTCTCAGTTCCTAGATGTATGACTACACATTTAGCTGTACAAACACTTATTGTTGGTTTACAGCCAGCTTACAGAGTGAACTGAATTGTTCTGTATTAGTGACCTGTTCTCTTCATTATGTACCACTCTCCCACCCTTTGTGCCTTCTGCAAACTTTTTCAGTGATGATTTTATGTTGGTCATTGATAAAAACGTTAGATAGCCTAAGGCCAAGAATCGATTCTTGCAGGACCCCACTAGAAACATACCTACTCAGTGATGAGTCTGCTTTTGAGATCTGTCAGTTTTTAATCCATTTAATGTGTGCCATATTGATTTTTTTATCATTCTAGCCTCTTCAACAAAATGTCATGCAGTACTATGAAGTCAAACGCCTTATAGAAGTTTAAGTATATTACAACAATACTATTACGTTTGTCAATCAAAGTGGTTATTAAAAAAAAAAGATCTAGTTAGTGTGACAAAATCTATTTTCCATAAACCTACGTTGATTGGCATTAACTATATCACCCACTTTTAATTCTTTATTAATCAAATCCCATCTCAGCTGTTCCATTATTTTGCCCAGGATCAATGTCAGGCTGACAGGCCTATAATTACCCAGGTAATCCAACTTACCTTTTTTAAATATTGGCATAATATTAGCTTTCTTCCAGACTTCTGGAACTTCCTGATTTTTTAAAAAATGAGTGTTGGAACAAAGTCAACGTTAACAGTCCAGCAAGCTCCTCAGCCAGCTCTTTTAAAACTCTTGGATTCATTTTATCTAGACCTGCTGATTTAAAAGAGGTCTAATATCCCCCTAGCTACTGATGGACTGAAAGTATTCATATCATATGCTGATGATGAAATGCATTGTTTGGCTTCTTCCCAAATGCAGAACAGAAATGTTTATTGAATGCTTTACCTTCTCTGCATTATTGACAATTTCATCATTTCCATCTACTAATGGAAAATTCCAATGTTGGTGTCAGCATGTGAAAAAGCCAATTTAAACAGACAGATTAAAAATAGCAGGTAGGCAAGTAGAGCTCAAAGAAACAAGGGCTGCCTTTACCAACAAAGTGAATTTTTAAAAGTTGAAATGTCTTTCCATGTTTTTCCACACCAAAGAGAAAATACATCTTTTGATTTAATGAATGCATTGGGAATCAAAGGAATGAGGAATGATTTTTTCCCTGGTCTTACAACAACCTTAAATGAAAGTCAAAACCAATCCACTCTTTTCATGAGAACACCATGATGTTTAGTATAATTGTACAAAGAAAATCTGGGCAAGTAATTAATAAATAATAATAAAAACACCACGCCTGGCACTTTAACTTGTCTAGATTTTCTTTGTAGATATATAGTACATTTTATGGTGTTCTCTCATGGACAAGTTGTGATGCTGTTGAAAAAGAAAGATGACCATGCTTATCACCACTGATCTATCAACACTATTGCACGAATGTGAGAAATCTTATACAAATGATGCCTTGCAGGATATCATTGGAAAAGTTGTGATCTGTTGAACAATGTTATCCTGTTTACATGTGTGTATTATCATTTTATATGAAATTATGAATCTTTGCTCTGTGTTTGTATCTCAAACATTGTGTTCCTGGGTAACTCCCACAAGACAGATTTACATCAAGACCAGTCAGCCATAGTTGACAGGCCATTAAGGAGAATCAGTTCTTTCAATGGGCTCCTCCTGAGGATGCCTCAGAGAGCATTTAGACAATGGATCCCCAGTGACTGAGCAGGGCAGGTGGAACACATGATCCCTGACTCCATGTTTGTGCCAGTAACTTTCCATGCACAGGGACTGGAGTGGGGGATATATATTGGAGACTGTGACATCTCTGTCTCTTTCCTCCTCCACACCTCTGGACTATGATTTCTAACAAGGAAGCTTTGAACAACGGACTGAGGACCCCCAGCCTTTTGGGTGATCCAGAGAGACATACCGCAAGCTAGGAGATTTAACATCGCTACTATTATCCTGATCTACAAACTCAGAAATCAACTGTAATGTATATGATATACTTCAACTTTTTAATAACTCTCTTCTTTATTAATAAATCTTTAACTAAAGAGGGGTTGCAGCATGGTATTTGGTAAGATCTGAAGTATATATTAACGTAGGGTGGGGTCTGGTTCTTTGGAAATGGAAGAACTTAATATATGGAATTTCTGGTTTTAATAATCACTTATCATAGAAGTCTGGTTTGTCTGGGTGGTGCATGAGGGGCTAGAGAGCCTGAAGGGGACTCTCTGTGGCTCCATAATAACACGTGCAGCATTTTGGAAGCATGCATTTGTTACTGGCTTGGTGAAGTGTTGTGATAGAATACACCACCAGTCTGGGGTATAGGTCCTGTATTCTGGCAGTCTGACCTGAGATTGGCGCTGACCTGACTAAGTGGGATTTTTACCCACGAAAGCTTATGTCAAAATAAATCTGTTAGTCTTTAAGGTGCCACCGGACTCCTCATTTTTGAATTAGAGAAATGGGAGTTGCCATTGGGGTGGGGGCACAGTGAGTGAGCTACTGTAGAGGTGACAGTATGCGGAACGCACACTGTGGAGGTTAGCCTGTAGCTATGTACTGAAGAGGTCTCTGTCTGCAAGAAACTTCCTAAAGAAAAAGATTTGGATTACCCGGCTAAACAAGTTTCTCCTTAAAAAGCTGAGGCTTGTGATTAACACTAAACACCAGTACTAGCTTTTGTAGAGCCCAAAGCAAAGTAGAATGTGCACCTATCCATTCCCCCTCTCCACACGTGGGTCCGAATCCTGCCATCAGTTCTGCCCCAACAGCCCTTTGCCCATGTGGAGCCCTACTGATGTCAATGGCGCTGTGCACAGGTGCAATGGAGGGAAGCAGGGGATGCTCAGGCAGTATTCTGTGTAACTACACTCCCCTTCTTCTTGCACCTCAGCTTAACTTTTTGCTGAAGCACAGGCCAAAGTTCTGTCTTTTCAGAAAGCATTACACAGAGCGAAACCTCCAGGCTTCTTTGAGTCCTGTCTACCAGCTCACCGGCAGTGAAAGGGCTGAATTAAATTCTTCCACCACTTTTTATCTTGTACCAGCATCACAGCTTTTATACAGCTGTAAACCTTTTTGTTCTATGTCATTCTTCACCGTGCCTATCCAATGCATCCTTGGTCTTCTGAATTTTCTGCTCTGTCAGTTATTCTCTGTAAAACTTCTTGGTCAGTGCTGTGAGGTCAATATTGTCTGCAAATCTAAAGTTATGCACTGTCCTCCCACATAACATGACTCCTCCTGTTTCATTTCTCAGTGCTACGGCCATTAATGCTTCTAGTACCAAGCTGAACAAATCTAGTGATAATATGCATCTTCGTCTCATTCCTATTATCATCCTGAACCATTCTGTCATCTCCTTGTTAACTCTCACCACACTCAACGTGCTATAGATGTTTTCTATTAGCTTGATCAATTTCTTGGGGATGCTATGTCACGTTCTGAGATGCAATTCAAACCAGCGAGAGGTCGTATCACTGCTTGTATTATAATGCCCGAAAATGCATCTGTTGCTTGTGGCTCCCTGCCTAGGAGACAGATGCAGCCAGCATGCACTTCATGTTCTGTATGAATCAGGGCTGTACAGCAATCACTTTGAATCCAACAGCCTGCCAGCAGTTATCACAGACACACTCTTGTCTTTACCAGACTTGACTGATGGTAGCAGGTGACCCTAACAAAACCCCAGTCCTGAACTTTCTCAGACCTATGTGCACTGCAATGTCCAGCCCTTTCCTGCAACATTTGGAGGAATAATAAGATCTGTTTGCTCCTTTAAAGAGATAAAACCCACCAGCTTGCAACAAATGCAAAGTTTATCATGTTCTTCATTTGCCCAGGAAGTGATATTGAAGTCCACTTTCTCTGCAGCTTTCTTGATTGTTCATTATCACCAGGCTGCTGTTTGGGCAGATATTTAGTAGTGTAAACCGCAGGGCTATTCTTAACCTCTATTTACCAGGGTTTTACATATATTTCTCAATTTCAGAGAGTATTATTTGTTAGCAAAACAAACATTCAATGCATGCAAACACAGTGTAAATAGTACAAAACATTGTAAATAGTATTTGGAATTCTATGAATAGCTTTTAAACAAAAGCTACTAAGACAGTAAATCTACTGATGTTTATTATACAGATTTCCCCTTTTCGTTTCTGTTACACATTCAGACGTAACCTTTCCACATAACATGCTTCAGCCATTGCATCAAAACACATGGCCCTCGGATCACCTCTTAAAGTTTTATCAGTCTTTATAGTGTGACCTGGTGTGATAATTGGACCTGCAAGTGTTCCTTAATTCTGAGCTGAACTGTAAAAAGTACATGTAAGCTGGCGCGCATCCGCTTCTGAGAGAGGCCACGCCTCCTCACAGTTTGGTCTGCTACTGCTAGAGTCTTCTGCACAGAAAGAAAAAAAAAAGGGGGGGGGGGGGGGAATTAGCGGTTCTCAATGGGCCCCGGCCTTCAAGCGGGACAGGGCCGTAAACAGTCTGGGCTCTAGTCTGCAACCAGGCAAGGCAGTAGTAGTTTACTCATCCAGTTGTTAAGCAGAGCGGGACAGCAAACAGTCACGGCTCTGGCCTGCAGTCAGATAGAGCTGTAGTACCAGCCCAGTCTATGGAGCTCAGGTAGGGGTGAGTGTGCCGCACACTCTATGGAGCTCAGGTAGGGACGCCCAAGGAGTGCAGGTCTCCTGGCCTAAGGAGGGTAGGATGGCAGGGGGGGGACACGGGCCCGCCCAACTCCACTGCATCCCAGCCCAGGGCCCTAACAGTGGCAGAGTGGTCCGCCACTGGGTCAGCGGGGATCCACTCGCAACACACTGACCCTGTATCAGGCCAGCTCTCAACCAGACTGTTGCCTGGTTTCCCTGGGTGGCTTCCTACCCTCCCCTGCGGGTGTACCTGCGTCCAGGGGTCATCCTCAGTCTCCCCGGGATACACTGCCAAGAGTAGCAGCAGCAGCATCAGGCGTGGCAGGGCTTTCTGGAAGCTCAGGCTGGTCTCTGGGGCAGCAGCAGTTCTCCTTGGTGTCCCACTCCAGCAGCAAGGAAGAAGCATCTGTCTCCTTCAGAAGCGCTCTGTCAACTGAGCTGCTGGGCCGTCCTTTTATACTTCCCCTTCCTGTTCTCCCCCTCTGCTTCCAGCGTGTGGGGCATAGCCCTCCTGGCTCCGCCCTCCAGGTGGCTTGTGGAGTTACCTCTGTGTCAGAGGGAGGCCACATCTCCTCGCTACAGTACATGAAAGTTCTTAAGATGTCACAATAATCTATAACAACAAAAGGTTAATGGAAAAAGGTGCAAAAAGGAGACAGACTAAATTATTCCAAACAAAAAAGGCCTGCTGATATAACCCAAGGACTGTTAAGAAAAGATCATGGTTGGTAAACAAGAAAAGTGTGGAACCAGAAACCAGTGAACCAAAATTGGTGTATCAGAAACTAGGCCTAATTGGCAGACAAACTAATGAGGGGATGGGCTATTCCACCCATCATTCCATTTTGGGGTCCTTAAAGAAAGACTTTGAAAGAAAAATTGGCTACTGCAACAAGCTTCACTATCAGGACAGTCACCCCACCATCTCCCGGAACCCCAGGCCTTCATCATCCTTTTCCTGAGAGATATCCTGACCAGATCAGACCAGGGAGAGGGACCCAGTGACATCACCACCTGTACTGGCTCCAGATGAATCCCAAACATCTCCTGGGATGAAATGGGAATGGACTTTAACAACAACAGCTCCAGCCCATCTCAGCTAACTTCTCCTTTCCCCCAAGTGTCAGTTATTAGCATCTTTTGACAGTCCTTTAGATCAGTGCTTCTCAAAGTCGGGCCGCCACTTGTTCAGGGAAAGCCCCTGGTGGTCCGAGCCGGTTTGTTTACCTGCCACGTCCGCAGGTTCGGCCGATCGCGGCTCCCACGGGCTGTGGTTCGCCGCTCCAGGCCAATGGGGGCGGCGGGAAGCCGCGACCAGCACATCCCTCAGCCCGCGCCGCTTCCCACAGCCCCCATTGGCCTGGAGCGGCGAACCGCGGCCAGTGGGAGCCGCGATCGGCCGAACCTGCGGACGTGGCACGTAAACAAACTGTCCCGGACCACCAGGGGCTTTCCCTGAACAAGCGGCGGACCAGCTTTGAGAAGCACTGCTTTAGATGGTATCAGGGAGGGCTTTTTCCTTCTAAAAACTCTCTCCAGCTAAAAGAAAAGGGAACAAGGGGTGTTATTAAGATGAAAGCCATAATTAATACATCACATTTCAAATGGTTTATCTGATCTCCTTTTCTTTATCTTTAATAAAAGGTTAAAAGGATTTTTAATGGTGTTTTTGACATGGTACTAAGCAGGCTGAGGCCTCTATAGAAAATCCCAAACCTTGTTTAACACTTTTTAATATTGAACAGTGACTGGATTATGTTAACACCTTTGGCTCATATATTCCATCTAATTTAATACAGACCATAGCATGTAGTGTGTGACACCCGGACTCTTCAGAGCTTGAGAAGAATGGCACAAATCTCAGTCCTTTCAAACACTTCAGAACCCTGTCAGCAAAGAGCCTGAGACTCTCCATAGCTAGCAGTATTCCACCCCTTGGGTTAATTGCTGACTGGTCCTGTCAATTGCTGGTGAAACAGACATCTGTAGCCTGTATCTAAAGTGGTAGAGATATTTGGATCAGCATATTAAATATAAATTTACAGGATCTCTATAAGGATCTCACTCTATAGGGCAACATTTGCTTCCCATAAGCCCAGGTAAGTCAGGCAAGAATTCACAAACCCTCATCTCACTAAGTGTTGCACCATTCTCTCTCTCTTTAACGGAGACAGAATCCCAGTATAGAGTAGTTAGTTAATAGCTAAAAGTAAATTTCCATAGGTGATGTGGCCATTAGGGTTGACAAATACTTCCCTCCAGCTCTCCCTCATAAAACACACCACAGTGGAAGGCTTCCCTAGTGAATGAAGCTGTAATAGCTCTCACTTGTATCCAAAAGTGGTGCAGATATTGGGAGCCAGCACTCACAACACACACAATTCATGATCCTGTATTGATCAGTGGCTGAGTCCACAGGGCTCTTTTTAACTCTTGCATTTAAAACCATTCCCCCATTCTTACTCTCTTCTTGGCTCAGCTCTCAAAAGGTAACTAAGCTGTGACCTGTTAGGTGGATTGCCCACAATGAAAACTTCCTATACAGCCTCAGAACAGCTAGTGAGCATGTCTGGTGATTGCCCCGGGCTGTTCTGGAAGTTTTTATGTCTGAGTTATGCCTCCCTGCATTATGTTATGCAGAAACACAGACTACCTAGTTAAGATCCATGTATCCTCCCCACTGCTTCCCTTCTCTCCTGAAGGGCCAAAGTCAAATGCTGCAGTATAAAGAATGTGGGTTACACAAGCATCCACCCACCTGGATCCAATTCCAGGATTAGAGCCATGATCAGATTCTGTTACTTCTGCGTACCTATAAAATCTGCTTCATCTCCCCAGATTGTATTCTGCCTGCTTGTAGCGCTGTCTCAAGTTTTAGCAGATCATTACCCTCTCTAGTAAGCCCCCTACATAGACCAAGATTGGGGATGCATAGCTTTCCAAATGGAGGAAGGCAGTTTGGGATCTAATCTTTGCCACAGCCTGTTCGTACTGGAGTTATGTGACCACATACTGAAATTCTGTGATGGCATTCTGGTTAGCAGGTCAGGTGTGTGCATGTAGTGCAGAATCCTTGGGAGAGTGGAAACTCTCTGAATTAGCACAGGCCTAAGAGCATTTCATTTTTGTATCAACAGCAAGTTTAGACTGGAGAAAATCCTTTAATATGTAAAATTTTAGAACACAATAGATGCTGCTGTTCTCTAATAAGAACAATACTTTTAATCTCTTCCTGCATCTAAACATAGTTTGGTATTATATATACACATGGTGTAAGGTTTCTATTTTTCAGAATTTGACAAACAATCAAGTTTTTCAGCAATGTTACAGAAAGAACACCAAATGCAATTATTGTTTTCAGGGGACAAAGCTTATCCAGAAGTTATAGTTGCATTCAAGTGTTTGTATTTTGTAACTGTTTTCATTAGGGTAAAGCACTTTCCAAACATTCGCTAATTAAAACCTTTATTTCTTGTAGACAGCAAAAGTGGCTTTTCAAACCTGTAACTACTATGTAACTTACTTTATTAGCAGTTCAATAACATAGTCAGATAAACTGTTGATTTAATAATTAGCACTTAGAGTGCTTTACCTTCAAAGCACATTGCAAATAATCTTCACAGCACCCCGGTAGTTTGGGAAGGAAGTATATCCCCTTATGTTTGCCTGTGATTTAGGTAAATAAGCATTCTCATGCATTTTACAGTCAAGAGAATTAGGCTAGAGAAATTGTGACTCACCCAAATGAGCAGAGAGAGAGAGCCATTGTCAGAGCAGGAACTGAAATTCAATCATTCATGGCTTCCAGTTCTGGGCTGTAATCCCTAGATCAAATCTCTCATTTGCTTAGTTTGTATGATGAAATCCAGCCAGGTCCGCTAAGAGAAATTCTAGACCCCAAGGGCATTTCAGAGTCCTAGGCCTGTTATCTTTTATAACCCTCTTTCTAGCTATTCTACCAATTGCTGTCTCTCCCCTTACCATAGCACTACCACCCTGTAAAACCCCCACAAACAGTCCAGTCCTCCACCCATAGCTATGATCCTTATTCTTCCCTTTGATTTTGGATTCAGCTTGATTCCACCAACAAGCTCCAGATTCCTCTCCACATCTCCCCCATACTTACTGCTGTTGTGTATCAGTGTTGTTCATGGCCTTTCTTTGCAGCAGGATCTAGTACTACAGTGCTATTGACGATTAGTGTGCTGCTATCAATCCAATCAAGTTAGCTACTGAGGCTTTTATACTGCATCTATCTCCATGGTTATCTGAAGGCTTTTTCTCACTCTGCTCATGCTACAAGTAAAGAGAGAAGAGAGCACTGTTCAGGCAGAGCTGTAGGATGGGCCTGATAGCATCTAGGGCATATGAACATCTCTGAACAGCATTGTCAGTTTGGGGGCTCCAGTTCAGCAAAGCACATGCGCATTGGGACTTATGCTTAGTGCTTTGCTGAATCAGAGACCAAGTGAAGAAGACATGCTTACTACATGGTGCAAGGCCATCCATACAGCTTAAAAAAAAATACATCAGGGTCATGAATCTGGGGGCCCTCTAAGACGCAAGGGCCCCAATAATTATCATTCTCTGTTTCTGCTAGATATTGGGACCGACTGTTATGGTGGAAGATTATTTTTCTCTGTGTGATGTATCAGACAGAAACACATATCACAGTTGTGCATCTATTTATCTTTGTAGCAACGTGCATGGGACTTTGAGGGAGGAGCACAGGTTGCAGGAGGGAAGAGTGTAGAGGAGGCACCAGTAAGTCAGTCTGTTTTTTGCAGTTGCACCCTCTCTGTAAATAAGTCACTTAAAAAAGAGTCAGTTTAGTTTTAGAAACATGGAGTTCTCTCATGTTAGTACCCAGCCGATGGTACATGAAACCTGGTGGCAGTGGTTAGTCTAGTGAGACCCACAGTGAGGAAGAGAGTGTGATTAATAGGAAGGCAAAGAGCATCTTGAAATGGAGCAAACCGGTGGCATGCAGGGACTCAGACCACCAGGAATACTGGATTTCCAGACTAAAAACTATACATGAGCATGGAAGTAAGAACTCAGTCCATATACAGAGCTGACCATGGGGGGAAAAGGTGAGAAAATGAAGGCAACGCTTTTTTAACTATCTCACTGGGGAAAAGGAGGAAAAGTGAGTGAAACACTGTTACTAGGAATAATGCCCAAAGCACTGGAACATCTGATAAATGTATTTGAGTGTGTGACTCCGGACAGAATGCGATTGTAGAGAGATGATCTTTTACCCAAGACCAAGTAGGAGAGGGAATACAGCTGAGAACACTCGTATCCCCATGTAACTTTGGAGATATTAAAGATTCTCTAATTAGAGACAGGATCAATTGTGGGACACATGATAGCGACACATAGGAGAGAGTGTGGAAAGAAACAGTTCTCACTCTAGAGGAATGCCTCCAAATAGCAAGGGCAGCTGAACTATCCAGAGAAAGGATCAAAACAATGACTGCTGCTAGTGCAGAACAAGTACATAGGCTCAAACTAAAGGAACCCAGGAAGCAGGACAGAGACACACTGACTGAGAATGTAGACATCACATACTGTGGAAAGCAACATCTAAGGCAGCAAGAAAAATGCCTAGCACAGAAACATTCCCAGAAAAATGTAGAGGTGCAAGTGTATGGAAAACAGAACCAGTTTATGTCCTACTGCCACAGCCACTCTGGGAAGAAAAAAGTAGCAATACGTGTAGTGATTGTGGATGCAGAGATTTCCAATGCCACCTTAGCAGATCCAAAGTCTCTCAATGTACATGCACTGCAGAAGAATGTTGCTAGCCATTCAACTACTATATTTGTATCTATGCTATTAGACAAATTTGATTCCAGGGGGATTATGGAGCCAGCTGCAATGTAATCCCAGCAACAATGATAAGCAGCGAAGAAGTGTGACCAGGTGGTGTACAATGAAACCATTCTGAGGCCAGTGGGAAAATGCAGGCTGTCAACATGAAACAAGAGATATTATCACTTGGAGTTTATAGTAGTTGATGCATAGGAATACCACCCACTGAGAAGCAGGGCAGTGCAAGCCATGGATTTGATCACAGTAGAATACCAGAATAGCCTTTTCAGAGTGTGGCCGCCTCTAGGATGCTTCCTTATGGGCTCAGGGTGGCCCTGCAAGCAGCCCCCACCTCGATTTCCCTCTTCCAGAGTCCCAGTAACTTCATGCAAGCTGTCTGAATATAAATAGCCCTTTGCAGGGTTAATTTATTTAAAAAGTCCAACAACCATAATCCAGAATTCCCCAACACAGTCCAAAAAGTACATTCAATCTTTCAAGTCCTAACACTCCATCAACACATCAAATACAGCTCTGGCATGTCTCACCATGCTCAGGCTTTCATGTACAACTCCGGCATTTCTCACCACACCTCATCCCCAGTCCCTCCTGGGTTGATTCTCTGCCCTGTTTCATCCTCAGATATGATTCTAGCTCTCGCCTGGACAGCTCAGCAGGTTTACCCCTTCATCATTCCCCAGCCCTCTCTGGCCCTCTGGCTCAAGGTCCCTGGCTCAGAGCCCCAGCAGGCCCTCTGTTACTCTGAGCCTTGAGCCCTCTCTGGCCATGGCTCTCTGGCTTAGGGAAATTTGTAGGTTGGCCCCTGACTGCCTTCACCAGCCTGATATGGCTCCATTGCTCACTAGGGAACTCACCACTCCTTCCTTCAGAGGCATCCCCCCTTCTTGAAGCTCTCAACCCACCTCTTCTCTCCTTCTGAGCTCACACTCTCTTTCTCAGGACTCTGGACCCTCCTTTGCCTTTGTATGGTCTCTCATATACAACTTCCAGGGCAGCCCCACCCTCATTACACTAGAGTAGGGTGCATTTGTATTGGAATAGGAGAGCTGGGCCCCTGATTTCTTTTAAAGACCAGCTACTCTGTTGCCATCCTCAATATGAGAGGGGAGGAGAACAGTCACCACGAGCCCTGTCCAAGATTCTAACAGAGTATAAGGACACATTTCAAGGAAATGGGGCCACCTAGAAGTTAGAAATAGATTCCAATGTGCAGCCCATGAGACTACTGAAACCCAGAGTACTGTTAGCCCTGGTCAAGCCACTGAAGAATGAACTGGTAAGCCTGCAAAGAAGAGGTGTCACTACACCTGTTGAAACCAGCACAGAGTGGATTAGCAGCCAAGTGAGAAAACCTTTGGGTAAACTCAGGATCTACATTGATCCAAAACCACTTAACAGAGCACTGACAAGAAGTCACTACCTATTACCAACAAAGGAGGATGTACTAACTGATTTATCCAAGGCAAAAATGTTCATTATTTGTGATGTCAAGAATGGCATATTGAGCTAGATGAGCCATCCAGCCACCTGACAACCTTTGCCACACCTTTTGGCAAAAAAATGCTGGATATGAATGCCTATGGCCATCAGCCTGGTCCTAGAGGTGTTCCAGTGTAAACTGATCCAGGCACTAGAGAGAATCCTAGGCATCACAAGTGTAGCTGATGACATTTTTATTGAAGGAAAAGGAGCTGTCAAGGAAGATGGGATCCAGGACCATGACATCAAACTCCAACAACTCCTAAAGAGCTGCCAGGAGTGGACTATTAGACTGAATGCAGACAAGATGAGGCTGAGGAGAACTGAGGTCTTCTGTGTCGGACGTTTGTTGACTCTAGCCGGGCCCTGAGAAACTGAGAGCTATTAAGGAAATGCCCAGACCAAAGGCTGGGAAAGGAGTCCAGAGATTTATAGTGATGGCCAGCTATCTTTCCAGATTCTGTGCACACCTATCATTAGCCTGTGAACCCTTGAGATAGTTAACTCCCAATAATGCAGTGTGCCCAATAACAGGTATTCAAAAGGGTAAAAAGAAATCATAAGTGAGGCACCAGTGCTAAAGAACTGCAATCCTGCTGTGACACAGGGCCCTTTGGTGCCAGAGGGCATAAGGAGAGCATAGGGCTTTACAGGGATCCCCTGAGTTGGATATATGCATAATAGGTCACTGAAGTGTGGCATGTGAGGTCTCTACTGAGAGCCAGTAGCCCACTGGCCATCATAATCATGTTCTCTCAGGCAGGAGATAACAGATACCTATCTCCCTGTCTGGTCATTTGTGTATTGTATGCCTCCCAATGTCTGTCTATTTGCATGCTGAGCTACAGGCAAAAGAAGAGATTGCAAAATCTACAAGAGAGGAAATCTACAGGAATAAGCAAACAGCAGAGGGGGCTGTTTATGAATAAAGAACAAAGGATTGTTCTGGTATATCTTGGAGCGCAAGGAAACACGTATAATCCATCACCTAGGAGGCAAACTGACAGGACACTTGTCTTATAAAAGCAGGGACACAGCCAACCTGGCTGCAAAGCACTGCAAAGGTTTTGGCTGAGCAATATTTGGTTAGACATAAGAGTATATTGTTAATTAAGTCTAGGCTCAGAATATATGTTATGAGTTTACTTTATATGTAACCATTTGTTGCCAACACTTCTATTTGCTGTTTCTTGAATCTCTGTGCTTTGTGAAATAAACATTCTTGATTTCACTATAAACATATGTAAAGGGCAGGTCAACACTTAAAACACTTCTGTAGCACTTCAGTGAAGACGCTACTATGCTGACAAGAGAACTACTACTACTACTATGGCAACAGCGCTGTCTACACTGGGGATTAGGTCGGTATAACTGCATTGCTCAGGGTTGTGGATTTTTCACACATCTGAACGACGTATTTATACCAATGTAAGTTTGTAGTGTAGACCTGGCCTAAGTGCTGTGTGTTGAGTGGTGATCAGAGGTGGAACTCGTAAGCTGGGGTGAACTGTTTCTTTGGAAGCAGTGAATCTGTGAATGCTGTGCTTAACCAGTGGACCAGGAGCTGGACTCTCCAGGGAGACACTCAGATGGCTCAAGGGTTGGGGTGTGCCAGTCACTGACCTGTAAGATAACAGTGGGGCCTGCTAGGCCTAGGGAGCAGTGCTTGTGTTGCCAGTAGAGCTGGGGAGCTGAACCATGGCAGGCACAGACATGCTAAGGGCAGGTGGTAGCGAGGTGCCTCACAACCTTGGGAAGCATCCCACCTGTGGAACAGCTAGAGCTACAGTGTGATGCCTCGAAAGAAAGCTCAGGAGTAGCACTGATGCAAAATCAGTAGCCCGAAGAGCTGTGACAGACACATAAAGGGGATATGCTCAAATACAAAAGGAGCTACTGGCTGTTCTCTTTGGAATGGAACAATTCCATCAGTTCACCTTTGTCCTCTGCTAGTTGGCATAAAGAGGTCCTTGGGCCAAAGTCTTCAGAGTACAACATAGATGACTCTGTGAAATGGGAGCCAGTCTATCAATGGGCTACAACACCTTCACATCTCTGATGGACACTCCAGGCAATCCAACAAAGCACCAAACAGGATGGAGTGTTACAAACAGTAAAACTATTCACACTCCAGGGATGGCCAGATCGCAAGGAGCAAGTGCCAAAGGAGATAACTAGGTGAGGGACAAGCTGAATGTGCAACACAGGATTTTGTTTAAAGGGGACTGTGACAGGGTGTGACTCACCAAGTGACTAGCGCCTCCTGCTGGTCATCTTGTGGATCAGCTCCACAGGTCAGTATGCTGACTCCCAGTGGTGTCTCACCCGCTGTCACTTCTGCTCCTGGACCCGTGTTGCTCAAGGACTGTAGCATCCTCTTCAGGACACAGGCCTCCCACTGTACCACACTCTGTGCCCCCCCTTCCAGGGGAACAGTACCACAGTCCTTCGGTCCAGCCACTTCAGCAGTGGCAAGTGGGGGTAGAGGGGCCCCAGGCCTGCCCACTATCCAGGTCCCGGCCTAGGGACCCTATAGATGGCAGCCACGTGCTGCATCCCCTCCAACCTCTCAGTCTATTTTCCTGGGCCACTTCCCTGCAACCCCAGTACCTTCTTCACCCTTGCCTCAAGACCTCAGCCTGCAACTCCCAGCTGCCAGCCAGAATCTCTTCCCTAGCTCCCCTGGTCCCTGCTAGCAGCACTGCTGTGTCCAAAGTGCCAGCTTTCTTCCTCCTGCAAGCAGCCAGTTCTCCTTCCTCAAGCTCCAGGGAGCAACTGAACCTGCTCGTCCCTGCAGCTCTTCTTATATGGGCCTGCCCAGCCCTGATTGGCTGCTCCTCACAGCCCCTCTCCTATTGGCTGCTGTCTGCACAGCCTCCCTAGGGCACCATTAACCCTTTTCAGGCCCATGTGGGGCGGACGCTCAATCACAGGGACCAAGCAGCCATCCTAGCAGATTTAAAAACTGACATCATGAGCCATAGATGCTTCACACCTGGATATACAGGCATGCCTGAGATGAACCAAGGAGTGTATCTACTGGCCAGGCATGAATGCCTAATTGAGAGCACACATGGAACTGTGTGAGGTGTGTAAAGAGTATAGTGACTGGCAACAGAAGGAGATTGTACAGCCTCATAAAATTCCAACCCGACCCCGGGGAAAGGTTGGAACAGTTCTGTTCACTTTCAATGTCAGGAACAACATTGTCATATATTACTCCTCCAGTTTCTGGGAGGTAGACAATCTGTAGGACACTCAGGCAAGAACTATGATCTGGAAAAGAAAGGCACATTTTGCATGGTGTGGTATATTTCACATGCTATGCTCAGACAATGGCCTACATTACACGTCAGCAGAATTCAGCACTAAATGGGAATTTGAGCATGATATGTCTTCTCCTGACTACCCACAAAGCAATAGGAAAGCAGAGTCAGAAGTAAAGACCAAGAGGCTGTTGGCAAAGGCAGGACAGACAGGTAGGAATCACTACTGACAGTGTTAAACCATCAAAATTACAGGGACTAGAGTCATAGATTCCAAGGCCAGAAGGGGCCATTGTGATCATCTAGTCTGACCTCCGGTATAACACAGGCCGTAGAACTTCCCCAAAATAATTCCTCAAGCAGATCTTTTAGAAAAACATCCAATCTTGATTAAAAAAATTATCAGTAATGGAGAATCCACCAGAACCATTGACTTTAGCAAAGATGTGGGCAAATTGGAGAGAGTCCAGAGGAGAGCAACAAAAATGATAAAAGGTTAGAAAAACTCATCTAATTAAAAACCTGGGCATGTTTAGTCCTGAGAAAATTAGACTGGGGGCGGGGGGATTTATAACAGATTTCAAATATGTTAGGGGCTGTTATAAAGAGGACAGTGATCAATTGTTCTCCATGTCTGCTGAGGGTAGGACAAGAAGTAATGGGCTTAATCTGTAGCAAGGGAGATTTAGATTAGATGCTAGGAAAAATGTCTTAGCTATAAGGGTAGTTAAGACTTGGAATAGGCTTCAAGGGAGCTTGTGGAATATCCTTCATTGGACATTTTTAAGAATAGATTTGACAAACACCTGTCAGGGATGGTCTAGGTTTAGTTGGTTCTGCTTCAGCCTGAAGGGCTGGACTTCATGACTTCTTGAGGTCTCTTCCAGCCCTACATTTCTATGATTCTGTGACACCAACCAACAGAACAAAGGCAATGACAGGGTGGAACTAGAGCTCCTTAACAACAGAGATAACAAAAATAAGGCAGTGGGAGACTGGTTCCAAGACCAGCAAACTCAAAGGACTATGAGGCCTAACAGACCACAAAGGGCTGCTGGTGAAGGCCATGTCACTACTGTGGGCTATGTACTAGTAACCTCTGGCTCCAGCATGTAAGCTAACACTTGCACAAAAGTCACAACAACAGCTGTTAAAAGGAAAGCTGTAGCAACCTGAATGGAACTTGAAGAGAGGAACATAGGTTGGAAGAGGAAGGAGTTTGGAGGAGGCACTGGAGAAACGGTCTGTGTGCACATGGCTGGAATGTCAGCTGCAGTATCTCAGTAAATAGTTATAAAGAACCAGTTTAGTTTAAGAAACATGGATAACTTTCATGTTATTACCCAGAACATGGTACATTAAACAATCTTCAACCAAGTTTTAGGTAATTTTTAAGAGACTAGCTGGGCCAAGCTTTCATATATCACAATCTCTTCATCCACAATATGTATATTTAAAAACAAAACAAACAAAACCTACAACTCTATCAAAATAAGACACCACTGCACACACTTCTCCCTCTGCAGAGACGACAAAAGAACAAGCAACGTGACAGAAATGTAGTTATAGTGCTTAATACACTACTGGAAGATACTCAGATTGGTGTCTGAGTATGGTATAGGAACCTATATCGAATAGAAATAGAACAACAGTTACAGTGGCAGTTCACACCTCATAATTAAATTCAGACATACAAATAACACAAGGAGGTTTCCAAAGATTAAATGGCTAGGGGCAAAGTAATTCTTGGTCATTAGCTATTAGTTAAATTCTAAAGAGTAACTTTCTGTGGTTTTATTTGTGTAATCAGAATTTGACAGCAGAGACTGCTAGAAAACAGAACAGTGTTGCATGTTATATTTAGTTTGGCAAGAGCTATTTCTCTGTGGATCTGAAGTTTTTTTGAAATTTCCTTTTTTATTGTATTTTACATTAGCCTTCTGCAACAACAACAAAAAAGGGAGGTGGAGTTGGCTTCTGCAGTGATGAATTGACTCTTTCATTATAGCAAATACCCATGACCCCCACTGTTCACCTGTAAACAATAATAGTTACTGGTCTCTTTAGGAAACTAACAGATGGATTATAAATTCTCACTGGAGCTTTTATCCATTTGTGGCTTGCAGTGCGCAAATGTTTGTCTTTTAAACAGGATAAAATGATGTCAAAAGGGGATCTGTGTTCTGTTTTTATTAGTATTAATTTATTCTGATCATAGATGAAAAGAAATCTTCTGAATGCACAGTCATTCTGCTCCTGGCTCCAGGCAAATTGACGTCCCACGTATTAGGGGAAAAGTGGTAGAGTTTCACCTTTGGCTTTTTGACAGAGTTGCATTGTCTTTAGAAGAACCCACACTCAAAACTTTAAAAAAAAAGCCCAAATGGTGTCCGCTTCTGCAGAGATGAAACTGCGTGATATTTTACTCTAGATGAGATGGCAATTGGACCTTGGAAATTATTAATGCTCTATCATTCTGCAACTGTAATTTTTTATACAGCCAACATTTCTGTACATAGTTTTGGAAAACATGATGAACTGTTCATTTACCTTGGACGCCAGGATGGGCCTTAGCATATGAAGAAGTTTAGGATGCTTGTCTGATTGGCTACATGCAGGTGAATGACTGTCATTTCCAGTCACATCTATTATACAGCTTTGCAAGATGCGTAGTGCTATGTTGAGACCAATTAATCTTTGATAGCATTTGGTAGATCATGTTGCTGTTTCAGAGCAGTAACATTTTACCTTAGTGTGTGATTTTGTGATGAGTCTTCTAGTTCTTTATATGTCCAGGCTGTCACGGTTGCATTCAAACACTCAGTTATTTTGCTAGCTGAAGTCAAGCTCTGTTATCAAGAAACAAAAATTATTGAAAGGAGAGAAATACATTTTGGGCCTTCAATTCCCGGTAACTTCTAACAACCTTGTAGATTGGACCCCATTTTATTTATTTAAATTTTTTTTTAACTGATTTTATTGCTTCAACTGATAAATATTAGAAACTGAAGTCCTCTGTTTAGCCCCTGAACAGCTACAGCACAATCAAATGGCATTGCAATCTTCTCTCCACTAGCCTACCAATGTGTTTCAAACTGGATCTGAACACCTCTGGGCCAACAGATAATTCATTCTTTATGCTCAGTCAATTTTTGGCCTCTCCTACTAACAGTTCCTATTAGTGTGTACAGATTTGGTAGGCTGGTTTTGTGATGTGGAGGCCTGTCCACTGGGAATTGGATTGAGACCACCTGCTCATTTCACAGAGATCAAAATCTATGAAAAGGTAACTATACTTTCAGTCACTACAAGACAGGTTAAATTCAAAAAGGGAATGGGAATAAAAGACTTTGCATCCAACCGCTGTACCAACCCCTTGAGCCAACTAGGGACTCTGGGGACATGCATAACTGACAATATTGCATTTTGAAAGTTTGCCAGCAGGATGCACTATTGTTATTTTTATTTCCTATTGCCAGTATATCTCCACATACTAAAACCTTGTGGGTGAAATTGACTCCTCTACAGTGGGCCACAAGAAAATCTATGCACCATGTAAATCCTATTTTGAGGTCTTAAATGCATGGACCTTACACTGTCCTTCTGCACAGCAATAAATTTCACCACAATATAACAAACTAGTTTAACCGAGGCCATCTTTGCACTATGGGCACTACAGCAGCACAGCTACAGGGCTATAATGCCATAGTGTAGATGCCTCCCAGAGTGACAGAAGGGTCACTATAGATAATCCACCTTCCCGAGTGGTAGTAGCTAGGTTGACAAAAGCATATACCTAACCCCAGCTACAGCGGGCATTAGGTCAGCATAGCTAAGGTGTTCAGGGGTATGGATTTTTCACACACCTGAACAATATAGTTATGTTAATCTAAATTTTAAGTGTAGACCAGGCCTGGGTCATTGATAGTTCTTTCATGTGAAGTTAATAGTGATATCAAACAAAAGTCTATTCTGTCTTTGCTCTTGTGTTCCCATGTATTATATTCAGTTTTAAAGTTTTACACACGGAATTGTTACTGCTTTAAAGATACCAATGCCTCATGGAAAACATTTGCAATTTTGCTTTCAGAGCATGTATTTTCTGTTTTTATCTTCACCTGTCCTTATTTGAAAGGACATTTACATAAAAAAAGATCTTTGTTCCTTAAGCGAACATCTGTTCTTGCTGCTTATTCCTCACCTGAAGATATAATCCTCTGCTTCTGACATCTTAGTGAGAAATAAGCATCAGGAGCAGATGAGCTCTTAAGAAACAAAGATCCTATTTTCATGTAAATGTGTTAGTAATTAAAAGTGAGAGGAGAAAAAAAAATCTGAAAAAGTTACATCTGGAGAATTGATTTAAAGTAGAATGATTTTCAAAGTTTTCCAGGAGAACTCAGTGCCTCTTTAAGTTGTTTAGACCTTAAAACAATAGAATAATTGTAACTAAACTGAATGGGATATTTTTCTTTGCAAAAAGAGATCTAGAACAGATTTGCAATGGTGATAAGTTGAAAAGATCTAATTTTTCCTCTAGATGCAGTGGAAATAGGGTTCATAGAGGACTTCTACTGAGATCTATGGGTGACGTTTACCCTGTGCAGAGGGCAAGCAGGAAGTCTGTTCATCACTTAAGCCTCACAGGACTTCCTGTCTTGAGGGGTTGACAGAACCAGGCCCTTAATAATCATCCTCCACTAATAAACCCTCCCCCCCTTTTGGGGGGGGGGGGGGGGGGGGAATGTCCTCTGGTATTTCCAAAAAATTGGTTTCAGGTCAGACCAAATCCGAAAATTCAAAGAGATTTTGGTGAGTTGAAAGAGTTGACAAAAATCTCATTTGGGGTTGACCAGAATGCTTCATTTGACCTCAAAACATGAGGTTTCACTTACTTTCTAGGCACTTCTTCCACATAAAAAGCAAAGGAAAGGAAGGGCATGACAACTATCTCCTCCTCCTCATCTGGTTATTTTGAGAGTTACTGTATAAACGTCTAGTCCAGTAGTAAGGGCACTCAGCTTGGATGTGGAAGACCCAAGTTGAAATCCCAAAGTGAATTGAACCAGGGAAGAAGAATGTGATGGCAAACTGTTGTTTTGTAAGGTGATGGCGTGAGATGGATTGATATGTCTCAAAGCATGACATATTTTAGATTTTTATCCACTGTTGAATTTTTGGAAGAGTATGTAGAGCTATGGAATTATAAGTATACATAAAATATACCCACCACTCCAGTCCTGGCTGTGCATTGGTTCTTTAATTCTGCTATTTTTGTGGGGGAAAGCAGGTGTTGATAGGGGTGTGCATAAGTGGCCTCATATAGATCATAAGGAGGGAGAGGGAAAGAAAAAAAAATGAAATATTTAAAATTTATTGGTTAAAGCTTATATTTTGCCTAGTTTGCCTAGGAGATGCAGGAGTTGGTAAGTGTGATAAATGAAGTGGGGGGGTAACTCCCTTTTATGGACACCCAGCCAGCCAGTAGTTATAAAATTCCTCTTAGTAGCTGTTCTCTAATTGCTCTACCTGTAAAGGGTTAAAAAGTCTCACTGCTATGCATAGGTAAAAGGAAGTGAGTGGGCACGTGGCCAAAAGAGCCAATGGGAAGGCTAGAGCTTTTTAAAATTGAAACAAGACTCCCCTTTTGTCTGTCTGTTGTGAGAAGCAGACAGGACAGAGCTATGCTGTAAGAAGCTTGGGCCAGGTATGAAAAAATCATCAGTATCATACCTAGAAACTACTCATTTAAAACCACAGATATGTAAGTAGATCCGGAAATGTCTAGGAAGACGCGATTAGGTTTATTCCGTTTATTTTGTTATGGCTTGTGGATTCCTCTGTGCTGACCCCAGGTGCTTTTGTTTTGCTTGTAACTTTTAAGATGGACCTCAAGAAAGCTATTCTTGGTGCTTAATCCTTGCAGTTGCTCTTTTAAAATCTAGCAATAGCCTAAGTTCCCAGGTGTATTTTCTTTCTTTTTTTATTAATAAAATTTACCTTTTTTAAGAACAGAATTGGATTTTTGTGTCTTAAGAGGTTTGTGCACATGTTGTTCAATTAGCTGGTGGCAACGGCTAATTTCCTTTTTTCCCCTTTCTCAGCTCTTCCCTGGGTGGGGAGGAGGGGGGCTTGAGGGTACCCCACAGGAAGAAATTCCCAAGTGCGCCCTCCTGGGCTCTCAAAGGGGTTTGGCACTTGGGTGGTGGCAGCATCTACCAATCCAAGGTCAGAGAAAAGCTGTAACCTTGGGAGTTTAATATAAGCCTGGAGTGGACAGTATTAATTTTTAGAATCCTTGCGGCCCCCACCTTCTGCACTTGAAGTGCCAGAGTGGGGAATTAGCCTTGACAGTAAGTAATATAAATTGTTACAGATTCTGTCAGTGATAATCTGAATGGAAACCTAACTTGCTTACTCAAACATATTTTTAAAAAGTACTGCACTGAAGCAAGCAACTAGAATTTTCTGCACAACAAGCTGATCCACAGCTCACTGACTTCACAAGAATTTGGATCAGGCCCAACATGCATCAAGTCATTCTTTCTTGTAGTGCTTTTGGTCAAAGAAGGAAAACACAAGACTGAATTTGGGCAGTTCTAGGGAGAAAGTGTTTCCAGCTAATGGTACTGATGTACAATATTATTTACCTATATATGCAAACACCAGCATGATAGGTCATCTTTTAGATCTAGGAAATGACACTGAATTTACATGGACATATTAGGGAGCTGGCACCACCAGACAATGCCTCAAGATTCAGTGACAAACAGGAAAAAAAAGGAAGATGAAATTTTTTCAAGTACTTAAACTCCGGTATCATGGCAACACTGTTAATGTTATCCTAGGTCTGTTCAGCTGATGCCTAAGGCTTCTACACTAAGTCTCGGAGTTTATGATAATTAGCAATTAAAGCTATCTGAAAGAGCCTATATTTTTATAACTGATTTGTTTTTAACAGTTTGTCTCTTAAGATTAATGATTCCCCCCCCCCCCCCCCATTCAGAGAATATTGTCAGTTGGTGCCTCGAACCATATTTATTTTTATTACAAACATCACAGCTGTAACATTTGACAATGATTCTTTTAGGGAATGAAACAGACTATGTGTAAAGGTTGAGAATTCAAACGACTGTGCTCAGCATCACCACAAAGGCCACACTGATGGGCAAATGCTGGCTGTACATGATACACTAGAAGATGTTTCATACATGAATTCTGCTCTCTGTAACAAGGTAAACAGAGGCGGCAGGTTTGTATAATTTTTGGTGGTGCCCAGAACGGGTCCAAGTCACCCCCCCACACACACCTGCCTTGTAAGCTGATATATATATTTTTAAAATAATGTAAAAATGTGAGGGCTCTGGGGTGGGGCTGGGGATGAGAGGTTCACGCTGCAAGAGGGTGCTCAGGGCTGGGGCAGAGGGTTGGGGTGCAGGAGGGGTGAGGACTCTGGCTGGGGGTGCGGGCTCTGGGGTGGGGCAGGGCCATGGATGAGGAGTTTGGGGTGCAGGCAGGCTGCTCCCAGCTGGGGCCAGAGAGGAGGACTCCCCACAGCCCTCTCCCTGCCAGCAGCAGTGAGCTCCGGGGAAGGCCCCTCCCCCCTCCCCCCGGCAGCACACTCATCTCGCACCACTGTCACTGCACGTGCTCATAGGGCCCCTCTCAGGTCCAGGAAGCCCCCTCCTCCCCTGTGGTGGGTGCAGGGTGGGGCTGCCATCACGTGTGCACCTCCTCCCGTGCTGCTGCGCCTCACTGGGGGTGGGGGATGGGCTACCCCTTGCCCAGCATGGGGCAGGAGCGATGACTGCGGGCGGGTGGGGGATCCCATGATGGTGGAGGGTTGCACCGGAAAAGGGAAGGGTCCATCCGTCCAAGGCAGAAGGGCAGGGAGGGTCAGCCTGCCCTGGCACTATTGGTTGGGGGGTGCTAGGACCCCACGGCAGCAGTTGATGCTGGGAGCTGGCAGAGCAAAGCGCAGTGTGGAGCTGCAGGGGGCAGCCACCCGCTGCCCAGGGCACAGGCAGGGATGCTCGGAAGAGGCGTGCGGGCGCGGCAGGGGAGGGTCTGGGGTAGAGACCCAGCCCTGAACATTGGTGGAGCTGGCCCCCCGTGCCCTGAACATTGCTGGAGCCAGGGCACCTCGGGCCCATATAACTCGCCGCCCCTGAATGTAAAGCAAGTAACTTGCAGTGCAGCTGACTTCCACTGCATGTAGAAGGATAGTTTCTGTTTCTGCGTGTACCATCATTCTTTCCATATAGTTCCATTTACTACATAGCTATCCAAAGTGTTATTTTGTTTCTTTCAACTTATTAATAAACAAGCATCCATCTAAAATCTATAGGTGCCCTGCAACCTTTATAAAGCAATTCAGTTGATAAGTATCCAGAAGGAGCTCCCCAAGAGAGTATTCCCCAACAAAATAAAATCTTCCCTCTCAACCCAGTGGGCCTAGTTCCCAAGTCAGGTACAACTCCACCAATGTCAATGGTATGAACACTACTGTGTAAAGCTAAGTACTCAACTCAGAAATTGCCACTATTAAGATGGAAAGCATAAGGAGGCATCCAGGGTTAAGGGAGAGGAAGGAGAAAAATGTTCACTGCCAAGATCCTCAGCACAGAACCCAGTGAGAAAGGAGGCTAGACTTTGTTCTTTCCCCACAACCATCTGCTCTCAGTCCTCTCTTTCCCAGATACACTGCTGCACACCTCCTAGTGTCTGTTTAAAGGCAGCCCTGTTCCTTCAGATCAGGAAATGACAATTTCTGTGGGGGCGAAAAGCAAAGGCAAACACTGAGATGCTGTGGTGATGATGGTGTGTGCAGTATAAGAAATTAAATAGTGTGGAGAGAAAGCATCACAATACTGGAGACCGGCTTTCTACATGCACATCATAAAACCTGTTTTCTGTTGTGCACATTTTCAATGCTCCACCCACAAGGACAGTGAGCTGACATCCCTAGGGGAGAAGATTTAAAAGATCTTGGGTATCTTAACTGTGATTTACCTTCCTTTAAAATGTTTGCATGAAAATTTAACTCAACATCCTATTTTATTATTGGCTGCTTTTTGTTAACTAAAATGCCCCGAAGGGTTTTATCTTTCTGAAAATACTGGTATGCATTTTTAACCTTAAGTTCTTAACATTTTTACTGGGATAAGTCAAATGTTCCCAACCTCTCATATTAGCCTCCAAGATCCCTCATTGTCCTTGTGGACTTTCACTCCCTGCTTTCAATTATGCAATATCATGTCTGTAATGTGGTACCCAAAATTTTTACAATAGTTCAAATGTGGTGTCACTATTCCAGATATAAAGCCCAATTTTGCTCCCTACTAAAGTAAGTGTCAAAACTCCCATTGAAATTGGGCTTTATGATTTTTAAAATGATTTGACTCCTTATAAAAGGCACCAGACTGCCAACCATGGAGACTAAAATCCCTGCTAATTCCCAGAAGAGGCAGTGCAAGCTTCCCAGTGTTCCCACAAGTATTGTCCCCTGCCAATGGGCCTCAACCTGACCTGCTGACACTACTTCTAAGTCCTGAGAATGGTTCAGTGTCCATTCCTAGACCACCATACAACAGCCTGATGGGAACTACTTTTAATCTCTGCTGTCCTGGGGGAATTTCCCTACACCCCCTCTGAACTCTCCCATCCCAGCAGTGTTGCCAATTTAGTCATTTTCCAACCCTGCCTGTAAATTTGAACACCCCTTCTAACTTCAATTCCTGGGAAAAACACTGCCTGAGATAGATTCAAACTGGTGATTTAGGTTCCACTTCCCAGTCTCATTCCCCTGTACCAGAACTCCTGCCTTATAAGCTCTGTGGCATTATGCACTACTCCTCTATCTCTACATTGTAGTTTTTGTGCTTTCCAGATTCTGCCAGACATCAAATTGCTAACAGCATCTGTATTATTTTACAGAGCTGTACAAATGTTAACAAATTAACTCATTTATCTAATTAATGTTTTAAAGTTTATATCCACTGTCACTGCCAGATCCTTTACATACCCCATATATGTGTATAATTTAAGGAAAAGTGTCCTTTGCTGTATTTTGACCTCATTCTTGTTAGCTTAAGTGCCCCCATTGTTTTCATATCCCATTGGTCTCCCTCCTCTTTGGTACTGGTCAGCTGTCCCACATTCATGATACCCAGCATGCTGCACGCCTTGCTGCTCAGCCAGTTTTCCAGTTCATTGATGTTTACTGTGAGCAAGACTGGACCCAAGAATGGTCTCTGTGGTGCTGCATTTATCACCTCGTTCTTACTCAAACACACTGACCTGTGTAACCAAGCCATTTTTTAAATCCAGCTGAGTATTACATCATTAGTACTGTATTTCCTAAGCTTATGCATTAATCATTCGCGGTACTGCATTAAAAGCCTTCTTGAAATCCAAGTGAATAATGTCTACTTCTTCACCCTTCTCTGCTTTTATTGTCACTTCCTCAAACAAATTAACCAAGTGTGTTATGCGTGACTTCCCTCTTGGTAATCTTTTCAGAGAAATATTTAAAACCCTATTTACATGGAAGCTCTGAGCATTTTACCAAAATAGAGAACTTGATTTTTTGGATACCTGTGGTAATGCCAGAAGCAGCATTTAATATTTTACAGAGATTATAAGAATTTTTCCTACATCAAACTTAATGGGCACTTTTTAGATTTAATGTATTTGTGACACTTTTGCAGCCTCATATTTCCTTTGGCTGAACATTGCAGCAGAGTTGACACCCCAGGGTATCTTATGTAACTGAAGTAAAAACTTGATTGGCAGATTTCTGTGTCTAAAATGTGTGTTTCATGACGTGTATTTGTGACACTCCCCAGAGTAAAAGTGTGATTTTACATAACAGAAATGAACTACAGTCTAATAGAGAACAAAATAGATTCTATAAAGAAATACTTTAAAACGTCATGAAACACACATTTTAGACACAGAAATCTGCCAATCAAGTTTTTACTTCAGTTACATAAGATACCCTGGGGTGTCAACTCTGCTGCAATGTTCAGCCAAAGGAAATATGAGGCTGCAAAAGTGTCACAAATACATTAAATCTAAAAAGTGCCCATTAAGTTTGATGTAGGAAAAATTCTTATAATTTTTTAATCTTTTTTTTTGTGGCAGTTATATATTTAGAGCCTGACCCTGAATTCCTTGCCATTTAAACTCCCCGAGTTCACTGGGAGTTTCTGACTGTGCAAGGAGTGCAATTTAGGCCCCTTTTGCCATCTACTTTCCTTGACCCACTGTTGTGATAGGGCAGCCCACCCGTGGAGACTCTCCAGCAGCAAGCTGTGACAGACAGGTGTGCTTGTCTTGTTTTCCCTCTTTCAGAGTCCCCAGTAACCTCACACAAGCTTTTTTGCCTCAATACCACCTCTCCTTGGAGCCAGTTTGTTAAAAAAACAAAACATAGTGCAAAATAGTTCATAACAAAAATCCCAAAACATAACCCATTTATCACCCCCAGTGCATGTAGTTCTTAAAATCTTGACACCCCATATACAGCACTCCATCTCCCACTACACCTAGGTTCTTCTTTGGTCCTCTCATATTCTTCTGCCAGGAGAGTACCCCAGCCATTCGAACTCAAGGGCAACCCTGCTCTTCTCAGCAGGAATCACCCTGCAGCATCTCTGCTAGGAATTCAGGGGATCATCAATCACTACCCCTGTTCTGTTCACCTTTTGTCTCAGACAAACCAACCAGTTGGCTCTGCACTGTTCCTCTGGCTCCAGCTCTCCAGCATCAAGACACTAGTAGATAAGTCCCTCTGCTGCTCCCCTGCCTTCAGCCCTCCAGTTTAGAAGTTAGCCAGAAATTCCTTCTGCTGCTTTCTGGACTTCAGCCCTGGCTCTTTGGCTTGGGGAGGTCAGCTGGAAAACCCCTTTACTGCTGTCCTCCCCTCAGCCTTTGCCCAGGAGACACCGTCAGCTTCCTTCAGCAAGCTCCTACATTATCTTGATCTCTAGCAGTTCTCACATATCTTCCTCTGTGACATGGGTGCCCTCTTTTAAGCCCAGTTGGGGTCAGCTGACCAGTCAAAGCTGCACTGGCCTATTCTCTCTTAAAGGGCCAGTGTCGCCCTGTGACATTGGCAGACCAGATGCCAGCTTATGCTAAGGTCCCCAGGCCTCACTGAACACTGACAAATGCATAGCTGGGAACCAGTCAGACTCACCTGTGTGTTCATATTGTTAAAATAGATATTGGAGTTATAAGAATGTGTTTAGTCTTTATGAAATGCTTGTAGGATGATTCATGTATTACTCTTACTTATAATATCTGTATCTCATGTTATAAGGTAATATTTAAGTGTTTGCTCCTTAACTATAAAAATGTTTTCTAAGACTGTAAACCCCCACAGTCAGGGGTGGAGCATTATCAAGTGTGAAATACTAGTTTACCACAACAGGTGTCATCTCCTCCCCATCAGTGGACAAAAGACTTTGTTGATTTCTTCCACCACACCCATAAGAGGGTACCTCACAAGCCCTCATCCCATCATAGCTTGAAAACTGGGGGAAGGGAATAAAAAATCCCTAAGGAGAAATTTGTATCCCTACGCCGCTTAAACTCGGAGGGGCAAAGGTTTCTAAGCATAAGCAAAGGGTCCCCAGCTGTTTAGTTTGGGTTAGTCCTAAAGGACATATAAAGCTTACATATTATAGTAGCTAATATAACCTTTTGGAACCTAAGACTGCATTTCATTAGTGTGTGTATGTGTACTGGATTTAATCTTATAAGTAACTCTCATTTCTTTTTCCTACTTAATAAACCTTTAGTTAGTTTATTATAGGATTGGCTACAAGCATTGTGTTTGATGAGAGATCTAGGGTGCACTTGACCTGGGGTAAGTGACTGTCCTTTAGGATTAGGAGTAGCCTGAATATTGATGTGATATTTGGTGTAGGGAGCCATCTATCACAAAAGCAAGCTTGCCTGGGTGGCAAGATAGACCGGAGTGCCCAAGGGCATGTGACTCCATGTTAATGCTGTTATAGTGCTTTAGGAGTTCACACTTGTTACATGATTGGTGAAATGTAACTATAGAACATAGAACCAGTTTGGAGTTTGTGCCCTGTTCCTTGAAAGTCTGCCCCGAGGTTGGCACTCATCATGTTTGTGAACCTCTTCAGACAGATTGACAACACCCACGTACACAACTTCTGTTGACTTTAAGAGGTCTGTGTGCAGATCAAGGGCAGTATATGCTCCTCTGAGTGACACTGATTTTGCCCACATTATAGACAAATCAAACTTAATTTTTGTTTCATGAATTGATCTGGGTTTCTTAATGAAACAAACACACACCAAGAAAACAGGGGGATGGGAAAAGTTGTTGTTTTCTTGGTTCATGTATATGGTACTAGATAATCACTGGACACTGAAGTATTCTGTTTATCCATGCTGTAAAGGTGAAAATCTGCCTCACATTGCCTTTCAGTGTGCCTCAATCTTGATTTGGAGGAAGAATAAAAAAGATAGTTGAGTCTCCATGCCCCATGCAGTCACTGCGACTGCAACAAGGGTGCCAGTTTACAATGGTGCTATTATGCTGTAATATGAATTATAATGACACCATCAAATAATTTCACACACGTCACCAAACAGCCTTCTAACAGTATCAGTTTTGGACGCTACTAACCTAGACTGGACTTGAACCAATTAACTGCAGGTGAAAGGCTTCTTCATCCCTATTACCATTTTTTTGAATTAACAGTAGTGCCAACCCCACATGTTAAACTATTATGATTCAGGCCCCCAAAAATCATCAGTTTGGTTTTAAAAATCATGTGATTTTAAAATAATAATATATTTGGAGGTCTTTTTATTTGCCTTTTGGTCAGAGTCTTTAGGTTCATGTTTCACTGCACCAGGAGAACCTAAATTTTTTTTTAAAACCAAAAGCTGAGATTCTCATGGAATCACATAAAAACATAAGACTGGCTCTACTGGGTCAGAACAAAGGTCCATCTAGTCCAGTATCCTATCTTCCGACAGTGGCCAATGCCAGGTGCCCCAGAGGGAATGAACAGAACAGGTAATCATCAAGTGATCCATCCCCTGTCGCTCATTCCCAGCTTCTGGCAAACAGAGGCTAGGGACACCATTCATGCCCATCCTGGCTAATAACCACTGATGGACCTATCCTCCATGAATTTATCTAGTTATTTTTTTAACCCTGTTATGATCTTGGCCTTCACAACATCCTCTGGCGAGGAGTTCCACAGGTTGACTGTGCATTGTGTGAATAAATACTTCCTTTTATTTGTTTTAAACTTGCTGCCTATTAAGAATTTCCTAGTTCTTGTGTTATGAGAAGTAGTAAACAACACTTCCTTATCTACTTTCTCTACACCAGTCATGATTTTATAGACCTCAATCATATCTCCCCTTAGCCGTATCTTTTCCAAGTGGAAAAGTCCCAGTCTTATTAATCCCTCCTCATACGGAAGCCGTTCCATACCCCTAATAATTTTTGTTGCCCTTTTCTGAACCTTTTCCAATTCCAATATATCTTTTTTGAGATGAGGCGACCACATCTGCACACAGTATTCAAGATGTGGGCGTACCATAGATTTATAGAGAGGCAACATGATATTTTCTGTCCTATTATCTATTCCTTTCTTAATTATTCCCAGCATTTTGTTCGCTTTTTTGACTGCCGCTGCACATTGAGTGGATGTTTTCAGAGAACTATCCACATGAGTCCAGGAGCTTGGAGCTTTAAGAAAAACACCAAATATAGTGACGTTTGCAATAAAATCATGAGAGATGGAAACCTTTAGGAAAATTCAGAGCTAGGGTAATTATTGGGGACTATTTTAGTACAAAACAAAACCCACTATGTAATGTAAAAATAAACACTAACTCCCACACACATCCATATGCCAAGTCTAAAGAGATAAGCTTCTCACATGAGGGTCCCACAGGAGCTAGGGAGAAGCACTCTTGAATCTTCAGTAATCATTACTGCTCCTTAGCTGTCACTCTGTGGGGATCCGTGTCTGTGGTATCTGCACAGTGATAGATCCAGTCTGCTCTTCCCCTGGCATGAATGAAGCTCTGCTCTGCACAGTGCAAGGGATTTGTAGCCCTTGTACAGGATCACAAATCTAGATCCAAGCCCTTGTACAGCATAAACATACTGGTTTTGATAATTTGTCCCCTGCCTGCGTGGCAATGCTAGGAGAAGCAGGATTTACTTCTTTGCCATTGTTATATTCCTTTCCGCCAGCACCATTCATTTTGGGATATACAGTACATCTTTTCTAGCTGCCACTTATTTTTTCTTCATTTTAGTTATATAAGTTAGTAGTTGCCAGCACACAATCTACAAGAGAAATTCTGCACAAGCAGTTTATACCTCCAATAGAATTTTCTTATTACTACTACTGTAAAACTATCAGGAGACTAGTGAGGACAAATATTTTTAAAGAGCTATGTTTGGTGCCAATTGGAAACAGAACAGTACATCTATCAAAAAGCTTCTTACATTAGAGGACATCTGTTATATTGCAACTAGCAAAAAAATGTATATAGCTTTATTAATATTCTTTACAGCTTCTGGCTTTGAGACTAAAAGCATGAGCTCACATGAGCCATAGCAGTTCACATATAATCTGTAACTCATTTCAGCGGATATCATCTTTCATTTGTCAGCTCAGAAATTGACAAACTCTGTGCAATGTCTGTTATTGACTGCAAAAGCTGATACTTTCTTAGTAATTATCTCAGTCCACATATCTGAATTTAAATGTATAATTCACATTCTTTTGAAGTTGTAGGACTCTTAGCCCCCTCATCCCTCTGCATCATGTTTGATAAAATTAGCTCCTATTTAACATTAATAATTACATTTCCCCTCATGCATAAGGAATAATACAGCTCAAATTTCCCCAATAAATACATATTTTGCTGCAATATTTTGCCCATGGAAGCTGTACTGTCATCCTCAAATGTTCAAAAGTCATGAGCCAGGACTATCCAAATCATGTGCTTTTAAAAAATAAAATAAACTGCGGGTTGTTTTTATTTGGGTTCTGATTTTTGAGCCTTCATGATGCACTTGGGTCACATTTTCAAGGTCTATTCTACAATCACAAGGGCTAGAAGTTTTGTTTTTTTTGGAGGGGGGGAGGGGGGAGGGCTAAATAAATTATAGCTGAGGTTCTCACATAAGTAGTTATCTCCAGGAGCTCAGCCTTTAAATAAAACATCAAATATTGTGAGACTCATAAAAGTGGAGAAGGAGCTGTGTTGATTTGAAAATTGTTTGATATGAGATGCTGGCATAGGATAAGCATTAAATGAAACTGTCTGATGGTATATTGTGGGATGAAGATCAAAAAAAGAACACATCCCACTCAGTGCACTGAGACACAGAGGCTTGGACACCTGGACAAGAGCTCCACGCAGACTGCATGTTTGGACCTTTGCGGGGATTGAATTTGAAGAATTGTCTGTCAGCTTCTGGAGAGATGGACCAGGATCAAAAAAGGGGTGAGAGAGCTAGAGTGTGGCAGGAGGGGAAGCACTGCTAGGCTCTTATGAGAGTAGGCTGTCCCTATAGGAGTAAGAAGTATGAAGGTCACTGAATGGTGGTGTTTTGTTTTATGTTCCGCTTACTTGGGTTAAATAAAAGTGTAGTGTTTTCTCAAATCCAGGAGTTTAGAGCCATCGTCAGTTGGTGGGTTTTGAAGAGATCTGCAGAGGTTTTGAAACAGAGTTTGGAAAAGTAGCCAGGATCGCTTGATATTTACAGGCAGGTGGTCCTGAGCAGGAGATTAGAGGGGTCAAAGGGCTGTTCTAGTGACCCAGAAACACCAGTGTTGAATAAGGTGTGTGTCCAGGAAAGGGCAGGTCATGACATTTGGCCACGCTATGGAAGCATACTGGGAAGAACTGGGAAGGAGGACTGTGGTCAGTTCTACCTGCAGGTATAAATAGTGATTGAGAGAGAATGGAGTACATTTTAAAAAGATTAAATTAATGTTTTATCGTCCTCCTTCTACCACCCTTCCACAGATGCATTTCTTTCCAGAAATGATGACAAAAATATTTGCTTGTGGAAAATGGGATTCCTGTTTAATAGAATTAACACTACTATTTCATTAATCCCAGGGGACTTTTCTCTTAAATTTAATACAATCCATAAAACTAGCATTCCAAGGATGGCATAGAAAGTACCTATTCCAAGAGGTAATGTTAAGATAAAAATAACTGGTTGAATTTTTAAATATAGGCCTACAAAACATTATTGTATTTGAACATGATTGTGAACAAATGAGTTAGATGACATGATGTTCACCATGATTTAGTGGTCATTCTACAACAGGACAAATCATGTCAGTTATTTACAATGGATGTTAATACATGAATGGTAGATTACAAAGTAATGCTGATTAATATTATATTTTTAAAAACTGAAAACATTTAACAAAAGACTTTAAGTCAATAAAGTTTGCATCCTGCAACTGCAGTTAGTATATGATTGTAATAATAAACAATCAGCTATCCCTGAGCAAAATTCTCCCCTCACTTACAGAAGATTAAATAACATAAAGCTACATTGAAGTTAGGTCACAGAGTTCTTCACAGAACTTTTTACTGATGATTTTTGCAATGGCTCTTCAAGGAACTTAATTTATAGTCATTCCAGAATGACTTCTAGTCCAGCACCTGTCTCCAAGAATATCCAATTCTGACTGTTTCAGAAGATGGAGTAAAACCTCTGTAGTGGACATAAGACGTCTATGGGAGAAGTTTCTCCCTAAGCCCCAGCCATTTTGGCCCAGATCCACAAAGGGTTGCAGTGCTCAGCATCATAACACCTAACTGTTAGGTGCCTAGAAAATCACCGTGATCCACAAAGCCTGAGCTGGGTGCCTAGGCTCCCTATACAATGAATGGAGAGAGAGAGAGAGAGAGATGTGCCTTAGGCTCTCCTGTTGAAGCTGTTCTAATGTGGCTAAATAATGAAACAGTGACTGGAGCAGGGACCTTGGACCCTGGGACTCATACCTCCCTGGTGGGCAGCCTTACCACCACATTCTCAGTCATTCTTGCTAACCAGATCAGGCCCTGCATGCAAGATAAGCGAGCAAACACCCATCTTCCCCAGTTTGTGGATGTGAGATTGGTATCCAGACACCCAGAGTGAGGCAACAGTGTGCATGCCCAGAGGCAGAAACATAGGCACCAAGGGAACTTTTACCCTGAAAACTTAGGTGTCGAATGAGTTTAGGCACTTACAGGCTTTGGTGGGAGTTTTGTGGACCACAGTGGACCCTAAAGCTGGGACTAAGGCACCTAAGTCTGGGTTTAGGTGCCCAGATAAAAAAGTATTAGGCACTTACATTTAAGTCCTGCTAAACTCTTCGTCTGAGTGATGTCTTCTAGGAATGAATGTCACAGGTTAATTTTGCCTTCTGAAATGACTTCCTTTTATCAGTATTAAATTTGTCACCTTTTAATTTCAGTAGGTATCTCTTGTCCTTGTATTATGAGAGAGGATAAGTAGGTGCACACAATTTACTTTCTCTATATCATTTATTATTTTACATACCTCTATTATGGCATTACTTATTTATCTTCTCTCTAAAGTAAATAGTCCTTATCTTTTAAAATCTCCCCTTATATGGAAGCTTCTAATCACCTTTGTTGTCCTTCTTTGGGCTTTTTCCAATTCTACTGTGTACTTTTTGAGCTGGGGTGGCCAAGAAAGGAATGCAGTATTTATGAGGATAACGTTCCATCAGTACTGTCAGGCTGTCTGGAGTGGTTCACGAATGTGGGTGCCAACTTCAGGGCAGACTGTTATTAACCAGGGTACAAACCCCAAGCTAGTTGCAGTGGCGCTGGAACAGTTTTTAGAGTGGGGGTGCTGCAGCTGCACACCCCCTTACCCCTGTCTGCGCCCCTCACCACTCCCTAGATCTGGGGCAGGTGCAGGGCATGGCTCCAGGATGGGGGGCGGGGACATGGATAAGGGTGCCAAGGCTGGGGCCACAATGAGTGCTGGGCTGGCAGCCAGGACCCTGGGACTGGGGCCGGCAGTCTGGCACGATGCTGGCAGCGGAGCCACTGGGCATGGGGCCAGCAGCCGGGGCCCCATGCAAAACCTGGCGGTGCTGCAGCACACCCTGCATGCCTAGTTCCCACACCTATGGCTGGTTGTGTGTTCTATAATTAGATTTCCCCAACCAAGTATCAAGTGTGAAATCCTCAAGCACTCTAACACCTTTAACATGGAGTCACATGCCCTTGGACACTCTGGTCTATCTTGCCACCCAGGCAAGCTTGCCTTTGTAAGAGATGGTCCCTTACACGAAAAATCATAATATTCAGGTTACTCCCAGTTCCAAAGGACTTACCCCAAGTTAATTGTACCTTAGATCTCTTACCAAAAACAACACTTGTAGCCAAACCTCTAATAAACTAACTAAAGGTTTATTAGCTAAGAAAAGAAATTAGAGTTATTTACAAGGTTAAAGCAGGTAACATACACACACAAATGAGTTAAAAAGAACAGGAGTACTTGTGGCACCTTAGAGACTAACAAATGTATTTGAGCATAAGCTTTTGTGGGCTAAAACCCACTTCATCAGATGCATGCAGTGGAAAATACAGTAGGAAGATATATATATATATTCACAGAGAACATGAAACAATGGGTGTTACCATACCCTTTTTGTAGTGGTAATCAAAATGGCCCATTTCCAGCAGTTGACAAGAAGGTGTGAGGAACCGTAGGGGAGAAAAATAAACATGGGGAAATAGTTTTACTTTGTGTAATGACCCATCCACTCGCAGTCTTTATTCAAGCCTAATTTAATGGTGTCCAATTTGCAAATTAATTCCAATTCAGCAGTCTCTCATTGGAGTCTGTTTTTGAAGTTTTTTTGTTGTAATATTGCGACTTTTAGGTCTGTAATCCAGTGGCCAGGGAGATTGAAGTGTTCTCCAACTGGTTTTTGAATGTTATAATTCTTGATGTCTCTACGTAAAAGAATAAATGGACACAAATCAGACGTTATCATGTGTATGGTAACACCCATTGTTTCATGTTCTCTGTGTATATATATATCTTCCTACTGTATTTTCCACTGCATGCATCCGATGAAGTGGGTTGTAGCCCACGAAAGCTTATGCTCAAATAAATGTGTTAGTTTCTAAGGTGCCACAAGGACTCCTGTTCTTTTTGCGGATACAGACTAACACAGCTGCTACTCTGAAACAAATGAGTTACAATCTTAAGTTCCAAAAGATGACAGTAGCTACTCTATGTGCAAGCTCTATATGTCCTTTAGGGCTAACCCAAATTAAGCAGCTTGGGGATCCCTTACTTATGCTCAGAAATATTGCATTCTCTGAATTCTAAGCAGCATAGTGATGATAATTTCTCCTTAATGGGGATTTTTATTCCCTTCCCCCAGCACTCAAGCTGTGATGGGACAAGGGCTTGTGCAGGTATCCTCTTCACCGATGTGGGGCAAGCAATTAACAGTTTTTTGCCCACTGATGTTGCACAATGGTTTGTCTAGTGTCTATACACCACCTCTTGTGGTAAACTAGTAATTCACACTTGGTAATGCTTCTCCCCTAACTGTGGAGAGCAAATCCTTAAATATTACCTTATAACATGGGAACAGATATTATAAGAAAGAGTAATACATGCAGCATCCTACAAGCATTTAATAAAGTCTAAACACTAAACACATTCTTATTACTCTAATTTGTTTTAACAATACTAACACACAGGCGAGCCAGACTGGTTTCCAACTATGCATTTATCAGAGTTCAGTGAGGCCCAGGGGCCTTAGCATAACCTGGCACCTGGTCTGCCAGCGTCACAAATACCCCTCATGGGGTTTCAAAGTAATCTAGGAAATACAGAACACCACCCCCTCTATTCTTAAGTGTATCTTAATGCATCTCATTCTTTAGATTCTCCTTCTCAGATAAAATTGTCATAGGATTGGGTGTATGTGCAATTGTCCACTAGAGAGCAGGCTGAGACCAACAAACCCTTTTTACTTGTGTCTTAGCCAATTTTGAACCCAGGTGTTTCAATGTAAATTGTTAGTACATTAAAGCACTGCACCATCTAGCCTCCATTGTTAGTTTATAAATTGCTATCAAAGTTGATGGATATAGCTTGTGAAGCTTAGTGACCCAAGGTGGTAATAATAAAGTATTCTGGAACCTGGATAACATTTTATTCTGTCACTCCAGTTTTCTTGCTCTGGTGACATCAACTAATTTGTACGGGTTTATAGGGAATTTCTATATCCAGCTCTTTAGCCAGAGTCTCGGTTTCCTTACATTGCTCTTACTCTTTTCTGTCAGACTGAATTTCTTTCAGAAAAAAAATATTGCTTGATATTGATTCCAGTGCACTAGATAATTTCAGGTTCTCTCACTGTAGTTCATCTGAAGCACTGTTCAATGTTTTCCAAAGGCTGAAAGCCTTTCTACAAAAGAGCAGTTCTTAAATCCCTTTGAAAGATTCTTAAAATCCATTAAAAAAGACCCTATGCATTGAAACACTTTCCATTGTTATTAAAATTGAACCATATCATAGGGAGTTGTATCAGCAAAACCAGCAAGTTTTCAAAAAAGCCATAAAGCTTTTCTGTTTTCTAGACTATTTCTTACTGTGCTTGTATAAAATGTTTAGCTTGTGTGGAGAAAAATATGTATCTGCAAAGACAAATGTACAGTGAAGACCTTTGGAGATTTCCTTGTTAGCTGCCTCTACAGATTCTTCAGGACTATTGCAACTATAGGGAATTTCTTGGTGGACTTGCTGGTAAATGACTAATGTCACATTTCAACTTCCCTCTGCTTCATCAATTTTGAAAAATAAATTAACATTTTATGTTATTTTGATTGCTTTATTTTCCCCTGCAGCTTTAAACCAAGGGTAGCCTCAAAGCAAAGGTAACTTCTATTAACTTCAACCCTTACCACCCTAATATTCCTCTGTAGTACTGGAGGGATAAGAGCGGAGAATAACCAGCTCACGCCTCTCCTTCAACACTGCCCATAGACCTACCTCACCTAAGTACTTTTCAAAAGTACCTAAAGTTCCCCCCTGAGGGCAGGCAGCATCCTGCTTACTGCTTTCATCACCCCACCAGCTCCTTAGCACAGAGCTGCTCGGGGCTCCATGCAAGGATTCTCCACCTCTCATTTGCTGCATCCTGTCTAAAAGTTGCCTGTCCCTGCTGAATGAATGCTGCTTTCATTTATAAAGATTTTAGAACTGTAATATCATTAACTCAATACCAACACAAACTGGAAAATAAAGAATAACATAATTACAGAGGAAGACACACAACATGGAAAATTTCAGCCCAGATGATTAAAGATTGGCAGTTAGAAGCAACTGAAAATAGGGTCTTACAATACGGAAGTGTGAGGCAATCTTAAGTATGATACCAGCTCTATCTATGATATAAATTAAGCCTACCAGCAGCTACATTTTCTTCTTACATCTATAGGGTGAGCAGACGGTTCCTGTTCCCTTGAAGCTAGGGTGTTAAATATATTGCCCATGGACCCGATCCAGCCCACTGTGCACCTTTGACACATCAAAGCAACTTTCAGCTGTTCCTCTATAGCTAGTTCAAAGAAGCTGAGAGAGACAGAGACAGCGCATGAGTGGGAGAAACAGAGAAAAGAGCTCAGACCTGATAGGGCACAGGTATTTGAGCTCCCTCGCCCTTCTCTTACTGCTAAGCAGACACTGCTCCAAGCACCACAGCCAGTGCTCAAAATGGGGGCTCCTTTCCAGCCTCTCCTGCTATGTCTCTGTCACTACTGCCACCAAGCTTGTAGCGCTGGGCTGAGGGGAGCACTTACTTCCCACCCTCTTCCTTCCCCAGTTCCTGCCATCCCAAGAAAACAGGATCCAGGATAAAAATGCCCCAAGTGTGAGAGGACTAGAGACTCAGAGTGGTGGGAAGGGAAGAAGAAGACAAGAGGGTGAAAAGAATCCCAAAGGGGATGGGGAGAATCTCAAAGGGAGTAGAGGGGAAGAGATAAAGAAGGGAGGAAATCCCAAAGTGTGGGTGGGTGGGTGGGGAGAAAGAAAAATGCCCACATTATTATGGGGGAAGGAAAACATCCGAGGTGGGGCTGGGAAGATGGAAAAGATGGAAAATTCACAGTGTTGGAAGGAGGGATACTGGTCATAGGAGGAGTGCATAGAGGGGTAACTTAATGAACAGAGGAAGGGAGATTGTATGAGTGTATTTCCTTAAAAAAAAAGAAGAAAGAAAAGAAATCAATGTTTNTGAGGTGGGGCTGGGAAGATGGAAAAGATGGAAAATTCACAAAGTGTTGGAAGGAGGGATACTGGTCATAGGAGGAGTGCATAGAGGGGTAACTTAATGAACAGAGGAAGGGAGATTGTATGAGTGTATTTCCTTAAAAAAAAAGAAGAAAGAAAAGAAATCAATGTTTAACTTTGCTAACTAAAGAGGAGTATTCTGAAGTCATAGAAGACTGCAAAATTTGCTTCCTGCCAGTGGTTTTTACTTCGGCCCACAGACTGTAGCTGAAAGGGTAATTCAGCCCTCACCACAGAAATATTTTTGATACCCCTACTTCAAGCCTTCTAGCTCTAAGGCTTACATACAGATACAACACAACTATTTTGTATAGCTTCTTTTATATAGAGAGTTGAGTATCATCAGCGTGATAACTAAGATTAAAGGTAGAGTTAAGATGACTGAAAGGGAGAGGTAGATAGAAAATAGCAGGAGACTAAGAATTAAGCCTTGTGGGACTCCATATAGGAGAAATTTTAGGCTTAGCACAGATGAGGAGCCATCACTGCAAACAGAGGGGTTTGATAGGTATACTAAGAATGAAACTGGCAGGAGAATTGTTTGCAATAGCAATGGAAGCTGTCCCACAGGATGGAATGCTTTTCTGAGGTCAAGGAGAATAAGTAGATAGAAGGAAGTTACATCTGCAGAAAAAGGTTAATAACTATAAAAGAAAAACAGTTTCCCTGATATGGCCAAAGTAAACCCCAAGTTGCTAATGCTCAAGGCTATTGATATGTGCTGGAAGAGATGAGAAAAGGCTATTAAGAATTTTGCCGAGAAAGGCAAGGTTAAAGCTGAAGTGGTGGTAAGAGAGAATGTCATGGTCAGACCTGAAGAAGAGCTCTGTGTAAGTTCAAAAGCTTATCTCTTTCCCCAACAGAAGTTGGTCCAATAAAAGATATTATCTCACCCACCTTGTCTCTCTAATATCCTGAGATCAACATTGCTACAACACTGCATGGTTAAGGAAGGGTTTTTAAGAAGTTTATGGACAGTAGCAGATTTTAAAGCATTGGGAACAGGTACCAGACAATGGAAGTAATGAAGGAAAGCAAGGAAAAGAGACAGGAACTAATGATAAAAGAGAAAGAGTCAAGAGAGTAGGTAATTTTCATAAAGGGCTAGATGATGTCAAATGTCCACAAAGAACAAGGAAGGGTGTGGAGAGGAAAAAGAAAGCTAAGAAAAGTGTGGGCAGGTATTGCAGGTGGAGGAGATATTGTCATGAAACAGGCAACTGTATACTGAAAGCAGAAAACAAATTCCTGGAAAATGATTGGGATTAGAGTGTGGTGTGAGTGGGTGGAGAAGATAATATTCTGGAAAAGAGGGGGCAAGGATTGCCCGAACCATTGGAAATAAGAATAGAAGATTTACTTTGCAAACCAATGGTGTAACAGGGCTGGCACCCACCTCTCATGAGTGCCCCCTTCTAGTAACCTCTTTCGGTGGTTTTCAGGCAGCTTTGTCAGTGACACAGTGCTCCGGCCACACTATCTGCATGTTAACACTGTCTACATGTTAACCAGCACAAACCCCTTTCGGGGTATACAGTCCACCAGGACCTATCTCAGTACCCCTCTGGTGTCTCCTTCTAGCCCTCCCTGGGCTGTGGTCTTTAAGTAGTCGAGCCCTGGTATGGGGCTGTATCCCCAGAGCTTCCTTCCTGGAGACACTATCTTCCTGAAGCCCTCCCCAGGCTCAGTCCCTACACAGTTCTAGCAACCAGCCAGGGGCTCCCTCAATGCTCCCTAAGGCCCTGCTGCTCTTCTAGGCAGCCAGGCCTACAGTCCTTTCTTCTCCTGTTCTAAGCAGCAACTGTCTGCTGTACTGTGCTGCAGCTCCTTTTATACGGCTGATTGGCTGCTTCCCCTGCAGCCACTCTATCCTGCTTGGAGGACCTCTCCATTGCTCCTTCCCTGGGATGGGCGTGGCAGAACCCTGAGGCCTCTAGCAGGGGTCTTTGGACCTAGTCCACCCCATCACAAATGAGCATCCTAGTTAAGTGTCTGATGAGAACTTCCAGTTCCTGTGGTGGGCATGGAGATAGAACCTGTGCTGTTGTCTTTTGAGGTAATGGTCTGTGCCCTTCAGTGCAGCTGGTCTGTGTAATGGGGAACTTGAAGTGCAAGGAATAGTGTGGTTTTGATGGAGACAAGTTGATTAAAAGCAGAAACTGGTCAGGGCTGTAAATATTAACATATGAGCCAGAAGGAAAGATCAGCAAGCAAAGGTTTGAATGAGCAAATCCAGCTGGAGAATATACTGGTATCAAAGCAATGAGTAGTGAGACAGGGTAATTTTCTGAGGAGCAAGGCAATGGAGAGAGTGTCTAACTGTAACCAGAGTGGTCAGTGTTGATGGGAATGGGCGGCAGGGGATGGATGACTTAATGATTACCAATTCTGTTCATTCCCTCTGAAGCACCTGGTATTGGTCACTGTTGAAAGACAGGATACTGGGCTACATGAACCTTTGGTCTGACCCAGTATGTCCCATTGGCTGTTCTTATGATGGCATGAGTAAAATAAGCAAATGATGGAGGATGAGGAGAAATATTGTATGTCTATGGATATTCTTAAGTGAGATGATAAACAGGACAAAGCTGTGACAGTCAAAAATGGAAAGTAAATTAAAAGAAATATAAAAATATGTTGTCAATATGCTCATTCAAGTCCCCAGTGAGGGTGAAGTCTGCAAAGGAGACTTCAGGGAGAATCAGGGAGAAGATATTAAAGAGTTTTCTCCTTCCCCCAAGGAGGAAGTTGGATTTAGGAGGCTGATAAACCACAGAGATTTTGAAACTGGAAGACAGAGAATAAGATGTTCAAAAAGAGAAGAGATCTTGGAGGAGAGAGTAGAAAACTTGAATTCACTGTTGGTCATACCTTCAATACCACCATCTTTACTCAAGCTGTTCAAGGAAGCAACATCCTGGGAACATAAGGAAGCAGTTTATGCAAGCTGGCAGCAGTCTGAGAATGGGGAAGAGATCACATTTACAAGAAATAAATTAGCAAAAACAGTCCCATATCAATGTAGAGAAACCCAAGAATATCGCAAAAAAATTAACCATATTCCTGGGATTTCTCTACACTGATTCTTTTCCTGAGTAACTGATGAACAGTTGCCAAGTGGTTAAATATTTAGCATATGAGTCTCTTTTGCAGCTAACTGGCTTCTCCATTGCAAGGACATCTCAAATGTTTGTAATCCACTTGATAGGTTAAGTGGCTAAATGTAATATCTATACAAATGTGCTTGCAATAGGCATTGCTGAAAACTCTTAAGAAAAAAGAAAAGAAAACTCAGGAGGAACTTCTAACCTCCCTCTTTATATGATAGGTTTTCTGAAATACTTCACTTTTCTTCACTTCCTCCTTCTCTGGAACAAAAGAGAAATGAATGGCAAAAGAGCTAAAATGTCAGACACATAGGCAACAAAAAGAGTGACTGAAGTACCTGAGAGAGGTTTTGCTTAAACCCATTCCTTCCAGAGCTCACGCCTACTTTAAAGATAACTTTAAAGTACCATATTCCCATGACGCTATCAATAAGGGCTGAATGTTCCTGTTCTGGTGAAGGACTCAAACTTCTTTTGATAACAATGCCAGAGAAATTTCACTATTATATTTCAAAATATATTTTATTATAATTTCTTGTCCTAAAATATCAGTTTTTATATAAAAACTGCACAAAATAGTCTGAATAGTTATTTTACTAACTGTATCTATTTCTTTGTTGTTGTTTTTAACATGATCCTGTTTGCAAAGTGAGAGATCAGATTTTTCTGTGTCTGTTAGTTTTGACTGAATGTTATATATTATTCCTTGGCTGGAAAGTGTAGTGGATGTAGACAGAGGGAATTGTCTGCAAAGGTACCTAATCATTTTAGATTATGAAAAATTCACTGGAGGGAGCACTACCACATTCTGACTAAACAAAAAAAACACGGCAAGAAACAATTGCTTATAATTTTACTGTAATATATTATTTCTTCAGGGCACAGAAGAGAAAAAATAATTTGTTGTGTGTGCGTAGCATAAAGAAATAAACTGTTTTTGAAATGATAAGTATTTATTATGGTTTGTCTTCAGAACCATAAACTTTGCAAATAAGAAAAATAACTAGCAACAAAACCTAATTTAGAATAGATAATTGTAGCATTAATTCTCTGTTTTATACTTAGGGAAGGCACATATATGCATACAGATACCAGAAACTTGTTTAACTGCTAAATTATTCTCTGGAGAATAAGATTTATTAAATAAGTGTTCTTTAACTTTCCATGAACAACCATAATCAGGTCTTTCATTTCACCTTCAGGCTCCTGTTTTTCCTGCAGATAATTATTTAGTTAATTTTCTTTTCCTTTTAAATTTTTTTTCTGTTTCAGTTAACTATAACTTTGCAAAAACATTTTCTGTACATATGAAATTAACAGAGTTAGAGACATGATTATGTAGTCCTTGCTCAGACATTAAAGTAAATGGAAATTCTGCCTGAGTAAAGGCTGTAGGTCTTATCTCTTGTATACCTGGCTACTGCACTGACGGACTTTTCAGGTTTACAAATGAACAGGAATATATATCTGAAATGAAACGTCTTCCATCTTGTAGTTTCCCATGCTCAAAAATGATAGGCTGCTGATTCAGAACTCTAAAGAAGCTCTTTACATTTAAGCGATAAGGACCTCTGTTTTGAGCCTACTACTAGTGTCCACTTAGGGATGGATTTTTGCCAGTCCTTTTGTATACTCTCTACCTCCTCCTCGCAGCCCTGTGCAGCAGACAGCCATAAGTGCAAATCTTTCTTGCACTCATTTGAGTGCCACGACTGCAGAGCAAGTGCTGCCAGCTACCCTAATAGGATAGACAGGAAATTAGACCACGGAGAGCTGGCAGAGCTGGCCAGCCACAGAAGGGAGCACATAACTAGCATTATATTATGCACTGGATCTTGAATCTTTACTTGCACTGTATTAGACACTGTATATGTAGGTATACTCCAGTTGTCTGAATATCTTTTGAGACAGTCAAAACTTTTGGCTAGGTGGTGGATAAATACAATTCACTTTCTATATGAATTTCATATTCTGGGGACAAAAATTAATTTTAGATAACCTAATTTTTTGATAATTCGGGTTTGAATAAACAAGATTTACTTGTAAAACATCTGTGTGAAATGCACATAGTGTGTGTGTCTATGCAAAGACCCAAGAATAAGATGCAATGTGTGGCAGACCCTCAATGAGGAACACAAAAATTATTCATGCAAGAAACTTAAAATGCTGTTGGTTTAATTTCCTTCATTTAAACTATAATCCCAGGGTAGAGCCCTGCAAACTCGCGGATATCTGCTTGATATCCGTGGATGCGGTGGATATCTGTGGACCATGTTTGCGGATCACGGGATGCGGATCCAAATTTTGTATCCCCGCAGGGCTCCATCCATGGTACCTTACTCCTGATGTAAATAATTTCCAGCCACAGAGGTGAGAGTGGCCCGGTTTGTGTGAAACACGGCTGCCTCTGGGATTCAAATCCGAGATGTCCCTGGGAACGAGGGACGTCTGCAAGTTGCGCATGGGTGTCCCAAGTCTGCCCTCCGCCGCTCCCGTGGCTTTTGTGGTGAGCTGCTATGGGCACTGGAGGGCAGACAAGATATTTTAATCGTACGCTACTATTAAGGGGGGGGGCGGTGACTTCATATGCGTTTACCCGCAGGGGGCTGCTGGCACTTGGTCCGGGGCAGCGGAGGCCCGGGGACCAGTTCTGCCTTCGCAGCCTCCTGCGCTGAGCAGCAGTGAACGGGAGCAGGGGCTGCGCCGCCCCACCCCCGTGGGACTACGGCTCCCAGCATGCCATGCTGCCCGGGCCGCCTCGCCGAGATGGGGCATGGCATGCTGGGAGCTGAAGTCCCCAGGCTCTGCCCTGCGCTCCCCTCCCAGCCCAGCCACCGGCCTCTGCCGGAGCCCCACGCGCGCCCCAAGGCGAACGGTTGGGCGCGGTCACGCGGCGGGGGCGGGGCACAGCGGCTCCGCCCTCTCCTGTTTTGGCGCCAAAGAGCACGGGCACAGCGTGGGCGTGCGGGCAGCAGCAGCGGCGGAGTCGGTGTTAGCGAGATGAACGGGGATCAGCCCAGCCCCTGCGGCCAGCTCAATGGGTACAGCCAGCGGCCGCCCCCGGGCTCCATCCCGGGGGGAGGGGGAATCGGGCCCGGCCACGTGTCTCGGGGCGCTGTTGGGAGTCACCCTGGCTCTCGTGGCCTCACGCACCCTCCCCGCCCCGGGTGCGCTCCTGCCCTGCCTGTGCTTTACTGCCCTGGCTGTGGCGCAGCCCCTGCCCCGGAGGGGTTACAGCAGCGCGGGGGTGGGGCGTGGCGTGGCGTGGCGCGGCGCGCGGTTAATTGCTGCTCTTCCTCGATGCAGGGAGGGAACCCACGGAAGTAGGGTCTTTCCGTGGGGTGTGAGTGAGGGCAGGTGGGGGCTCAGCCAGCTGCTGGATGCCCCCTGGGCCGGGGGTGGATGGGATGGGAAGGAGAACAATGAGGGGGGATTGGGGCTGGCATCGTGGATGGGGCAGCGCACAGTACCACGGGCTAATGATGTGAAAGCCGTGCCGCAGGCCCCTTCAAATAACAGCCACTCTGGGCATTGGGGTGGGGCTGTGCTGGAAGGGTTTATAACGTGCCCATTGCCCTAGGGCAGGGGTTAGCAACCTTTCAGAAGTGGTGTGCCGAGTCTTCATTTATTCACTCTAATTGAAGGTTTGGTGTGCCAGTAATACATGTTAACGTTTTTAGGAGGTCTCTTTTTTTTTTAAAGTCTATAATATATAACTAAACTATTGTTGTATGTAAAGTAAATAAGGTTTTTAAAATGTTTAAGAAGCTTCATTTAAAATTAAATTAAAATGCAGAGCCCCCCAGACCGGTGGCCAAGACCCAGGCAGTGTGAGTGCCACTGAAAATCAGCTCGCGTGCCGCCTTCGGCACCCGTGCCATAGGTTGCCTACCCCTGCCCTAGGGTCTAGGTAAGTGCTACTCACTAGCAGGCAGGGGTGGGTTAGCGTCTTAGGCCTCCGGTTCAAATCCTCAGTGTCAGTAGAGCCCGTCCGAATTAAATAAATTGAGTCCAAATGTACTGCCAGTGTGAGATTGTTCCGGAGTTCGCATTTATTAGACTTTATTTTCCAAATCTGATTTAAAATCTTCCCACATGAGCGGGCTTCTGCTTCTTCCCTTGAGTCTGTTCCACAACCTGTTAGATTTTACTGTCTGGAAGCTTTTTATGTTATTTAGTCCAAATTTCCCCTCTCACTTATATCTAGTTATTCCTGGTTATATGCTACTTTGTTCCACTAAATAATCTGTCTCTTTGATGTTTACATCCAGATATATCTTTCTGAAAATATCTTTAAAAAGGCCTGTTACTCTTCATGGATACTACACTCCTCTTGGCATGTTTCCTGATAGTTGGTATTTGCCCCTGTGCCCTTGGCCAAAATTTCCATGCACAGACCCTTCCTGCAGTGTGCTAATTAATTGCTGCTTCCCAACCCAAGATGTGGCAGCAGATCAGTGTAGCTGTTTGTATGAAAATACTACATAATTTGCAAAGCTTGTTGAGATTAAATGTGTAATGTAAAAGTAACTTTACCATCACTGATTATCTTCTAGACACTCTAAAAACTTCAAAACCCATTGAAAAACAGGTATTAATATATCTTGATTATATAATATTTGTTTGCAGTTTTGTTTTGTTTTAAATCCTTGCATGCTAAAATGGTTGCACACTATAAATGGGGTAGGTTGGGGCAGAATGTATATATAGTCTTGTCCATCAATGCCAGCTGTATTATGGCAACAATTCCAAGTTTCATGCAAAGATTGGAGGATTCTGGGGTTACTTATCACAAGTAATCATTTTGAGAACTGGCACAAACTTGCCACTGTGATTGTATATTGACTCTCTTGTGGACTTAAGCCCTGGTCCTGTAATTGACTCCCAGCAGGTGGAGCTTTATTGAAGTCATTGGGAATTTGTGAGAGTGCCATGCCAGCAGACCATGGAGTCACTTAGAGGAATGGGTCCTGAGTCCTCTACACAGTAAAGCATTTCCCACCATCCTGGAGCTACAGATCCTGATCCAAGAATTGTTCATTCTTTTAGTTAAAGCACCCCAGATTCAGTATGCCCCAAAACAGAGACTGGCATAAAAAATACAAAAATAATTAAATTCCCAAAATGATTCTGTGAATGCAAAATACCATGTGAATTGTGGAAACATTATTCACTCTTACAGAGTACTCAAGAGGGACTGATTATTGCCAAAAGGCCTGGAAATTGTAAACATAAACAGTATTATCTTCTGTAAAGATTTTGATTATAGCCAATCTTCTATGTGGGGGGTAACATGCAATTGTAAGGAATACTCTTTATTCTTTGCTGGAAAATAGATATTTATATATATTTAAGTATCACCCCTCAATAACCATATGGGGGAGGGAAGAAAATCTAATTAAAATAAAGGAATCAACTAATTTTCTTGACTAGAGGCTATAAATAAAACAATTAGGGGTGTGGGGAGGGAAGTTAATAGCCAAAGGTCAAGTCCACATGTTCGTTGTGCCTCTCTGGGAGGTGGAGCATCACCCAAGACTCCAATTCCCAAATAAATACTCAAATCCTGTCAATTGAATATGACAAAGTATTGATGATTGATTTCCAGGAACAGACTTAATGCTATATAAGCCCTAATTCAGATGTGGCTGTAACATGTATATAGGTCAGACAATGAAAATAGAGGAAAAAACTACAAATATGAATAATAAGGCCAGGGACCTAGGGCCCAATTTTCCTCAGACTGTACTTTACAACTACATTGACCTCAATTTACTCTGGTTTGAGAGCAGAGCCAGGGTCATAGTCTATTTCAGGATTCTCTGCTAAATCTTTCATAATTTCTTTAGTGAACTCTTCCTNAACAAAAAAAAGGCTGGTGACTTTTTTAAACTGAAGAATAACTTACGTTCTTCTTAGCCAGGCTGGAGGTGTAATTTGGAAAAAAATACATTATTCTTTACATTTCAGTTTCACTTTATCTCTTGCTGCTTTCAATATATCATTTTGCACAGTGTGGCCTACACATTGCCGGTAATTCTGTAATTTGCAGAAGAGACATCTCTTTCATCAGGGATCTTTTGAGCAGAAGTAAGCATGATAGTTGTAAATTTCCTACTTTGCTCTCAGCTTTCATTTTGTGGGAATTATCATCCCAATATTTTTATCAGTTAAATTCACAGAGCCTTGGAACACATCACAATGTTCAGCCTTATTAAGCTATGTGGTAGATATCTGAAAATTTCCTATGGTAATTTCTAATCATATAGTTTCAGGTTTCACAGATTGGGGGTTAAGAATGGCAACTTGCTAAAATATGCTAAATTTACATGCATCTCCACCAGTTTGTCTCCTCCTTAGTCTTCAAGCTCCTCTCTTGTGTGCACTTGACTGCACCCCTAGCTTGGATGCTACTAAATCAGAACAGTAGCATTTTATCTCATTCTGTGCTGGTGTAAATAGGTGCACAAGATGCAGAGAGTGGAAAATCTGGCCAAAGTTGTTGTTGTTAGTCATAAGTCTGTCCATAAGTGCCATTAAAAAACAAACAAACCAGAACTGTAGAGCTCTTTCTTTCTGTACAAGCCTTTCATTGATCTTGTAGTATGTCAGTTCTCTAATCCATTCATGCAAAGTTGGTACCTTGGAGGATTTCCAGTTATGTGTTACGTAGAGTTTGGCACACAAGAAGAATAAATGTAATAGCTTGGTCCTTTGTTCTATGTAAATATGGTTTCCAGGAAATAGTTTAGCAACAGAGATTGCAGGAAAAAATGTTCCTCTTTCCCTCTATTCAATATACCATTAGCTGTTTGGAGGGCTTCTTCCAGAATTTTTATTTGGCATATATTACACATAATGTGGAGCTATCTCCATCATCAGTTATACATCCCCAAACATTCTTACTGTGAATCTTGCTCCATTTAGATTGATTTTAAGGAAGGTAGTTTTTAAGGTCTCTTCCATTTGTGATTCCTTTTTTTTTTTTTTTTTTTTTTCTGTGTGTTTCATTCAGATTGTCACAGCTTGACTACCCTGAGTGTGGGTATTGGGACTTCATGACAGGTTTCCAGTTTCTCCTTTTCTATCACACTGTCATCCTTCACCAAGAATTGTTCCTTCCTTATAGGGCAGTAGGAAAGTCCTCAGGCCAGTGCTGGCAGAATACTTTACTTGTGCTGCATATTTAGGATAGAGGGATGACTAATATGTTTTGCTTGTCCAGCATTACAAACTTTTCTCTCCCCAGGAATGGAGAGGATGAAAATTTCCCCTATCAGAAGAGAGTCAAAGTTCCACATTCACAACCTGTATTTTTAATAGTGGTACTACTAGCCTCTGGACTGCTTCCCCACCGAACTTTTAGAACAAAATAACATAGGAAAAATCCTTGCTGGTAAATCTCCTTCCTAATGTATTTTTGTATGCAGAGAGCTCCTGACTCTGCATTGCTGTGAGGTGTCCTGCTGTCTGATGGGAGGCCATCAGCTGCTGAAAAGTGCCTCTGAGGTCCCCTCTTGTAGGGCATTCTCCATTGTCTTGGAGCTTTTTACTAGAGTGGACAGTATTTCACAACTTTCTTCTCTTCCTATCTTTCTGATATTTTTAACTGGGATCCTTAGTAACAGCAACTCTAGATTAAAAAAGAAAAGAACTTTGTTCCTATATGTTTTTTTACAGGTTATCTACCATGTTTTATATAGAATATTCTGTGGATGACTGGAGAACTGATGGGATTATGAGATAACAAATGGGGTTTTTTTTGTTTTTGCTTTTTTTGTTTTTGCTTTTTTTAAGTGCAGTTGGGAAAGGAAGAGTTTATGGTCAGTTTGTAGTTTCAAGCTCTTTTCTGTTTTGACGTGTCTGCTTAACTCAAATATGTTACAGCTGAGAGAAAATATTTTTGTGAGAGATTTCTTGCACCCACTCCTTCAACTGTGGGATATGGAAGTACTCAGTACAGTTCTCCAGTCTTCCCAACACTCCTTCAGCAAAAATAGGGAAGACAAGATTTTTATATAGTAAATTAAAAAGCAAGCAGGGGAAAAAACTACTACCTTTCAAGCTGCCTATATATATATATATAATAAAAAAGTGTGTGGAGAAAGGAGCACATATTCATTTTGCTCCTTTCAGTTTTTTACAGGTCACCTTTAAAGGGCCTGTACCTGAGCAAGACTTTTTACTCTTGATTTTTTTAAAACAAATTATTACGTAAGAGTTTGGAGAGATATTGCAGGAGCCTCCTGCTTGAGATGGGAGAGTTGGTAACTGTTGCTACTATACCTGCTTCGGTGCTTGTATATTGTGGTGGTGAACAGTGAGTAAATGCCTTGATAGATAATAATCTCTATGTGGTGGGATGGGTTGGGTTATGCAGATCAGTTCTCTTTCTGTGTTTTTGTTGTTGTTGTCGTCCTTTAACCTCAACATAACTTGATGCATGAAACTCTTTTTTTTCCAGTTCAGGGAAGAGGCTGGAAGGCTCACTTTAAAGCTGGATACATGCTCCCACCATCCTAAATGCATTGTTTAAAGCCCTATTTACCTGTTTATGCTTGATCTGTTGACTCATATGATAGGGAACAAGATTGGGATGGGGGAGGGGGGACGACTGGCAGTTTGTAGCTGCTTCTGTTTGTGGCAGGTTAGTTCTGCAGCGGATGCATGATAAAGCCATTTGAACCACTTGTAGCCTGATTGTACACATCAGGAATATTGCTTGTAGGTTTTGTAAGTGAAGGCAACTCATGGCTGTAGTGGCACCAAGAGAGAGGTTTAACCACACAGAGCGATTCCAAACACAAGTCTGCTTAATAGTCTTTATTATTGGCCATAATAAATAGCCTGAATCAGATATTTGCAATTAGAACAATGGGCATAAGAGATTAGATTGCCTGAGTGGAAAGACTTTCGGTAATATAGGAACAGGGGACATACCTTTTCTGAGAAATATGCAGGTGGTTATCTTTGAGGGACAGATCATACCTGGCATTGAGCTATTCAAAGACTGAATTATTTCATCCAAAGCTACAATTTATGATCACCTTTTGGCCTCTTTTGTTTGAAGGGAAGTGTTGCTTATAGGTTCAGGGCAAAACACTGATATGCTTTACCATTAAACTTCTGATATGAATCCATAACATTCAGGGACAGATTCTGCTGTTGTCTACAATGGTGTAAATCCAGAGTAACTCCACTGGATTTTATATCAGTGTAACCAGGAACAGAATCTGGTCCCCAGTGTGTTTTGAAAGCAAGCAATAAAAGGGCTTTACTTTATCTCTTTAAAAATAAATAAAAATTAGGAAATGCAAGCTATAGCCTCTTTATTGACTGCCTGTTCTATTTGATTTTGTAGGTTTGGCAGTGAAATGCTCTGTAAAAAACGGGAGGACTATTTGGAATGGCCTGAATATTTTATGGCAGTAGCCTTCTTATCAGCACAAAGAAGCAAGGATCCAAATTCTCAGGTAAGAAAGCAGCATGCAGGAGTAATGTAATATAGGTTGTATTGCACTGTGTGTCACACACCCAGTTCATATACAGTGGATTTTCATTACAAGTTATTTCAATATAGGGCTACCCAAGTTACAGCACAGTGGGCGCTTTTGCTACAGGAATTTTGTTCATGGCTTTGACCTCAGATATAGCTCTGTCATTACTTATGTTACTATGTGAACGTAAGAACAGAAGTGAACATAAGAACGGCCATACTGGGTCAGACCAAAGGTCCATCCAGCCCAGTATCCTGTCACCGACAGTGACCAATGCCAGGTGCCCCAGAGGGAGAGAACCTAACAGGTAATGATCAAGTGATCTCTCTCCTGCCATCCATCTCCATCCTCTGGCAAACAGAGGCTAGGGACACCATTCCTTACCCATCCTGACTAATAGCCATTAATGGACTTAACCTCCATGAATTTATCTAGTTCTCTTTTTAAACCCTGTTATAGTCCTAGCCTTCACAACCTCCTCAGGCAGGGAGTTCCACAGGTTGACTGTGCGCTATGTGAAGAAGAACTTCATTTTATTTGTTTTAAACCTGCTGCCCATTAATTTCATTTGGTGACCCCTAGTTCCTATATTATGGGAACAAGTAAACAACTTTTCCTTATTCACTTTCTCCACACCACTCATGATTTTATATACCTCTATCATATCCCCCCTTAGTCTCCTCTTTTCCAAGCTGAAAAGTCCTAGCCTCTTTAATCTCTCCTCATATGGGACCCATTCCAAACCCCTCTGAACCTTTTCTAATGCCAGTATATCTTTTTTGAGATGAGGAGACCACATCTGTACACAGTATTCAAGATATGGGCGTACCATGGATTTATATAAGGGCAATAAGATATTCTCCGTCTTATTCTCTATCCCTTTTTTTAATGATTCCTAGCATCCTGTTTGCTTTTTTGACCGCCTCTGCACACTGCGTGGACGTCTTCAGAGAACTATCCACGATGATTCCAAGATCTTTCCTGATTAGTTGTGGCTAAATTAGCTCCCATCATTNCTTTGGTCTTAACTATCTTGAGCAGTTTAGTATCATCTGTAAACTTTGCCACCTCACTGTTCACTCCTTTCTCCAGATCATTTATGAATAAGTTGAATAGAATTGGTCCTAGGACTGACCCTTAGGGAACACCACTAGTTACCCCTCTCCATTCTGAAAATTTACCATTTATTCCTACCCTTTGTTCCCTGTCTTTTAACTAGTTCTCAGTCCATGAAAGGATCTTCCCTCTTATCCCAGGATAACTTAATTTACTTAAGAGCCTTTGGTGAGGGACCTTGTCAAAGGCTTTCTGGAAATCTGAGTACACTATGTCCACTGGATCCCCCTTGTCCACATGTTTGTTGACCCCTTCATTATTGACCCCTTCAAAGAACTCTAATGGATTAGTAAGACATGATTTTCCTTTACAGAAACCATGTTGACTTTTGACCAACAATTTATGTTCTTCTAGGTGTCTGACAATTTTATTCTTTATTATTGATTCAACTAATTTGCCTGGTACTGACGTTAGACTTACCGGTCTGTAATTGCCGGGATCACCTCTAGAGCCCTTTTTAAATATTGGCGTTACATTAGCTATCTTTCAGTCATTGGGTACAGAAGCTGATTTAAAGGACAGGTTACAAACCATAGTTAATAGTTCTGCAATTTCACATTTGAGTTCTTTCAGAACTCTTGGGTGAATGCCATCTGGTCCCGGTGACTTGTTACTGTTAAGTTTATCAATTAATTCCATAACCACCTCTAGTGACACTTCAATCTGTGACAATTCTTCAGATTTGTCACCTACAAAGGACGGCTCAGGTTTGGGAATTTCCCTAACATCTAGGGTGACCAGATGTCCCAATTTTATAGGGACAGTCCCGATATTTGGGACTCTATCTTATATAGGTGCCTATTACCCCCCACCCCCGTCCCGATTTTTTTCACACTTGCTGTCTGGTCACTCTACTAACATCCTCAGCTGTGAAGACTGAAGTAAAGAGATGAGAAGATGCTCACTAACCATCACTACTCAGTTACTTGCTGTTTGTTGTATCCTAGACCTCCTTACTCTGCTTAAATGTTCTTTTTAGAGCCAAATCCTCAACTGGTCTTATCTAAGAGCTCATCTGTATTTAACTTACATAGAAATAACTAAATTGTTTTTAATTTGTACATTTAGTGATTTAGGCTTAATCGAAATAAGACAGGTTTTTTATGCCAAAATAAGTCCAACACACACAGTTGGAGTGATATAATAAAAGGTGAGAATTAAAACAGGTGTCTAGTATTTTGGTGCAAATTTGTGTGTAGACCAGACCTAAATCGCTAGAACTACGCCAATTTATAACAGATTAGGATCGGTCCCTTAGGCTCTCTGCCTGCAATCTTACATGATTAAGGGTTTGCAGGACTGGGCCCTTCAATTGTAAGTTTTATGGATTTTGTCTCTTCTTGTCTGTAAAGTGGCTTGCATACTCCTGTTGCGTATATTAAATAATAGTAGGACTGTCAATTAATTGCAGTTAAGGCAAACCATTAATGCAAAACAAATTAACTAGATTAAAAAAAGTCACAATTAATTGCGGTTTTAATCACATGGTTAAACAATCATAGACTACCAATTTAAATTATAAATATTTTTGGATGTTTTTCTACATTTTCAAATATATTGATTTCAATTCCAACACAGGATACAATATTATTTTTGATTACACTGTAAAAAAGATAAATACTATTTTTCATCTGTGTTGGAATTTAAATCATGCATTTTCAAATATAGAAAAACATCCAAAAATATTTTTATAATTTAAATTGGTATTCTATTAGTTTAACAGTGCAATTAAAACTGTGATTAATCATGACTATTTTTTTTAAATCTCACGATTAATTGCTGCTATTATTATTATTATTATTATTTATTATTATTTTAAGTTGTGTGACAGCCATAAATGATAGTAAATATCTGTTTTATGTAGGTTGGTGCTTGCATTGTGAATTCAGAAAACAAGATTGTTGGAATTGGATATAATGGGATGCCTAATGGTTGCAGTGATGATTTGCTGCCCTGGACGAGAACAGCACAGAGTAAGCTAGACACAAAATATCCTTATGGTAAGGAACACTTTCTAGGCAAGGCTTCCTATGTGTTGCAAATTAGACTCATCATTTAAATATGAGAGTCCAAATGATGTCCCAGCATGGTAAATATTGATCCATTTCCCCTCAGCATGGCTGACTTTAACAGGTATTCAGGTGGTAATACCACCATGAAATCACAGCTCTAGAAATAGTGTTTATTAGCTCTCTCTTTCTGCAGAGCCAGTAGGACAGGCAAACAGCATCATCTTGTATTTTATTACTTCCTAGTAATGCACTGACAGTGGGGTTTTTTTAATAAACACTTAAGATTCTTAACAATTTTCCACATTGCTTTACTGAGTCAAAATTAGTAAATAAGTTAAGTAAACTTCCATTGTTATAGCACATGGTTACAGTAGGTGTAAGTGGTGCTATTTTTCACATGTTCATCTTTACAGTGTTTAATTGCCTCATCACATACTACTTTTTCCACTGCATGTTTTCCCCCCCAGGCTTACAACTTGGGAGAATTTTCAGAAGGACAGCAAAAGCACATCCCTGACACACAGGCCACACCCTACCAAATTTCAGGGCCCTGCTCTAAGTAAGGGGGCATTTCCCCCCGCCCCCCTCACCCCCCCCCTGCGCCCCGCCAACTTTGTTTGAAACAGCTGAACTATTATGGCTGAAATCCCCTCTCCCCAACCCCCCAAAAAATCAGCTTGAGAGGCAGACATGGAAAATTTCAGCCTCAACGTTTAAAGTGTGGCAAAGTTATAAGCAGCTGAAAATAGAGAAGTATTGGGCAATCTTGGGCTCATAGTACTGCGTATAATGAAAGCACTACAATAGTAGGACTTAGTTTTGACTACTTTTATCTCTGGCAAGGAGAAATCGTTTTTCCTCTGGCTACTCACCCTGGAAATTATGAAATTGTTGAAGTATAAACACGTACTTTTTTTTTTTTTTAGTGTAGCTCTGCCAGTGCCAATTGCCTTGGAAGCAACTAGATGTGAGATACCTATTGCTCTATTTATAAGGTCTCAGTCCTGCAAATGAGATTAGTGTGGGGGGACTTCTGCATCTGCACAGAGCCAGTGGCAGGATGGGGACTGCAATGGGGAGGTTTAAGCTTTCCAAGAAAAACTGCCTTTTATTTAATCTTTTACATAAGATCATTTTAAGATTTTATTTTTTTTAGCTATAGTTTGGGGCTTAAAGAGATGTGAAAATGTTTCCACTACATTTGGTTTTTGTAGCAAGTAAGCACCATTAATACTTGATGCTATTGTTTTTTTTTCCCAAATAATATTCTAGTTGAATACACAGCCTGCAAGATGGGGTCATATTTCCAGGACAAGTGAAAGACTATGCTGAACATTTTTTTTTTTCTCATAATATAAAAAATTGGCCTAAAAAGACCTTATTCTTATCTTTTTATTTCACCATTAATACTTTTTATTCCCCATTAACTTTCCTACGATAAATGTCATTAAGAGAAACTGCATAAAATACATGTTTTGTAATTCATAGATCACTTTATTTTCTAAGGTTTTCTTTTTAATCCTGATAATGCAGCTAACATACCAGGCAAGAATGGAATTCCTCTAGATTAAAACTACTGCTACACTCAAGGAAACCTTTGCAAATGCTTCCAAAACCTCATTAAACTGTCCTGTTTTTCTGCATTTCCTTTATTATTTTTGGTGATCACCACAGTGTGTGTAAATTAAAACTTTCTCCTTTCATCCTTGCCTGCTTGCTGCTCCTCCGGACTCATTTGTTCATATATGACAAAATCCCAGTGCTTGCTACATTACAATTAATCATTGTGGAAGTGCTTATCTCTGTGTCACTAGCACTATATTGTAGTGTCACTAAATGAACTGGGTTGTATAGTGGTACAATCTGTACACTGAGAGATGGCCTCTGTTTACACACACACACACACACGCGCGCACACACACACACTCTGTAGTTCAGCAGCATTGACTGGAAAGAAATGCAGAATATGTACGTGAGAAGAAGGATGGTTTTGTGGCTGAGATACTGGATTGGAATTTGGGAGACCCGGGTTGTTCCCAGGTCTACCACATACTACTTGTGTGACCCTCTCAGTGAAATCCGGGCCCTTTGAAATCACTGGCAAAACTGTATTTACGGTGGGGCCAGAGCTTCACCGTGTCTTAATTTAATTTATTCTCTGTAAAATTGGGATAATTTGTAGTTGCTTTACCTGACGGGTGGTGTGTGGATAAATATGTTAAAGGTTGCAAGGCACTCGGATACTATAGTGATTGTGGTGGAGCACCATAGTACCTGGATAATGTGTTGTAGTGATTCTTGAAGTTGGATACTGTGAATCTCCTTTCAGTATTCAAGTTTTTAAACAGACAAACATTTAATGGTTTAATAGGGCCTGGGACTGCAAGCTGTTGAGTGCCCTCCGCTCTTCCAGAGGAGGGCGTTCAGTATCCCACGGGGAGGCACTTTGCCCTTTGCTGGTTCAAGCCTTCAGTCTCTTGCCAATACGCGCTCTCAGCGTGTGTGTGTGTGTGTGTGTGTGTGTGTGTGTGTGAGAGAGAGATTAGTCTTGAATGGTTGATTTATTAAGAGCTTGCTGAAAGCTGAACCTAAAGCTATATGTTCAGTACAACATGCAGAAGCTTCTTCATAATTAGATCAAACTTTTGCTTTCAATTGGAGTTGAAACTGAATGCCCTCTGGTTTTGTTAGTAAGTCATCAAATCCATAGATTTGTCTATGTCCTCTCACGTCAAACTTAAAGTACTCAATTTTTTTCATATCAGCATATGTCTACTAATGCTTGTTGCTTCATTCCCTTGAAGTCCTCTGTCTCCACAGTAATCTAGAAATATTTGTGAGACAGTCTAATTAGAGATTTTGCACAAAAAGACTTGCAAATCTAGGAAACCTTTGAGCCATTATATAAAGAATAAATTGAGCAACCCTATTTTCAAATATTTACGGATTCAGATGTAATAAAATGTGCATGGTATAAAACATAAATATACATTCATTCCACTGTATGTGCTTTGTAAAATGAAACAAAACTGTCTTTGTTCTAAGTATCAGTATTATAATTTTGTTAGGGCATGGGCTCTCTGTAAATAACCTCCGATGCTAACCTCTGAAAAATATTTTAAGCAAGTGTTTTAAAATATATATAGATACGAGTTCATTATTTTCATAGAATCATAGGACTGGAAGGGACCTCAAGAGATCTTCTAGTCCAGTCTCCTGCATTCAGGGCAGGACTAAGTATTGTCTAGACCATCCCTGACAGGAATTTGTCTAACCTGCTCTTAAAAATTTCCAATGATGGAGATTCTAAAACTTCCGTAGGCAATTTATTCCAGTGCTTAACTACCCTGACAGTTAGGAAGCTTTTCCTAATGTTCAACCTAGACCACCCTTGCTGCAATTTAAACCCATTGCTGCTTGTCTGATCCTCAGCAGTGAAAGAAAACAATTTTTATCCCTCCTCCTTGTAACAACCTTTTATGTACTTGAAAACTGTTATGTCCCCCCTCAGCCTTCTTTTCTACAGACTAAACAAGCCCAATTTTTTCAATATTCCTCATAGGTCATGTTTTCTAGACCTATAATCATTTTTGTTGCTCTTTTCTGGACTTTCTCTAATTTGTCCACATCTTTCCTGAAATGTGGTGCCCTGAACTAGACACAATACTCCACTTGAGGCCTAATCATTGTGGAGTAGAGTTTGATGAATTGCTTCTTATGTCTTGCTTACAACACTCCTACTAATACGTCTCAGAATGATGTTTGTGTTTTTTTTGCAATAGTGTTACACTGTTGACTCATATTTAGTTTGTGATACACTATGACCCCCAGATTCCTTTCCACAGTAAAAAGTTGACAAGGTAAAACCTGATTTGATAATATTTAAATTTCTGTATTGACAACTTTAAGCATTCAAAAATTGTTAGTGCGCACCCCCCCTCCCCCATAATGAATTATTAGGGATTTATTTGTCTTCTGATTTTTCTTTGAACTTCTAGGCTGCACTCAAGTTACATTTTCAAGCTTTTCTACAGTACCAGGAGGGCTAGAAACTTACTTTATTTTAATGAAAGCTGAGATTGTCACATATTCACACAACTCCAGGAGCTGGGACTTTCAGGAAACACACCAAATATGACACTTGCTTTAAAACCACAAAAGTTGGCAATACGTTCACATAAGGCACATATAAGGATCACATAGTTCATAAACTCTCATACTGCCCAACTAACCACGTTGTTAATAAAGCAAGTGTTAAATAGTAACGCTATTTTATAGTAAAATGAAAGTTTATAACATAATGCATTTTATGTATATACAGTACCATCTCTAGTGCATAATATTTCAAAACACTTTAGTGTCTGTTTCAAATGGTAATTGTTAATGCATGGTAACAGAAAAATCAAACTTTGCACTGGATTTCCTTTGTGACTGCTACTTACTATTTGAAATTTTATAGTGATCTGTTATCAAACCTCTTGGTCAAGCAAGTAAACATAACAGTATTAATGGTCATATGGTTCTTATTATCAGTGTTTGGGCTAAAAAAATTTTTTATTAGGTGGGAAGAGTAGTTTGACATTACAATCCACTGAGGACATTTTCATGGCAGGATAGAGGATATGCAGAAAGCAACAGGAATAGTGTGAAGGGCCTCTTTTGTTTGATGTACAGTAGGAAAGACTTTGGGTTAAATATTGGATCATAACACTAGATGGTGCAAGGCAGTATGGTGAAAGGAAGTAGAAATGTGATATGGTAGGCAATAAGATACTAGTAAGAAATATATTCTTGCTAAAGAGTAGTGAAGTTAGTCCGTCTCCCCCCCCCCCCCCCCCCCCCCCCCCCCCCCTTTTTTCTTTTACCATCCCCC
>QXTE01000002.1:4879787-4968360 GCA_003942145.1 Platysternon megacephalum
CGTCCCCCCCCCCCCTCTCCCCCCCCCCCCACACTTTTTTTTTATTAAAGCATTCACAAATACTCAACACTGTAGATAAGGTTCCAATGTTGGCTTCCGTTCTGAAAAAGTGGCTTGGAAAATATTCTCCAAAGACTTCGTTAGCAGTAGAAATAACCATGTAATGAGAACTTAGCATATGTTCTGACCCTGCTGTCGTGTACAGAGGGGGGGAGAATTTACCCACAGGATATTGTAAAATTGGTAGCTTTAACAGTCTCAGTTTACGAAGAAGCCTTTACAAAGATGCTTGTGGTGGTGGCATCAGTGTACCTTTGCAGACAGGGCAATCTGATATTTCCCACTTGGATGATTGGCTGCTCACAGGTCAATCATACCAGGAAGTGCAAGCAGCAACTACCTCCACATAACACCTTTGTCATTCTTTGTGTGATGTGTGTATGGGTTGTGTACAAAAACTTACATATGCATTCTGGAAATGTGTTTAAAATGTGTTTGGGAGGCAGTGCATAAACCCAGCCTGTGCTAAACAAAAGAATGTTGTGTTCCTGTGTCTCCAATGTAAATTAAGCAAGGTGAAGCCAGGGGACAGTGAAAGTGCATTTACATATAAAGTAAACAAAGCAATCAAACTAACAAGCAGCAGCTTAGTGAACACACTGGGGACCGAGACTGCATCCTAAGAAGCCTTCCTGGCTCTTGAGGCAGAGACAATGGACTTTGGGCAACACAAGAGGACCAAATATGAATTTTTAAATATTCGTCACTTAGGGGACAGCACTTTCTGAGCCTGTGAAAGTTGGATCCCTTAGCCTGGGCAGGCTAGAGATGCTGTTTAACTTGATGTAAAAAAGATTAGACAAAGATTGTAATTTGCTAAAATTAAGTTTGTCACTAGGAAATGTTCTTTGTATTCATTTTGTTTGTAACCATACCTTTCTTTCCTCTTGCTTAGTGTTACTTAAATCTTTGTTTTTGTCTTTTATTATTTTCCTGTGTGAGTTCATTCGAGAGCATAGTGATGATCTGATTTCAGTTGTTGAGGCATTTGATACATTGGATGATGTACACCACATGCTGTCATAGGCATCTGTAGAACCCATTGATTTTGAAAGGTGTGTTGGGAGGGTGGGTATTGATCATTGTAGTAGCGGAGATACGTATGCAGGTTTTGCATCTGTTGTTCTGGTAGGGTCTGGTGCTGGTTTGAGTTTGTGTTCTGGTCTGTGGGGACCTTGCCTCTGATGAAGATCTTGGTGAGGTTGGGGGAATTTTAGAAGGCCATGTGTGAAGGGATATGCTCAGTCTTTACCCATTCCACTACTGCAAGGTTCCTGAAGGATATCAGGACATTCCTTCCAGTTCTAAACCAGTCCCTACATGGCATCTGAACCTTGTCCTCTCTGTAGAGCCCTACGCGGATACAAAAATGTGGATCTGCATCCGATCCCAGGTTGGAGATAAGCTGATTCTTGTGGATGTGGATCTGCACTCTGTCTTGGGAGGAGAGTCTATGTGCATGCGTGTGTACTGTGTATATAGGATTTCAAAGGTGGGGAAGCAGCTGGCTGCAGCTCATAGCCTATGAAGCTGCTTCCCCACCTTTGAGATCCTATATTCTCTCTCCCCTGTATACAGAGAAAGGGGCAGTCATAGGTCAAGACAGGGAGCAAAATCCCCCTTGCTCCTATCCTGGTGGTTTAAGCAGCCAAGCAATTTAGGAAACCTCTCCTGATGTCATTGCCATATCACATCAGTTGTAGAGGGAGACAGCTGCTTCTGCTAAGTAAGTAAGTATGCAGAGAGGGAATATAGGATCTGGAAGGTGGGAAAGCAGCCTTCTAGGCTTTGAGCTGCAGACAGCTGCTTTCCCACCTTTGAGATCCTATAAAGCAGCTATCCGCAGATTTGTAGGGTTCTACTTCTCCGTGCTTATAAGATCACCATTTGAGCCTTTGGCCTCCTGTTCTCTTCTTCACCTATTCATGAACGTTGCCTTCCTGGCAGCCAATTACCTCCACTGGTAGGGAGGGGCGGGAGCTTGGGGCTTTTGTGGCAGACCTGACATGCACAGTTTTTCACAAGGACAAAGTGTTTTTGCACCTGCATCTCAAATTCATCCCTAAGGCGTTTTCTGAATTTCACATTAACCAGACTGTTCACCTTCTAGTGTCTTATCTGAAGCCTTACCATGGCAGGGAGGCAAGGGTGCCGGAACCATTGTAGAAGTGGGGGGGGTGGGGGGTGCGCACTGGTGCCAGAACTAGGGGCCTGGGGTCCATGCCCCCCACTTTTTAAAATGGGTGTAGTTAGGGGGACAGGCAGCATTACCCCCCCCCCCCAAACTGCAAGCCTCCGGCAGGTGCAAAGTGGCACTGGCAGGGGCTGCGCTTTGCAGCAGCATTGTCTCCCCCCCACCCCCTATACTTCAAGCCTTGGCAGGCATGTAGCGGCGGGATGCCTGCCCAAAACTTGCAGTTTGGGGGGCAGGGAAATGCCATCTCCTGTCCCCCAAAACTATGCTCATGTTAAAGTGTCAATATCACTTTTCACACAAACTTAGCACCAATTTCCCACACTTACTTTTGCGCTGCTGCTGCAGCCTTTAGGCTGTCAGCCAGAACCCCACTGTCACCTCCGGGTGGGGGATTGAGGGAAGGGCGGAAGGAGAGTACAGGCGGCCTCCCACTGAGTGAGTGGGGGCAGGGGAGGTGAGTCCAAGCGAAGGTGACGGGGCTCAGGCTAACAGCCGTGTGGGTGGGTGGTCCAGCTGTCCCTTTTATCTCCTCCCCCCTGCCTCTTGGATGTACACAACCCTTCTGCACCAGCCCCACTCGCCCAGGCTGACAGCTAGAACTCTTTTTAGAAAAAGGGAAAAACACAGCTCACACCTCCCAGTAGTTTGAGAACCAGCACCGTGAAATTGATAAGACACACAACAGCCAATGTACAGAATGCAGTGTCTACATAGACATTGCGTTGCCCTAACCACACCAACATAAGCTCTATGCCTCTTGTGGAGATGGAGTTACCTCAATATAGTGAGGCACTTACATCAGTGGGACAAGGCTGTAGTGTGTACACTGACATAATTAAGTCGACTTAAGATGTTTTACGTCAACCTAATTATGTAGTGTAGACCAGGCCTGAGATTCTTGGCATGGCATAAATACATGCCTCATTGTTGTAGCTGTACGCTATCCAGTGTAATTTGTAATGTCAAAATGGCTGAGAACTTAAATACTGGACAGTAACAGGCTGCAGAACCCAGAGATGATTCAGCCTGGTGACATTCTGAACAAAAGGATCTCTTAACCCTCTTATAGCTGTTTCCATCACTTCACACTGACTCTACAGACATAATAGGCTTCAGACCCACAGAGTGGCATTTCTGGAATTCTATCTATATAATAAGTTGGTGATCTCAGTCCTTTTCCTAGTCATCAGGTATCCGAATCACAAAATCCACTATTGTTCTTGATATTACTTAGCAGGGGGTACTCTGCTAGAACTGCCATCTAATTCATCTATCCAGTATTTTATATTGCACACATCATTGCACAGCCCAGGGGCCTTAAATGATTGAATGTCCAGGGAGACTGAAATATACTCCAGTTTGCAAGACATTAAATACCCTCTTGATGTGTCTAGTATGAGAATTTAGACCTATAGATGTGGTCTGTTCTTAAGAGCTGTGGCACGTTGGTGGAATGGTACAGTGAAGCTGCTGCCTTTGCTATATCTGTGCTTTAGAGAAATAGAGGACTTTGTTTTTTCATTCAAGAAATCTGGCATCTTTTCATGATCAGTATACTCACTTAACATTAAAGATAAGGACATTCTTATGGTTATGAGTGTCTCTTGTGTATTTGCAGGGTGAGAGAATCATGCAGCAAAGCTGAGCAGTTGACACCCTGAGGACAGAACTGCTCAGTTTTACTTCATGATTCTCCTGCCCTTAAGAGTGCACATAGCACTTGTGTAGCCATAAGAATGTTCCTATCTGTGCATGTAAACAATAAATGAGCTGTTTTATATTGGCAATTAGATACTCTAGAGAGTTGTGAAGCTGTGAGATATTGCCATACTTAGGGTGGTTGAAGACCAAGTAGTTTCAGCCCTAAAGCTTCGTTGCCTGCTATAGGTGCTAGGAAATGGCAATGCTAATGTGCTTAATGATTTCATTCCTAATCAGCAGTCTGGTCGGAACAATTGACCTTCATTAATCTTGGTATTTCTGGTTTAATTTTTTTCTTTTCCCTCTATAATGAACAAGTCAGGTTATTTGACTTTGAAAGGATGCAAGCAGTTACCTCTTAATACTTAGTTAATTTTAGATTGACTCATTTTAATGAACAGTATTATGAATATTTTTCTTCTACTTTTTTAAAATCCAGTGTGCCATGCTGAATTGAATGCCATTATGAACAAAAACTCATCTGATGTGAAAGGTTGCAGCATGTATGTTGCCTTGTTTCCATGTAATGAATGTGCAAAGCTCATCATCCAGGCAGGTAAGGAGCAATGATGCCAGCTTGATTTGTCAGAGTTGCAGCACTGCTTGCTCATCAGTACCTTATAACAGATTTATTTGATTTTAAATTGCTGTTGTTTAGATCTAAATTAATTGCACTATCAACTTCATAAGATACTTCTTGTGTTTTTGCATTTGAGTGGTGCCAAGTTTTTCCAGTGCTAATTGCATCCTCTGTGATTCTTAGCGTGTTTTTAATTTAGGTTTACAACTTCTTAGACCAGGAGCTGCCAAAGAACAGCACAGGCATTGCATATCATTACTGTCAGTTTACTGTGCTCTGACACACAGAATAGAGTATGGGGAAAAGAAATAAACTTCTGCCTGACACAATGTCTGTTGGGAGTATATACATGAAATTTTAATTTGAATGTAATACATGGTAGATACTTTAAGATTTTAAAATATCTTTGCTCATAAATGTCATAAGACTTCTATGATCCTACTTTAATTATATCTTTCATTACAATTGTTATAAATCTACACCACTGCAGCAAGTGTGCTGGCCTGAATGTTTTGCCTTTTTTTCAGATTATTAGGTACAACTGCAGTAGACTTTGGTTCCATAAAACTCCCTGCCTAAATTCCTAAAACTCTTGAGTTAGCAAAATGTGTGTTTATAAAGGGGTTATCTCTTGAGAGAGCAGAAGGTGAAAGTTAATGGGGAGACATTTACAGGGTATAGGGATTCCGGGACTGACTGAACTATAGTCAGACCTCATGTAGTGAAATCTCATCAAATTCTGGGAGGATGTAAAATATGGATGAAGATACCCAAGGTAGAACCCTTCGTCCTGCCTTTGGTCCACCTTCCTATGCACACCCAGGAAGGTTAGGGAATGTTGGTGTTTGGGATGTTAGAAGATATACCTTTTGATGTATTACTTGGGTATGATATAGTGTAAGCTTAAGCCAAAATCCTGATCTTTTCCCTGTACAAACAAAAGACTGGTATCAGGCCATAAGAGTGAGTGAAGCGGTCATCCAAAATGTGAATGGAGAGGCTAGGATGGAAAGGGGGGGTATAATTTCCACCTACTTGTGACAATAGGGACAGGCTCTTAAGGTGAAGCTACATGTGCAGCATCTGTGAACAAGTGTATAAAGTGAAGGACCTCTATCCATTTCTGCATGGTAGATGACAGTCACACAGGGACACTGAGACTGGTAAAGAATGCTGCTAACCATATGGTACCCACTAGAGCAGGAGGGAGGGGGAAAGACATTTGTTCCTTCATCTATAACTGCATAATGAGTTATAAAAATGTAAATGGACCTGAGGCAGATGGGAGGAAGCGCTGGTTGCCTCACTCCAACACGTGGGGGGAAAGAGGGACTCCACAGCCATCATAGAGTGCAAACCCAGGGGGCAAGGATGCAGTCCACTTAGGGTGACCAGACGTCCCGATTTTATCGGGACCGTCCCGATATTTCGGTGTCTGTCCCGCGTCCCGACTGATCTTCGGTTGGGATGCATTTTGTCCCGATATCCGCCGGCAGCACTGTGGGGTTTTTTTTTTCTCTCTCTCAGCCGGGGCAGACTCGCTCGGCCTCAGCACCCCCCCCCCCCCCCCCCCCCCCCCCCCTNTCATCTGCCTCTCCTCACCCTGGATTCCATGGTGAGGAATCACCCAATGGGACTAGGACCCCTGGCACACTTGGGGGCAGGGCAGAGAATGGAATTTGGCTCTGGGGAAAAATTTGTGGATTCTCCCCGGGGAGAAGTGAACACCCCATATACCAGTGGCACTAAGTGTCCGTGTGGATCCTGCTGCCATGCACTAAAAGTCCCCTAATGCGATTTAATCTATCCTGCTTTGAAACAGGAGTAGATTAGAGTGCAATAAGGAACTTTTAGTGCACGGTAGCAAGATCCTCAGATACTTAGTGCATGGCAGGCTTAGTGTGGAGTAGATTTACAGCCAGGCTTTCTGCAAACTGAGTGTTCATGTAGACAAAGCCCTGCATGTGACCAGGTCAGTGAGGGGAAGTTATTCTATATTAGGTAATAAGACTTCTTCCTTGATGCATTAATCTGATTTATGTTGGGGCTATTAGAAAAATGAACAAGGAAGTAATTCAATGGCTTCCCATCTAGATATATGCTAGAAGGACAAGAGGACCCAAATTTTAGTTTCAGAGATCATATAACTTGTGTCCCATATGCTGTGAATGTTGCTTGGTGATACTGGGATCTACCAGATAAAAGGACTTCAAAGTTAAAAAGTCTGATTCCTATGAAGGTGGGGGTACTTGTAAGAAGCTGCCTAGGGGCAGGCTGATACACAGAGACAGACTCTGGGGAGGAGTCTAAAGGAATTGGGCCTTTCCAGATCTAGGGAATGGTAACTATTAAGGAAAAGCAAGCATAGCATTTAGGTTGGCTAATTGTTTTTAAGATGCATTTTTTTTCCTGTAGTGCTTTTTCTTCTAAATAAATGATGCTCTGCTTTGGTTGTTGATTACCACTGTCATTGTCCTGGAGGAAAAAGAACTGCAGGGTGTTAGACTTCTCAGGTGATCATGGTTGACACAGAAGTCTGCACTCCAGTACTTGGTTTGAGAGCAGGAGAATCACATGGTTCCATTCTGAGACCTGGGTGTAGAGGGGCACAGAGAGAGACCAGGAGGGGAGGAGTAAATGTGACATTGATGGTCAAGATTCTAGAAGAACCAAATTAATCCACAGTTAATGCGTTCCGAACTTTACAGGGATTGAAACTGGGGTAAAAAAGAACTAATGGTGTTTTGAATCCAAACCAAGATATACTCATTTGTGACACCAAAATAAGATTCCACTCAGATTTGCAGCTCTTCACAATATGGTTGTTCATTTCCTTTGTGTGCTTTGATCAGTAGTTAAATAGTTAACTATTAACACTTATCATAATTAGGGAGGCATTTTAACAGAGAAAATGTGGTAGCCATTGAAAAATTTGTAATCACTCCTAGTTCTGCCTCTTCGTTTCTCCTCTGACATATTTAAGACAAGAGTAGTTAATTAAGAGCTGGGGCACAGTCAGTTACCCATATGTAGGACATGTATTTGAAAAATAGGGAATTTTTGAAAGGGGGCTGGAGACTTGAGATTTAAGTTGCTACCTGGCTTAATTGTGATGAGTTATATTGGTTTGTACAAAGGCTAAGTGAAAAATTTCCATCAAAATTGTTCTTGATGGAAAACTGTTTTTTTCAACTAAATGAAAATTTTCACAGGAAGTGCATGCTTTCCATGGAAAACTTCAGCTTTGTTTAAAAAACCACAAAAACAGAAAAAAAGCCACCCATATACTTTTGAGGTTTTGGCTGAAAGTTCTCAGTTTTTGAGGGAAAATTTCAACTTTTTATTTTCACCAAAATTTTTCCATGGGGAGGCTATTTTCTGAACAGCTCTGTATTGTACTGCTCCGCTCTTAAGGTATAATTTATAATACATTTTTATGTGATGTGGCACCTAGAGTGTATGGATAGTTGCTCTTTTTAGCCTTGTATACATCTAAATTTTCCCCTACCATATTTATTTCTGCTTGTAATTGTAGCATGTCTTTTCGTAATATTTCTAGGTATAAAAGAAGTTATTTTTATGTCTGACAAATACCATGATAGCCCTGAAATGACAGCAGCCCGGCGCCTGTTTGATTTAGCTGGAATTATATACAGGTAAGACAGAGCCTTAACTGGTGGTGGTGGTTGACTTTTAAATGTGAAAATGAAGAAATTGCTGTATGAGGAAGACAACCTTTAGGCAAAAGCTTTATTTTCTCCTTACATTATGTAACTTGTGTGGTACAGTTAATTCTCTTACAAAAACTCCCATGCAGATTTAGTACCAGTCAATTCAGCACCTTTGATAGCCTTTGAAAGTCTGGTCCCTGGAGAACAGCAGCAGGTGCTGTCCTTCTCACCCCAATGTTCATTCAATCCTTGGCCTTTCTCCTGAGACCGCCATCAAGATTGCCAATTGGGGGGGTGGTGGTTTCTGGTGTGTGTAATCATAGGAGCTGGACTGGAACCACCAATTTGTTTTATGTAGACCATGGAGGCCTGTTGGAAGGGTAATAACCTTCTGTCACAACCAGTCTGAGCTGGAGTTAAACCAGCTTGTGACTCATCACCTCGGTGCCTCCTGCTGGCCATGCTGGGAATTAACTCTCGGTTGCCAGTGCACCTTTCTCTAGTGGTGTCTCACCACCATCACTTCTGCTCCACCTCTAAGACGCATGTCGCTCCCCAGACCGTGGCATCCTCTTCTGGGGTTGTGGGCTGTGCCCCACTCCACTTTCTCCCTCCTTCGGGGGAATTGGCTGTCTCTAGTCCATCCACTGTCCGCTGCGGCCTACTGTAGCCTTCAGTTTAGCCCCTCACCTCGAGGGGCAAACTGCAGTCCGAATACTGGCCACCCCCTCTGTGACAGGTGGGGGGGGTCTGGGCCCACTCGCTACTCCAGGCCCCAACCCAGAGACCCTTTAGCCAGCGGCCACATGCTGCCATTCCTCCAACTCCCACTGCCTATTTCCCTGGGCCACTTCCCCATAGCCCTAGTACCTTCCCGGCCCTTTGTTTTAGGGGCCTCAGTCTGGCAGTCCTCAGGCTGGAGCTTCCTATTGCTCCCCTGACCCTGCCCAGCACTGCTCTATCTAAGGTACACCTCTAAGGCAGCCAGTCCTTCTCTCTTGCACTCCAGGGAGAGATTGCCCCTGCTCTGTTGAGCAGCCCTTCTTATATGGCCCTCCCTGGCCCTGATTGGCTGCTCCAACAAACCTTCTGCTGATTGGCTCTTTACATGCCTTCCTCCCATTGGTTGGGTTTTGCGCAGCCTCCCTGAGGACTGCTTTAACCCTCCATCTACCTGTGTGGGGCAGTATCACCCTCTGGTCTTCCGCAGTCTGCTTTCTTAAAGGAAAAGAATAAAACCTGAATATCTGTCCTGAACTAATGAGAATCTGAATGATGTGTTAAGAGTAGATTTTTTAAGAGTAGTGACAGAGATATCTCAAGACAATCTGTTTGACAGCTAGTTTGATACCAATAACATGCTATGGGTGAGACTAATTACGCAGTCATAGGGAGACTTTAAAATTCCAAAAAGTTTTACAATATTAATATAAAACCTCCTTAAATTTTACAAATACAGCAATTCTGACAGAAAATTTTAGGATGAAAGCTACCTGCTGGGCTAAGAAACATCCATGAACCAGTACAGCAGTATTTGAAATTCACTTTTAAAGTCAGTGTATTTCCTGCCACTAAAGCTACTTGGCTAAGTAAGGCATAAATCATTCCGTTACAAGTGAAATCTTATCACAGTTTCCCCATGGTGAGTGTTGTTACTTGCTTTTCAGACTGCTGGTCTGGACAAAATGGGCATCATAATCCTTCAAGGTTTCTGTAGTCAACAACATATCCTTTACTGTGTTTACTGTTTTCACCTCTTGTATTGATTATTAAGGATACAGGTTGTACTTAATGAATCTCTGGAACTGAATTGTGGAGCCTAATAAGACACTAAATTCACACTATTTGCATAATCCTTTGTTTATTCGTAGATTGTAAATTATATATTCAGTCCCCAAATACCTTCCTTGCTAATTGCAGTAGCAGATGCTCTAATGGTGTAAAAGGATGCATTTTGTGGCAATATTAATTTTACAATTCTAAAGTTATAATTTTTAAATGATTCCTTCTTAACCAGTTTAGTTATTTCTTGTATGATGCATAATACAATCTATTCCCTTTGCTCAGAAACTATTGAAGTAAACTTTTAAAGTTTGCTGTGAAAACTTGGCAGAAAAGAAAAGAGATCAAATTTTGCAGAAAAACTAGTAACATGATGCCACCTCCTGCAGCTAAGTTGTTAGAAATCCTTTGACTCCTGGGTAATTTATGAACTCCAATAGCTGAAGAACATACAGACTAAACAACCCCATGTGTCTTTTTGTCTTAGTCTTTCTTGTCTGGGTTTCTCTCTGTATGGTGCACTATAATTGGCTCCTATAGAGATAAAACGCTAAGTGAATCCAAGGAAATTTTTTTCTTCAAAAAATTTAGTTGGAGCCAAAGCAAACAAAATATTTAACTACTCACTGGCTAATATCTATCCATATTTTTTCTTATTTTCAGGAAATTCAAACCAAAGTGCAATAAGATCATCATTGACTTTGATTCAATTAATGGCAGACCGAGTCAAAAGCCTCTGTGAGTTACGTCTCATTAAATCTCGAGAAGATTGTGATTATCCTTTTCTGAGAAGCTGCTAATGCCTTTCATCTTGAAGTTACACATAACTTTTTAATAGCCACTACAGCTAAAGTAGACATCTGAAGAATGTAAGGCCTGAAATTTTTTTCTGTCAGCCTTGTCATACAGAATCTACATCTAAACTTTTGGTTGCTGCATTTTTTTCAAGCCTGCTTTAAAATCTAGAACTATATAGAGGAAACATAGTACTGCATATGTACTACAAGAAAATGGTTTTGATTCTTACTATGTCCATCATGTGCTCTATTAAATGGAGTCAGAATCATTGTAGACAGTCTAACAGTAGTATTTATTGTAGGCAATAGCATGCTGGAAAACCTCACTTACATATATGGATCTGTCCTTATTGGACGCAGGGAACTAAATAGCTAATCCACATGAAGTGTAAGAGGAGATGTCCATGCAAATATTGATATTCAATCTACAGTAGCACTAGAATATTCTTGTTAAAAAGTTACAACAATTAGATTAAAATATTGTGGTGTCAAACTATACTGTTGCAATGTACTTTTATTTGCAGATGTGATAGTGATTTTAATTTTAATTGCTGTCTTACATTGTAATATATGGTGTGTGTGTTTTTTAGTTATGTTTGGAGAACTTTCTGTGTTGGATTCGGTTTAGAGAGGCTTTAAATTCTTTTCCCCAAGACACCTTGAACTTAATGGGGGATAAGTGAATAAATCATTGGACTTTCACCTATGGGACCTTATTTGGAGTTGATTTTCTTGCCTAAAAGGAAGTTAGTTTATTGGTCTATGTTTCTACTAGACAATCCAACACAGTTCAATCTCAGAATTAACCTGTAAAGTAACTGAATCATTTATTGTCCTCAGAGAGAAACAAGAGATATTCAACCCATGTTGAGGTTGTCTATGCCAAAAGTAGTAATTGTGGTTTTAGCTTGTTTCTTAATGCTGGCACAGTGCCTTCATTTTCACAAATGTTGTCTAAAATAATATCCTTTTTAATTTTATTTTGAGGTTTGGGAATAGATTTGAATGCCTTTTCTTTAATTTGATTTTTTTTAAATTAAATATGCCTAATGGCTTTGTTTAGAAGATGTTTTTATCCCAGAGGTAATCATATTTTTTTTAAATATGGTTATATTTCAGTAAGCTTTTATTTTTTCTGTAAAGGCTTTCTGTTCCATATTTTGGGACATTATGTAATTTGGCTTCCTACCAGTACTATTAAAGTATTATTAAAATCTGCTATGCTGAAGTAGACTCATTATTATATTATTACAGCATGTGCTAGACTCCAGAGTGCTGCTGTTTTTGCAATCATATGCAAAGCATGTTTTGTACATTTGTGATGTCATTACATAAAGTGTAATGTTCAAAAACCACTTGTCCCCTAAAGGGACATTATGGTGTAATGGTAAGATGTCAGTCATTTGTGACCTTTTCCCTTACTCCCTCCAACTTCCATAATTGTTTCCCACCTGAAATTTGGTCTGAAGTTGAGGTTTTTTTTATGTGCTAATTTTGAGGTGGATTGGACTGACTATTTGAGAATCTAAAAATTACTTTCTAATTTTCCTACCCCCCACCTCAGTTCTCAAACGGCTTGTACTAGGAGCTCCATGTTTATTTCAGTATGTCTGTAAGAGATGTAATGTAAAGGGGTATGTCAAATTATCCTGGGTTGATAATTGGGGGGAAAATTTCTTGTAGCTACTGCAACAATGAATTTTTGGATGTTAAAATGCAATTGTTGCAAATATCACTAGGAGTTCTCTATATCTCATGAACAACATATTTATTGTTCTGCAGTGTCTGGATTATGTCAAACAAAAAAGACATAATACTGACAAAATGATCTTAAAAAAAAAAAAAGTTGAGCTCCATTTCAGAGTGAATAAATGGTCTGAAGAATGACTTTTCTCTTGCACGTCTTTTACAGTATCTGCTGTTACACCAGTTCATCCCTCCATTTTTAAAACAGAACATTTTGACATCAAGAAATTCTTAGTCTAGGAATAGATTAGTTTTTCATAGTCAAAACATTTGAATCTGAATCACCATGTAATAGGATGGGAAGTTCTTGGGACCTCTGTAGGAGAATAGGCCTCTTCTGCTGAGTCACTATAATGTAAGATGTTAGAACCCTGTATAAAGTTTGCAGAGTAATTTCAGCTTATTCATGTTGACAGGTAGGTCCTATGAGCGCCAAGCCAGCTCCATATAAAAGGGGATAGAAAGAGCAAAAGGCAGATTGGAAGGATGCTACAAAAGCCAAGCTGAAGAGAGAGCTTAGTCTGAGAAGTTAATGTGCTGTTTAACAGTAAAGGCAAACCCAAAAGAGGCATTTAGACCATATCAAGTTTGTTTTGTATCCTATTTGGAGTAGGATGGATACTTGCTTGCAGTCCTTTAATCCAGAAGGAAATACATTTGTAAACACAACATGAAATATCTCCTTTGACTTCCAAATAAAGAATAGTTGTGCTAATTATAAACCATATGCTCCTGAGGGAATTCTGCGCAGGTGCAGAATTCATGTACCCTGCAGATTTTTTTGTTTCCCCTCAGAATAATAGACTCTGACAGGGAAGCTACAAGAGGGGTCATGCGCCCCTCCCTGGCAGCAGTCCTGAATGGGCACATGGTTTTGGGCATCGGGAGCAGCTGGGAGAGATGTAAATCGCCACCTCAGAGTAGGCGGGGGCGGGTGGTGCTGGGAGTGTGTGAGAGTCTGTCCCTCTCGCTCGCTATTGCAGTGTGCCTGGCATGGAGGGGCAGGGCCCTGGGGTATTTCTGGGGCAGGCCCGGCCCTTGCGCTGTGTCAGAGTCAGGTGCAGCCTCGCTGAAAAGTCCATGTCCTGGGGTGGGGGAGGCTGCAGAGTGATCCCCCACGTCTGTGGGAAGGAGCCCCAGTGCACACCCCTTGCCCCTGTTGCTGCAGGTGTGAGGCTGACCCAAGCAGCTGTGGGGAAGCCCCAGGGAGCTTTGGCTAGGGGCACCATTTAAGGAAGCCAGGGGGCCTGCTCATGGCCCCAGCCGCAGGCGGCGCTTTTACCTGCAGCATCGTGCAGGCAGGTCCCCTCCTCCAGGAGCCAGGGTTCTCTGGCTGTGGCTCTTGTAGTGAGTTTCCTCCATTGCACTAGGGCCTCTGGGGGTGGGGCAGGCAAGGAAGTGGTCAGTCAGGGTGGGAGGGGGGAGTACAGGGGTCCCGGGGGTGGTGGTGGGAGCATAGGGTACCCTGTGGTGGGGGTGGCTAAGAGGGGGTGAGTACAGGGGCCCCAGTGGTGGGGGTGGTTCTGGGGGAAGCAGAGGGTCCCTAGTAGTGGTGGAGGGAGCAGAGGGGCCCCAGTGGTGGGGAAGGGGGGGTTGGAGCCTGGGGGGAGCCAGTGAGGTGGGAAAAGGGAGTTAATCTCCAGGGGAAAGGCGAGGTGAGGGCATAGGGCTGTACCCTGAGGGGGCAGTGAGTCCCTGGGGCAACGATCCTGCGCGAGGGGAAGCTGAAGAAGGGAATAGGAGCAGCTAAGGGGGCCTTTGGGTCTGTTTGCTCTCAGAGAAGCAGGGAGGAGCCATCTTCTCCCTGGGAAGAGACTGGGGACAGACCCCACTAAGCTAATGCATTCTCTCAACTGACTAATCTGCTCTCTGCCTTTCTGCCCATCTCTTCTATTTTAGGGGAACTTATACCTTGATCCTGCAGTGAGGATCCATGTGGGCACAGAGGTTTCTTTAACATTCTACTCCTGGGGTAATCTCTTTTGTTGTTATCTGTATTGTTACGGACATACTTGCTGACAGGTATTTTGAAATAAATTACCAAAATAATTGAAACTGGCATGATTATATTGTTGTTTTGACAAATAACATGCAGAATTTTAAAATATTGTGCACAGAATGTTTAATTTTTTGGCACAGAATTCCCCCAGGAGTAAACTGCATTTCTTCTACCAGTGCTCCAGATGTGTTGTACTTCACGTTAGTATATTGAAAAAAACTCTAGCAGTCATTCATACTAGTCATTTGTAGAATCAAAGTTTCACTTCCAAAACCTTTTAAATACTAAGTATATAGTTCTCAAGAGCTGTGGAGTTAAGAACGCTGCATAGTGGTATTTGAAGGATCCTACATGTAAAGTTCTGTTACCTACAAATCTTCTTACAATGAATCATAAAGGGTTAAATATTTCAGGCCATGCAAGCTACTAGAAACTCTGGGTGAGATGCTCATCCCCGCTGCAGCCTCTTTACTCAAGGAAAAAGTGGTGTAAAGAGGCCCTACGTCTGGCTGGGGGATGATTCCCCAATGGAAACACGACAGACGGCTGCTATAAGGCTGCATTCCAAAGACCTCCAGGTATAGGGGGTATGGGTGGAAACAGGGTCACAGCATGCAGTGCTGCAACCCAGGGAAAGTGCAGTAGCTTAGACATGCCCCCAGGGCAGTCTGCAGTATGCCAGGGGCCACTCCAACTCCCAGAGTAGTCTAGGATCGGAGGGCAGAGGTGCAAAGGTGGCTTAAAGTTCTCTCTCTCCTACATAACAAGTCTTGCTCCGATGTTGATAGTTCCTTTGTTTCAAAGAAACTTGGTTGTTGTGAGAGAGTTTCCACTGGTTCAGATCACAGCCATTCTATGTACTTTCTTAAAAGCAACCTCTTTATTCCAGGTGCAGCACATCAGCGCTAATATTCCAACAAGGCATAATCCATAGCAGAATTTTTTATAGTGCTGTATAAAACTTAATTCTCACAATAATCCTGTGAGTAAGAAAGTATTATCCTTGTTCTGCTGTTGGGGAGCTGAGTTACATAAAGTGACCTAAATTAAGCCAGAGAACAAGTCATTGGAAGATGTGAAATCGGAGTTCTTGATTCTTGGTCCAAGCATCTGTAGAACTGTGAGGCTGTTACATGAAATGTGAATAAAGGAACTTTTCAACTTTACAGTGGGTAATTATTACAACAGGTGTAACATTTCACAGCTGACGAGAATCACACATTTCTCTTTCAGAAGACAGTGAATCCTTTGAGTGTTTTCTTTCTCCAGTCTCATTGCTCCTTTTTTACACAAGCCCTAGCTTTAGTCAGACTGCACTTTACAACCCCACACTTGATCATTTTATTTATTTACTTTTCCATTTGCACCTGTCTCATACTTTCAGTGCATATTATGCCAAAAAAATACAACTTGTTAGATACCTTCCTGACCACAAGCAAGACTCTGATTGTGACCTGCCTCCTCTTACTACCGAGTTCCCCTGGAAAAACCTGGTGCAACAGGTAAGTCCTAATAGTATGTCCTGTAATGAAGTCCTGTAGTGTATCATGAAGGTTTCCAAATCTAGGCTCAGGAAGCCAAAATAGCAAGCAAGTTCCAAAGCCAAGGACTCTCCCTTCTGCCAGCCCCTCCCTATCTAAGCCACGGAGCTGTTACTTCAAGCACCTTAGCTCAGGGATGGCCAAACTTACTGACCCTCTGTGCTACATATGGCAATCTTCAGAAGTTCGAGAGCTGGGGCTAGGGGCTTATAGCCAGCAGGGTTTGGGGGTCTCGGGGCTTCAGCAGGAGCAGGGCTGAAGTCCTGAGCCCCAGCAGGTGCCTCTGGTGGGGCTGAAGCCCTGAGACAACCCCCACCTCTCTGCTGGGCCCCTAGCCCCACCACCCTGCCACAGGGCAGAACCCCTGAGCTCCCCTAAACAGTCTGGTAGGTGGAGAATGGGGGTGTGTAGGGGGCTCCATGAGCTGCACTTTAACTGTAAAAGAGCCACAGTTTGGCCACCCCTGCCTTAGCTAATAGTAGCTTCAGCAGTATTGGCTGGAAAGTGAGGTAGTCATTCAAGTGAATAGGATTCAATGCATTTTGGGCATATAGGTTAAAACTACCTTAAATTTAATCCTGCCCCACTTAAGTTTTCATTCTAGATACTGCCCTGACATGCACACTGTGAAACTGGAAAAAAAATCTAAGAAATCTAAAAATCTAAGAAACCAGCAATATCCTATTCTCAAAGTCTCATCAAGAAAGGGGAGGGTGGTGGTTTTTCATAGTATGGTTTCTTGTACAGCAGCGATAATCTTCATAGAAGTAGCTTTGGTTGTGCAATAATGTCACTTTATTGCTTTGTATACTAGAAAGACTTTATAAACACACTTGAGAGAGGTACTGTGGCCAAATGAGATTGCTGTTGGCACCAAAATGACCATTGTCATTGCAGGAAAAGGTTGGAAAGGCCTATTTTAGAGGCTCAGAATGAATGCTCTAACCCTGTGACAGCAGCTAATCAACTGCATCTTGCCAAAGGTTCTAAGGTGACGAGAACAGGCCAGAAAAGAGGAGCTGTAGCTGTTGGACTCAGTCCTTAAAGCAGTGTGTGGTGGTGTCTTTTTTAAGGGGAATGAGACCAGGTGCAGAGTCCCTATCTGATCACCAGTAAACAGCAGGTTAATTCCCTAATTGATCTCACTCTGGTGTACAGGGTGGGGACTGAGGACTGAAGCAGACACCCAGAATACAGGAAATTAGGGGGGAAAACCCATCTGTTTGGCAAGCAAACAGAGGTCTCTGAAGAGGCCGAGTGCTGTACTCAATTGCTAGAAGGCTGTTTTGTTAACTCAGATGGGTTCTTCTGTTTTCTTATGTTATGGGTACCCATAATAAGAGTCAAGAATAAAGCCTGGAAGATTACCACAGCTGGTGAGGACCTTGTAGCTTGCTACTGTCTCTTTCCATCATCTTACAGGTAGGAACAGGGTTCTACACAATTAGTGTCTTATTTTTCTTTCTGGGGGTGATGATCCAGAAGGTTTATTTTACAGGAGCCTATTCTGGTGGGTTTCTAGAGTTCCACTCCCTTTGAAAGCCAGGTGTAATTATGAGCTTAATGCAAATCTCCCCCCTGCAAACTCAGAATGGAGGTAAAACCTGCTTTTGGTCAAGTATTTTTCTCTCCAAATCTGTTCTAAGATCTCACACTCACTTACTAAAAGGTGGGTGAAAGTGGGGCATGAGGAAGATAGATTCTCATTGCCATAGTAACCCCAGTTATGGTTTAAATTAATATATCCTTTTGTAAAAGCTGAGGTTTTTTTTCACTCCTCAAGCTCAGGGGAATTGGGGAGAAGGGTTGTAAGAGAAGCTGGTGGTGAATTGTCTATGTATTACAATTTTATTCAGAGAAGCAATATCTCCTTGGCATTTGCAGCTATGTTGTTAAATGGTGGTGAAGGCTTTAATGAAGCATATGGTTAATCAAAATATGTAAAAATGAAATGTTTGATTTTTGCTGTGGTAGGAGCTTAATCATAGCAGCTTAGTTCCTAAGGGTACTGATCTGCGGGAGGAGTGGAATTATGCTGTCCAGAAATGTTTTGAAGATGTCAGTGTTCCAGTTAATAGGGGGTATACTTTGAACTGGTTGCCTTTAGGGGAAGTATTCCAGAAGGAAGAAGTCTTGAGTAGCTTTGTGCCTTTAAGGCATGACTAGATAATTGTGGCATAATGGGACTATATCTGAGAGCAATGTTGCTGCCTGTCATCACCAATAAGTAACAATAAGGGCACCATCTTTCTGTGAACTGTTCAGCAGTGGGGCAGCACTAAAAAGGAAAACACAAGCAAGAGAGCAATTTAATTACGCTGACTTGTTTTGTGCTTGTGCTAGATTTTCAGGGGGAACGCAAGAGTGGGGATGTGAATGGACAACTGCCAAATATTTTGTGTATGCTTAAGGACTCATAGAAAATCTGGTCTCAGCCAGTGTATTCCCATTGTCTACTCCCCTTAAAATTGAGACACAAGACAATCAAAATGGGATACCTGCAGCTGCTTCCTAGTTGTTTGTATAGTTTACTCTATGCTGCTCTTTGTACCTTAGTTAGAATAAAACAAACTCCTAAACAGAACAAGAATAATGTGCCCAATCAGTAGAATATGGATAATAAAAAGAGATGACCAAATATTGCTTCCTGGGATATCTTACTCATGGTTGTCCCACCCCACCCCCCTTTTTAAGACCATGTGTATTCCATTCCCTTCATCCAAGGGTTCAAAAGGTCTCAACACACCAAAGGAAGAGAAATAGAGTATATTCAAGACACCACTTATTTGACAAGACTCGGACACATGTTTTAGCTGGTCTCAGTCATAACTCATGTAGCTCTTCTGTCAGCTTGTGTGAAAGCCTTTGTATAGCATGGTCTTTTTCCTGAAATATTTAATCAGCTGTTACCACTAATCAGCAGACTGTTGGCTGCCCAGTACTGATTAAGATTACAATTGTAATTCTGTGGTGTTTACACTATGGCATTTTAATAACAGTACAAGAAATAAAGAACCTAATAATGATGAACTTATATAATGTTTTATGGGGTGGCTTTCATATTTCTTGGAAAAGCTGTCAAATGTGACTAGAGAGAACTCCATAGTCAGAATCCAGGGTTAATCCACATATTTCCTTTTTAAAAAGACTGCATTTAGACAGTTGTGTTTGGATAATAGCATATTATAGTATTGGCTTTTACTACATAATCGGCTGTTGGCCAATAATCGGAATGCCAGTGTGGGGAAGACTGAGTTTCTACTATAAATCCTGAAAATCTGGCTTTATGACTTTGTCCTTTCTGGTCTTTAAATCACATCTGACTGATAATGGGATATGATTCTTTAATTTTTACAGAAAGATTACTGGAATCTGTGGTGGCTCTTGTAAGGCTTAAAGCTGAACAAAAGAATGGTTTTTGTGTGTTGATTATAAAAAGTATATAATAGGATGTTCTATACTGCAATTATTCATTTTTGTCCAGTCTCCTGCCTTTGACAGTAGTGTGTAGTATACTGCTTAGTAGAAGACAAATCCCGGCCTTCCTCCATAATAAGTTAGATCCCTGTAAACCACAGTGAATAAGCACCTTAAAACAGAGAGAGTGTGCAATATTTTATGCCCCTATTCAGGACAGCACTTAAGTATGTGCTTAAGTTTGATTGAAGTCAATGGGACTTAAGTAAATGCTTAAAATTAAGCAGTGTTCAAGTGCATTCCTGAATTGGGGGCTCTACAGAGATGGAAGCTAAATTCCTTCTTGACTCCAAGAGATACTGGGTATGAAGAGAATGATTATAACCACCTTCGCTCCAAAGCAGGGATGCTTTAGCAATATTGTAACATGTTCTGATTCAAGGCCCTGTCCACATGCTGGGGCTAAAAGAGTATTTCCTAAATTGGCTCTAAAAATTAGCTCAGGCTAACATGGTTAAGGCATTGTTTACCTATCCAATAAGGGAAAAAGCCACAGCCATTTTAGCTCATGATCTTGCCCCATGTGTAGATTCTCAGAAAAGTCAGAGGGACTGAATGCTGCATCAAGACCTTACCAGTGTAGTGGGTTTTATTTTGTTTAATCTTTAAACTAGCATCCTAGTCTAGGAAAGTTTTTTGTTTTGTTTTTTTAAACCCAAAACACTACCATTTAAAGATAAGGCATAGCGATCTCAATTGGGCTGGCAAATTTAACTTGTTTTAGCCCAGTGTAGAAAAGACAGACCTATCCCAATGAATAAGATTCCATCATTCACATTAATAGGAGTTAGAACAGGGGACACAGAGACACAAATGTGTCTTTGCATTTCCTTATATTAAAGCAAATTACATTCTGAAGTATTTTATGTTTCCTCATGTATTTCTGTGTGTTAGACCTTTCAGTCTTGGTGCTTATAAACATATAAACCTGCACACACACCCCCCAACACTTTACTGATACCTGTCAAAATGGTCCTGTCTAAGGTGCATGTTTGTACATATGTACCACCGACACCTCCCTTTTCCTCACTCAGTGGCTATATGGACTAGGAATGTAGGCAGTTTGGCTAGTTATGTTCTGATGTGAGCAGCAAGCATTGTAAAAGCATGTCAACCTATATGGGTTGTCTGTTCCAATTTGCGGAAAAAAACTTTGAAAGCTGCAGCAGAACCTAGTGGAAAGGAAGCCTCTAAAAATAGCCAAGAGCTGTATTTAAGGAAAGCAGATTGAGACTTTATTTGGAGGGACATTCTCAGACTTCAAGAAGTTCAAAGCTTTAACAAATAAATACAGTTTATATCTACCCTAAAGATAAAGTTAAGGGTACTAAGGAATAGAGGAAAGGAGAGGAACCGCTGAAAGCTATACACAGAACCTGAATTTGGGTTTTCAAATTAATCTAGGAGGAGATTACAAAATTACACCACACTCCTTAGCGTTCTTGTGGCCCAGAGCTGCAAACTATCAGTAGCACAACATGCTCCTACTTGTGGGATCTGAGCATTCACACCTAGTCTTCCATGCCACGAGCAGGGCCGACGAGAGAGGGGGAAGCCGGTACAAATTACCAGGGCCCGGCAGTCCGGAAGGGGGCCTGGGGCCCGACTATGTTGCATATGTTTTTGTCTTTCTCGATAGTATCATTATTTGTCGATTGTTTTTGACATCCATTGTAAAATCGGTGAATTTCAAAGAAAATAATAATGATATACAAAATTCTGTCAGTTATCGGCCAATATAGACTCTAATCAACCAAAGTACTACTAATTACATATTAAGAACAATATAATTATATTTTAATGTAATTCTTAACAAAATATATATTTGATGTTCAATGCACGCACAATTCTGAATAACGGCTTGCGAACTTGTGCCATGAACCAAGTATTTCTGACTCTATACGAACATTCGCTTCTGCGCTTTGACAGTATGACAGTGCAGTCTCATGATGGGGGGCTGAACAATTTTTTTCACCGGAGCCCGAACCTGCTCTCGGCGGCCCTGGCCATGAGTGAGGGTGTGGAAACTAAGTCCCTCTCCCTTCTGGCTGTTTTAGGAGTAGTGTCCAACCCTTTTCAGCTAGTGAATCTCATCATAGTGCAGGAGCCTGCAAGCTATAGCTCGGTTTTGATATGGCTACCCTTTACCATGGTATTGAGCACTGTGAGGGAGGAGTAAAAGCAAGGGGGAGGGAATGAAGCTGGGCTTAATGAGCCTTTTCTTTGATGGCAGACAAATGTTACTTCAGTTACCAAGCGTAATTGAAGAGACGTTTCAGCGTAATGTGCACAAGTTTAATCATAGTTAATGTAGAATTTGCTAGTGCCGCCTATGGGTGAAAAACACAGTCCTGAAACTAAGTCTTAAGTGTCAGAATCCTGATTTGGGAGTAATGATTGAGGGAAAGATTGTTCCTTGAATGCTTAAAATAAGTTAAAATGTTTGTAAAAGTATAACTTTGTATGGGCTCATTATTATGTATTATTTATCTAACACTGTAGCTCTACACATGCTTTGCAAAATGATCAGACCAGAAGAGCTTGCATGCTATAACACAAACAGAGGGAAAGAGTGGAGGATTTGAAGGAGGGGGTGATTAGCAGACAGAAGTGGGAGGCTCTTCAACTACACAGAGCAATATGGAAGAAGCTCAGAGAATTAATTTGAGAGGACTGGAAGGAGCATAGTGAAGGAGATGTTTATAGTGCCCCCGATTTTAATGTCTTCACTGTGTCCATTTAGCAGTTGGGAAGTCAGTGTAGCCTAGTGGTTAGAATACCAGCCTAGAACTCTGAAGCCTGGGGTTCTCTTCCCCACTCTGCTACTGACTCTGACTGGTCAAGTTTCTTGACCTCTGCACCTGCTTTCTTGTCTGTAAAATAGGGATCCTTCCCCACCTTTGAGATCCTGTCGTGAAAGAGGCTGTAGAAGTATGTTGGTTTCATAGTTATATGAGTCAGCCTGAATCTGTGTGGGATACCCAAAGTTCCACTGTATCCATTCAGGCTTGTCTAGGAACAACATCAAGGTTCCTCTATGCTCTGAGTCTGTGGTTCCTCCTGCCTACTCCACTAGTGAGGTCAGAATAGTTATATCCAGAGGCAGGTGGAAACAACCTGGGTAGAATGTTTTGAGCAAAACACCAAATAACTACTAAAAGAGAGATATCCCTTGTGCAGCGTCTGAGAGATCTTATGCAGGATATATTTGGAAATACCTAACATTTGAGCAACCAAGTAAATCCCACCCCCACAAAAGTTTCCTTGTTAGAAATAGACTCAAGGCTAAGCTGCTTCCTCGGAAGAGCTGGGTTGTAGAAGCATTCAGAGAGGTGCTGAGCTGAAGTCCATAAGAGGTAGGGAAATAGCCATCCCCTTCTAGCTATGTGCGTACATTACATAAATCACTCAGGTATTAATGTGCCAAGTACAAACATTTTAACTTTAGCATCATCCTAAACATGTTCTTTCCCCCTTCCTCACTGGGGAAGTTGTATTCTGTCTCTCTTCACTGCTGGGGAGGAGGGATAGCTCAGTGGTTTGAGCATTGGCCCGCTAAACCCAGGGTTGTGAGTTCAATCCTTGAGGGGGCCATTTAGGGATCTGGGGCAAAAAATTGGTCTTGCTAGTGAAGGCAGGGGACTGGACTCGATGACCTTTCAAGGTCCCTTCCAGTTCTATGAGATAGGTATATCTCCATATATTATATTATATTAGGCTATTTAGCTGAGAGCAAGAGAGCTTTTCTTAAAGAGAAAAAATTGAATATATTTTAAATGATAGAACCACCATTTAAGACTCTAAATTAACAAGCTATAAGGATAGGCTTAAAAACAACAAATGAATACTCTTTGGAAGGTAACAAAAACAAACAACCTTTTGAGACCGAGTTCTATTCTTGAGGAGCGGAAGATGTTTCAAAGACCATGGGCAGTATAAGCATTGAATCTTAGATGACTGGGGGCTGTGAGGGGAGGAGGATGGGGTAAATAATGTGTGTGGGAGGGATCAATCGGCCAGGTAAGGCTTTGTTTACACCAGTGGTCTCCAACCTTTTTATGCACAAGATCACTTTTTGAATTTAAGTGCAACCCAGGATCTGCCCCGCCCCTTCCCCAAGGCCCCACCTTGCTCACTCCATCCCCCCCTCTCTCCCCACCACCCTCACTCACTGTCACCAGGCTAGGGCAGGGGTTTGGGGGTGGTGGTGCAGGGTTTGGGGGTGGTGGTGCAGGCTTTGGGCTGGGGCCGAGGGGTTTGGAGTGTGGGAGGGGGCTCTAGGCTGAGCCTAGGGCAGAGGGTTGGGGTGCAAGTTCTGGGAGGGAGTTTGGGTGCAAGAGGGGGCTCCAGGCTGGGGCAGAGTGTTGGGGTGCGGGAGGGGGTATGGGGTGCTGGCTCCGGGAGGGAGCTCAGGGCTGGGGATTGAGGTGCGGGAGGGGTTCAGGCTCCTGCCGGGCAGCACTTACCTCGGGCGGCTCCCGGTCAATGGCACAGCGGGGCTAAGGCAGGCTCCCTACTTGCCCCGGCCCCATGCCACTCCTGGAAGCAGCCAGCATGCCCCTGGGGAGGGGAGAGGGGGCTCCGCACACTGCTCCTGTCTGCAAGCATCACCCATTGGCCACAGTTCCCCATTCCCAACCAATGGGAGCTGCAGGAGCGGTGCTTGCAGGCAGGAGTAGCACATGGAGACTCCTGTCCTCCCCCCAGGGGCCGCAGGGGCGTGCTGGCCGCTTCCGGCAGCAGCGTGGCACCGGTACAGGCAGGGCGTCTGCCTTAGCCCCACTGTGCCACCAGACTTTTAGCAGCCGGAGATTGCGATCGACTGTCAGAGGCGATCGACCAGTCAATCACGATCTACTGGTTGGTGACCACTGGTTAACACAGTTGCCCAAAAGCACAGCTGAAGAATAAAGAAGTTAGTTGATCTGTTTGTCTCCCTTATTCCCCCTCCTCTAGTCATGTGTGTAAATGTTCAGTACAACTACACATGTATTTCCCCATAGTTCATCCAGCCAGGGGACCCCCTGTCAGGCTCCTACTTCCCCTGGCCATCACCTCACTTGGTTGGAGACATGTATTTTTCTCTTCTAATTGGGGTATCTCTAGGCTGCCTTCACTGTTATTCCCAGCACAGACAGGCTGCCCAAGGACACCTGCTTGCTTTCTCTTCAGCGATGGTTAACAGGTGTAATTGCTATGGTTATAAGTTACCTCAGTTCTTCCTATGCAGCCTACTTTATTCTTAAAGTAAAAACTCTACAGAGAAAACATTAAAATCAATAAAAGAACCTGCACACGTAGTTCCTAGAGCTCATCCCAACTCTCACGTGGATTTTGGCAGGAGAAGTCCTTCAAACTCCATGTGATGGGGGAGTTCACCTCACACTAGCCCTGGAAGGGTTAACGTAGCCAAAGAGAGGCCAATTAGCCAAAGGCTACACCTGGAGGGGAGCTAGGATGCAATGAGGCTTAATGGGGATGAAGCTCACCTGGATAAAAACAGGCAGAGCTTCTGTAAAGCCAGGGAGCTAGCAATAAAGAAGGGGAAGAGGGCTGCAGTGAGGAAGCCTGCAGCCATGCTCCTTGATACAAAGGCAGGGGGAGGGAGTAGGAGCCTGTAATAGGAGTGTAGGGCCTGGTCTACACTACGATTTTAGTTCGAATTTAGCAGCGTTATAGCGAATTAAGCTTGTACCCGTCCACACAACGAGGCCATTTAATTCGATTTAAAGTGCTCTTAAAATCGGTTTCTGTACTCCTCTCCGACGAGGGGAGTAGCGCTGAAATCGACATTGCCGGTTCGAATTAGGGTTAGTGTGGACGGAATTCGAAGGTATTGGCCTCCGGGAGCTATCCCACAGTGCACCATTGTGACCGCTCTGGACAGCAATCGAAACTCGGATGCTCTGGGCAGTTGGACAGGAAAAGCCCCGCGAACTTTTGAATTTCATTTCCTGTCTGCCCAGCCTGGTGAGCACAGGTGACCACACAGAGCTGAGCAGCACAGGTAGCGATGCAGGCCGACAACCGCAAACGAGCACCAGCATGGACCACACGCGAGATACTGGATCTGATCGCCATATGGGGAGAGGATTCAGTGCTCGCAGAACTGCGTTCCAAGAGACGGAATGCAAAGATCTTTGACAAGATCTCCAAGGGGATGATGGAGAGAGGCCACAATCGGGACTCCATTCAGTGCCGTATAAAGGTGAAGGAGCTCCGACAGGCCTATCAGAAGACGAAGGAGGCCAACGGACGGTCCGGGGCAGAGCCGCAGACATGCCGCTTTTACGATGAGCTGCATGCAATTCTCGGAGGGGCCGCCACCACTACCCCACCCCTGAGCGTGGACTCCGAGGAGGGGTTAATGTCATCGTTGCATGACGAATCTGCGGACGGGGAAGAGGAGGAGGAGGAGGAGGACGAACTTGTGGAGAGCACACAGCACTCCATTCTCCCCGACAGCCAGGAGCTGTTTCTGACCCTGACCGAAGTGCCCTCCGAACCCTCCCAAGGCGGCATCGCAGACCCCCTGGAAGGGACCTCTGGTGAGTGTACCTTTTCAAATATATCAAACATGGTTTAAAACAAGTATTTGTTTAATGATTAATTTGCCCTGGGGACTTGGGATGCATTCGCGGCCAGTACAGCTACTGGAAAAGTCTGTTAACGTGTCTGGGGATGGAGTTGAAATCCTCCAGGGACATCTCCATGAAACTCTCCTGGAGGTACTCCAAAAGCTTTTCCAGAAGGTTTCTGGGCAGGGCAGCCTTATTCCGTCCTCCATGGTAGGACACTTGACCGCGCCATGCTAGCAGCAAGTAATCCGGTATCATTGCTTGACAAAGCTTGGCAGCGTATGGTCCCGGTGTTTGCTGGCATTCAAGCAACATCCGCTCTTTATCTTGCTGTGTTATCCTCAGGAGAGTGATATCGTTCAGGGTAACCTGTTTGAGATATGGGAATGTAATTAGGGGGACAGAGGTGGCCCCGTTCCTACTGGGCTGTTTGCCTGTAGCTGAAAAGAAATCTTTCCCTGCAGTTAGCCAAGCGGGCGGGGGGGAGGGGGTGGATAATGTCGCTGAGTTTTTCGCGTTTGGCTAGCAGGGGTCTTCCCTGATACCAGCCACGTGGTGGGGGGAGGGGTAACGCGATCATCCCACAGAAGTGGATGGGGGGGCTAGTTTGCGATCTGCATGGATCTTCCATGGTACCAGCCACGTGGTGGGGGGAGGGGGTCATCCCACAGAATTGAATGGGTGGGTGGGGGGTGGTTGTTATGTTATCTGATGCTGCACGGTAACAGGGAAACCGCAGCACGTAAAGGGCTTTGCTTGCTATGGGAAAGGAGGGCGCTGATTTAATGCAGAAGCAGCAGGACAATGGCTTACCATGGCTGCATACAAGCCGAAATCTGTTGCCCGGCCCTGCGTCTGCTGTGATCTCTAACACCAAAGCCGCGGGCACTCAATATAAGATGCAAAAAGCGACCTTGTACATTGCTATGTAATGTGAAAAGTGTTCACCGTGAAAGAGTATAAGCATTGTTCTATAAAATGTATCTTTTTACATACTTCTCTCCTTTTTTTCCCTCCTACTGCAGCTGCAAATTCTTCCATCCTCCCGCCCCCAGCACGAAGGCTCTCCCAGATAAGGAGGCGAAAGAGGCGCACCCGAGACGATATGTTCTCGGAAATAATGCAGTCGACCCGGGATGAGAGAGCTAATTTTAACGATTGGAAGGAGACTGTATTGAAATTCCGTCAAGAGGCCAGTGACCGTGAGGAGAAGAGGGACCAGCGGGAGGACATGAGGGACCAACGGGAGGAGAAAAGGGATGAACGTGAGGAGAGAAGGGACGAACGCGAGGAGAGGAGGGACGCCCGAGAGGAGAAGTGGCGGGATGCAACGCTGGGGCTGCTGCGTGATCAGACAGACATGCTCCGGCGTCTGGTGGAGCTCCAGGAACGGCAGCTGCCGGATTACCGGGTGCCGCTGCAGCCCCTCTATAACCGCCCTCCCCCCTCCCCAAGTCCCGTAGCCTCCTCACCCCGACGTGTAAGAACGCGGGGGGGGAAGCTCCGTGCAACCTGCCAGTCCACCCCATTAGAGAGCCCGAGCAAAAGGCTCTCATTATTTTGAATGTTGTTCCTGCCCTGTTCCTTCACTCCTACCCTCCTCCCAAACCCCACCCGGACTACCTGGTTATTTCTCTCCCTATGTTCATTACCCCCCGTTAATAAAAAGTTCTTGATTTGTAATTTGAAAACGACACTGACTTTATTTTTTTTTAAATAAAACTGGGATCGAAGGGGGAAGGGGGAAGGGTGGGTTGCTTACAGGGAATGAGTGAATCAAGTGGGCGGGTTTTCAACAGGGACAAACAAACAGAACTTTCACACAGGAGCCTGGGCAGCACTGAAACTTGTTTTCAGAGCTTCTCTGATGCGCACCGCTTCCTGGTGTGCTCTTCTAATCGCCCTGGTGTCTGGCTGCGCGTAATCAGCGGCCAGGCGGTTTGCCTCAGCCTCCCACCCCGCCATAAAGGTCTCCCCCTTGCTCTCACAGAGATTGTGGAGCACACAGCAAGCTGCAATAGCAATGGGGATGTTGGTTTGGCTGAGGTCCGAGCGAGTCAGTAACGAGCGCCAGCGACCTTTTAAACGTCCAAAGGCACACTCTACCACCATCCTGCACTTGCTCAGCCTGTAGTTGAACCGCTCCTGACTACTGTCCAGGCTGCCTGTGTATGGCTTCATGAGCCACGGCATTAAGGGGTAGGCTGGGTCCCCAAGGATAACGATGGGCATCTCAACATCCCCAATGGTAATTTTCCGGTCTGGAAAGTAAATCCCTTGTTGCAGCCGTTTAAACAGACTAGTGTTCCTGAAGACGCGGGCGTCATGAACCCTTCCCGGCCATCCCACGTTGATGTTGGTGAAACGTCCCTTGTGATCCACCATTGCTTGCAGCACCATAGAAAAGTACCCCTTGCGGTTTATGTACTGGCTGCCCTGGTGCTCCGGTGCCAAGATCGGGATATGGGTTCCATCTATCGCCCCACCACAGTTAGGGAATCCCATTGCAGCAAAGCCATCCACAATGAGCTGCACATTTCCCAGCGTCACTACCTTTTGTAGCAGCAGCTCAACGATTGCTTTGGCTACTTGCATGACAGCAGCCCCCACGGTAGATTTTCCCACTCCGAACTGATTACCGACTGACCGGTAGCTGTCCGGTGTTGCAAGCTTCCACAGGGCTATCGCCACTCGCTTCTCAACTGTGAGGGCTGCTCTCATCTTGGTGTTCTGGCGCGTCAGGGCAGGGGAAAGCAAGTCACAAAGTTCCAGGAAAGTGCCCTTACGCATACGAAAGTTTCGCAGCCACTGGGAATCGTCCCACACCTGCAGCACTATGCGGTCCCACCAGTCAGTGCTTGTTTCCCGGGCCCAGAATCGGCGTTCCACAGCGAGAAGCTGCCCCATTAACAACATGATCTCCAAAGCGCCGGGGCCCGTGGCGCGAGACAATTCTGTGTCCATGTCCTCATCACTCTCGTCGCCGCGCTGCCGTAGCCGCCTCCTCCTCGCCTGGCTTTTCTGGTCCTGGTTCAGCATAAACTGCACGATCATGCGCGAGGTGTTAACAATGTTCATGACTGCTGTCTTTAGCTGAGCGGGCTCCATGCTTGCCGAGGTATGGCGTCTGCACAGTTCACCACGGAAAAAAGGCGCGAAATGGTTGTCTGCCGTTGTTTTCACGGAGGGAGGGGGAGGATGTTCCCAGAACCGCCCGTGACAATATTTTTTGTCCCATCAGGCATTGGGATCTCGACCCAGAATTCCAATGGGCGGGGGGGAGTGCGGGAACTATGGGATAGCTATGGGATAGCTACCCACAGTGCAACGCTCTGGAATTCGACACTAGTCTTAGTACATGGACGCGCACCGCCGAATTAATCCGCTTACTGTGGCCGCGTACAATCGAATTTATACAATCGGTTTCAAAAAATGGAATTCCGTAAATTCGGAGTAATCCCGTAGTGTAGACGTACCCTTGGAAATAGTCCAGGGAAGGAGCTGCAAAGTCTGAGAGTGTATAGACCTGTACTGCTGGTTTGAGGATACCTGGACTGGAACCTGGGGGAATGGACTCAGGTTCCCCTAAGAGCTACTGTAGGAGTGGCACAATTAGTGCAGTGAATATGGAGACTGCCTGAGACTTTGTAGAAAGAGCTGCTGCTGAGACTCCAGAAGGGGAGTATGATTGTGACTTGGCTGGAGATCTAGGCCATGAAGGAGAGGCACTGAAGCTCCTGACTACTGAGAGAAGGGCTGCAGAATGAGTAACTGAGGCAACTGGGCTGACTGACTGAAGGACAGGGCATGGACAGTGGTGAGCTAACACCCCAGGTGAGCCACGAGGCAGTGCTGCCAAGCAGCGAGTAGAGTACCCTGTTACACCCTACCTAAGTGGGATTCCTTGTGGTTACAAGTTCATCACAGCTTTAGCTCAAAAAAAGCCCCCATTCTTATGAGATCTGAGTCAGCCTGGTCCTTCCAACCCTACTAGGGTTGCCAACTTTCTAATCACACAAAACCAAACACCCTAGCCCTGCCGCTTCCCTGAGGCACTGCCCCCCACTCACTACATTCCCTCTCCCCCACCCTCACTCACTTTCGCTGGGGCAGGGGCTTGGGGTGCGGGAGGGGGTGAAGGCTCCGGCTGGGGGTGCGGGCTCTGGGATGGGGCTAGGGATGAGGGATTTGGGGTTCAGGAGGGGGCTCCAGGCTGGGGGGTGGGGCTGAGGGATTTGGAATGTGGGAGGGGGCTCTGGGCTGGGCCAGGGGATTGGGGTGCAGGGAAGTGAGGGCTGGGGGTTCAGGCTCTGGGGTGGGGCTCTGGGTTTGGGGGGCGCTCAAGGCTGGGGCAGGGGGTTGGAGCGTGGGCTTACCTCGCACAGCTCCCAGTCAGCGGGGCTAAGGCAGGCTGCCTGCCTGTCCTGAAACCGAGTTGCACACACCCTGGAAGCAGCCAGCAGGTCTAGCACTAGTAGGCAGGGGGCAGGAGGCTCTGCGTGCTGCTCTTGCCCACAGGCAAGAGAGAGCGGAGCCGGTGCTCGAGGCGGGGTCAGCGCATGGAGCCCCATGGCCTCCCCTGCCTAGGAGCCGGACCTGTTGGCCACTTCTAGGGCGCAGCGTGGTGCCAGAACAGGTAGGGACTAGCCGGCCTTAGTGCCGCAGCACCACCGACTGGACCTCTAATGGCCCGGTCGGCAGTGCTGACCAGAGCCTCCAGAGTCCCTTTTTGACTGGGTGTTCCGGTCGAAAACCAGACACCTGGTCACCCTAAACCCTACCCTAAGGATTGGGGCCCTCTGGGGCCTGGGGGCCTGTCAGTTTGCTGGATCAGGAAGAAGGCCCTAAGCCTGTTTATAACCAGGCTATTTATTCAAAAAACCCTTTCTGTATCTGTTGGTCCCTGGAGAATCCAGTTTGAACTGGTATATGCAAACCTCTCCAGGGGACTTCAAAGGATTGGTAAGAGGACGTGCATTATCATCCCCCTCCCTAGTGGAGAAGGTACATCCAATGCCACAATAACACAATTGCATTTTTAAGACAATGTACCCACCAAAGGTATTAATCCTAATTGAATAATGTTTAACTTAATTCAGGAAAAAATATCTTAATTCCATAAGGATTGTTCAGGATATTGTCAGTCTGTCACATTATGTATGCAACATCTCACCCATTTGGAATCCATAGAAATTGTCTCTAAGTGGTAGGAGCTGATGAACTCTTGAGAAATAAAGATCCTGTCTTCATGCAAAATTCCTCAGTTAGAAAGAGGCGAGGGAAGAGAAATGTGGTGATTGATGAATAGAACGGTTTCTGGTTGATCGTGTATTTCAAAATTGTCCTTGAGGCAGCAGTAGCTTTCTTATAATCCTGCACTTAGCGCGCACACACTATGCTATAAAAGTTTTAGGTCAATAAGCTATGATGAAGAAAGTGACATTTAAATAGTGCACGCTGTTCTCGAGATGAAATATTCAAGGTTCACCGTATGTAATTTATTGGTGAGAATACAGTTTGGTAACTTTATATAAAGTGAACATACTCTTTTTGAACACTAGACTGTAGGGGAGAGGTGAGTTGTTTGTCAAAGATTGGACGTAGGCAATATGTGTAGTCTTTAGTGCCATATTGTTTCTAAGCCTTCCATCCGTACCAAGTCAGTAAATACACTGCAGTCCTAAATCTCTCTCTCTCTCTCTGGGTTTAATGTGAGAAGGGGGATTGTACTCACAACTGAGACAAGTGTCAGTTACGTACAACAGAGTATTTCCCATTAACTTCAGTGTTGATGATTTAAATGCACAGCCCTGATTAACTGGCTATACTAGTACTATAACCCCTCCCACGCCCGACATGTCAGTAGTTTGCATCTTCTACAAAGCAGAAGTGGCTTTCTGGACTAGTTGAAAGACCTAATCTCAGCACAGATCATGCATGCAAGCTCATTACCCACCAGCAAGAGGGAAAACTGCTTGCTCAGCAAAATAGTTTATCAAACTAAATAGAGAATTAGCTTTCTGAGCCATCATTGTGCTAAGTGAAGTCACCTCCCTCTGCACATCAGAGGTGACTGTATTTCTCAGTTACTGAATAAATCTGAATTGATATGGGCAGGTACAATACTTGCTATCTGACCTTTTGCTAGCACATTTTAATGCAGAGTTTAAAGCATCACCCTCTACTGAACTGGGATGATATTTCAGTTTTCATGTCTGCTCAGGCAAGACTGAAGATTCATTGCTCCAAATGGGCTTCCTGTCTGATATTTCTGGCTTATACATTATCAGTGTAACCCTGAGTGGAAGCATAGTTTGTTACAGCTTCTCTTGCAGATGGCAAATTCCCACTGTATATTTACAAGTTCCATCTCTTGACAAAGGGCAGTATCTGACGGACATTTTATTTCATGCACAGTACATTTCTTTTATAACTTTCTTCACTGTCACTGTTTTGGAAACCTGGAGAACCTTTTCCACTGCTACCTTATGCACTACAAGAGTAGTTAGAATCCCCCTGATAATGTGTGTATGATCCAAGCTGTCAGTTACATTTATGGCTAGACCCTACTGAGAGTGGTATTTCTCTCATTAGAATAAATTAATAACCAGTCTCAACTGGAAAAAAAACCTTTAAAAATAATGGGAAGGTGGACAAGAAAACAAATGGCTGTGATTAGAGAGAGACCCATTGGATGCTCAACCACCAGCTCACAACATGGAAAAGAAGACTCAGGCTATGTCTAAGCTATGGACCTTACAGTGACACAGATGTACTGCTACAGCTGTGCCGCTGAATGGTCTCCCATGTAGCCACTCTCTGCTGGCAGGAGAGTTTCTCCTGCTGACATAGCGCTGACATAGCACTGTCCATGCCAGCACTTTTGTCGTCTAAACTTATGTCGCTCGGGTGTTTGTTTGTTTGTTTTTTCCACATCCCTTACCGACAAAAGCGGAATTGTAAATGAAGCCTCAGTGACTTTCTCCTCCAAAAACGCAGGCATTGCTTGAAGTAAAGGGGAATTGCCACTAGCTATTGGTACCGTTGGAACTTTTATCCACTCCGTAGGCCAGGTCTACTTTAGGGGAGTTTTCTGGGAACAAGAATTGTCCCACCTAATCAGGTGTGCTAAGCATACTAATGACCCATCTAGTCAAGTGTCCTGTTTCTAGTGGTGGGCAGCTTCAGGTGAAGGTGTAATGAATAACTATGTAATAACATCAGAAAAGTTTTTCCCTAACTGCAGGCAGCTAGTGATTGGTTTACATCTTGAAGCAAGGTTGGGTTTCTCAAGGATCTGTATGAGGTTCAATCTTATTTAGCATGCTCATTAATTATCTGTAAGAGAGAGTAAATAGAAGGTTAATGAAATTCATGATGATACTAAAATGAAAGGAGTTGTGACCATTGCTGGGGGTCGGGGGAATACAAAGGGCTCTAGAAAGGATAAAGGTATGGTAAAGAAATAGGAAAGTGGGATTATTTTGGGAGGGGAACAAACTAATGCATCTGAGGAAAAGTACCGGTAATCTGAAACCCAGAGATCCTTTTGGGATTGAAAAATTGGGAAAACAGTAATGAGGATAGAAAGCGCGAGAGACATTTCCAATGAAAAGGCAAAAAGTCATAGTATGCAATCCTGGAGTTGTCCTCCTCTATATGCCTCTGGTGATTCTGTTGAATCCAGTTCTGGCTGCCTCCGTACGAGACAGAAATTGTTATAGGCCATTTAGAAAAAAGCATCAAAAATGGTTAGGAGGCTAGAGACCTTATGAGGAAAAGGTTAAAACTGTAACTGGTGTAAACAACGATGAAGCAGAGACATAGAATAGGGTTGCCAATTCTGGTTGGATGTATTCCTGGACGTTTCATCACATGATACATTTAATTGAAAAATAATCTTTAATTTCTGGAGACTCCAGGAGGATCCTGGAGGCTTGGCAACCCTAACATAGAATTGCCAAAAAGTATTCAAAGATGAGGAGAGGAACTATTTTGTTCAGAGGGTTATAGCTAGGTAGGGAACAATTAGAAAGAATATCAGGAAAACTAGCTGAGAGTGAGAGAGTCTCTATGGTGGCCACCTCCATTATTTTTATTTAAAATTAAACTGGATTTTTTTTTTAAAATGTAGCGTTAGGCAGCAACCCCATATTAATAAAGAGATGGTCTGGATGACCCAATGTAGGCCAGTTTTCTTCATCTTTAAAGTCTGATTTATCACAGTGCAACATGCTTAAAATTAACAAACATTTGAGGTTTTTCTCCTTGTGTCTAACAGAGAGCAGTGGTACCGATAGATACCTACAAACTGGTACAATACTTGCCTAAGCAACTGTATAATTTTGGTTAGGTTTGCAGAGGTATTTGCATAAAATATCTTGTTTCATACAGTGATGCCTTGTCACTGCTAATATTAATGTTATCCGTGTTTCCACTGTAATCCCCTATTTTCAAGGGTTTGTAATTCTGCTGTATTAAAAATTTACTGCTGGCTGAAGTTAGGCACTTTAAGCGTGAGCCCAGAACTGAACAGCTGTATGTTTAAAATATCCTTTTAAACTCTTTCTAAAATATAGTTCTAGGACCACTGCTAGGGTTTACACTTGCAAATATCTGACCTGTGTTAAAGTGCAATTTTGTGAGTCTCACGGCATGGTGCTGCTGAGTCACGATGCAGCATCATGACGTGATGATGAAAAATGTCTCAAGGGAGCATCTTGGAGGCCAGAGCTTTGGTGCATTTTAACTGTTTTATAAAATACTCAAATCACTTTTCAATAGCATTGCTGTGTGTCAAGTAAATAATGAATTTCCAATATACATTTCATACAGATTTGGAGCATGCTGGCATTCATGCTTGGCAGCAACCTTCTGTATCCTGGATGGTAAATGTTAGGATAATGTTAGGATAACCAAAGACAAGTACTTAAAGAGGGATTAACAGGCCCATTAATGTTTAGCAGGTAAATAATCTACATTCTTAAAAGCTCTGTACACACATTTACATAAAACAACTATGACATTGTACTACTTCTGTCATCTGCCCCTCTAACCGCTCCCTAGTCTTGTACGTACACACCTCACCACAATGGCTCTGCAGGTGGCGGTACAGTTTCTGGCAGAGTTCCCTAGCGTTTTTTGGCCTACTCTACCAGTCAGAGCTTCCTATTCAGTGTTTCGGGCACCAGTCCATGATGGATCTTAGGCTGCTCCCAATTCCAGCCTCATAAAATGGTTTTGGAGCTGCTCAAACTCAAGTGTGAGTTGAAACTTCCACAAATGATTAGGGGTGGCTAGTGGCAATACCCATAGCTTTGGACTACAGTATATGTCTAGGACCCAGGGTCCCAGAGCCTGGGCTTCAGCCAGAGCCCAGAAGTCTACACTACCGGTCTACAATGAAACAGTCCTGCAGCCCGAACCACACAGAGCCTGAGTCAGCTGGCTTGGGCCAGCCACAGGTGTCTAATTGCAGTGTAGACATGCCTAATAAGAAAAGAAAAAGCTAAGCCTGATGTGCTGTCATTCACTTAGCCTCTTATGCATCTAAACAGCAGTGTTGCAAAGTCAAAGGGGCAGAAACAAAAGGATTTAAGGGCCACATATCTTCCTTGGCTTTGAGTTTCTGAGAGGAGTTTGTGAATGCTCCAGCAGGAGTTGGAAACCTTAGGAAAACTCTTTTTAATTCTAAATTTGCAGTGGAACCTGGGTTGCTAGGCACGTGCTCAGATTGTCCAAAGCTGCTCTTACTTTAAGTTGGGGACGTGGCAGTGAAAGCAGTGTAGCCTGCAATATCCATAAGGTATATGCACTCACCTATGATTAACCTTACTTGGCCATTAAATGTCACAGTTGCTGCGTACACATGGAGCTGAAAGAATATACATTTGTCAGTAAAAAGGTGAGCGAATGAAAGAAGTTGTGAAATGACATTTTTCAGAAGGGTTGTCATATCTCAAGCTCAGAGGAAAATTGCTTTCTGTAAATCTTGGCCCAACCGAACAAAACACGCATTTCTTTCCAGTTGGGAAGCCATTCTCATCGACATAATGAAGGCATTGTAAGCTGTGACTTTTGCAAACTCTGATAGAACCAATCTGCAATCTTGACAGATATGATCTTTTCCTGGGTGCACTGTTCATTTACAGCACCAAGAGACCTCAATTAATTTATGAGCGAGGACAGCAGACTGTGAACTCTTCAGCTCAGCCTAGGTGGAGATATCCCTGTCTGAATTTATGTTCTGGTAATTTAAAAAAGATTTATATTAAGCTTTTCTTTCATTTTGAGAGTAGATTAAAATTCTAATGGAAACCATTTGTATGCATTTGTTGAATTGAATAATATTTATTACTGTGTGAAAAAGGGGGAAAGAGAAACCGAAATGCTGCAAAACTTTGCCAACAATAAAGTTAGTGAGGCAGGAGAAAGTAAGAAGAAAAAGCTAACCGAGAAAGGAAACACTTTGGTGAGTCTGCAGAAATCCTACTGCTTTATTGAAGTGTCATGAAAGGTAAGAAACTGGTATTTTTAAACATTATAAAATAAGAGGCTACCGCAGTGAGCGCTTCTTCTCTCTTCTCCCCCCCCCCCCCCCCCCCCCCCCCCCCCCCCCCCCCCCCCCCNTTTCAATGCTTGAGGTGACAGGCCCTGGATTTGCATGTCAAGAGCAGGTTGTTTACCATTCAAAACCTCACTTCTGGAATTCATTCCCTACTCTGTCTGACAGAGTCGGAGTTTTCTGCACTTCAGGATGAGTTGCAAAGCTTTTGTATTTACTTGGTGGGATTTGCAAAAGCACATAAATGCCTTAGGAGCACAAGTCTCACTGAAACTCTTGTGCTTCAAAGTCAATGGGACTTGCACTCCTAAGGGCTGGCCTACACACCAGTTTTTGTACCAGTATAACTACTTTGGATAGAGGTGATATATATATATATATATATAATATATATAATATAAAACTGAAATAGTTAGATCAGTACAACCCCTAGTGTGGATGCAATTATACTGGCATAGAGATGCTTTATAGTGGCATAGCTTCTCTTTCCTATATAGGAATAAACTGTATTGGTATAACTGCATCCACACTAGGAAGGTTGTACTGCTTTAATTATTCCAGTGTAGTTAAAGCAGTACACCTTTTGTGTATAGACGAGGCATGAGGTGCACTCAAAATTCCAACCCTTGGACTTTTCCTGAGAAACCAGCCTGAGGGCTGGGAGTTATTTGTGTTGGCTGGCATTGACTCCATTGGTGAACTGTATGTGTCTTTATAGTTCATAGATGGCACATTTGGACTGCAAGCTCTTTCGGGCTAGGACCTTGTCTCCATACCTAAATGTAAAGAACTTGGCAAACTATTGGTGTTATACAAATACATGTATATAAACTAAAACAAATAATCAGGATAGGGATTGGCCTGCAGCCCTAATTAAAGCATTGATTTATTACAAGTACCCAAAGGAAGAAATATGAGAAGGTGGGTATCACTGCAGAAACAGGATACCTGCAGACGGTGGGAAGGGGTGGGGGAACAGACCATCAACTGGAATGACTCGAGGACATTAAACCCATGGATTACATTGTTCTTTAAAGTATGTATTCTTCTTTTGAAACAGGGAGGTTACTAGAGGCAAAAATAAAATAAAAGCAGGAAATTCATCCAGACCTTTAATTATTTACAGATTTCTTAAGGCACTCTCCACGTCAAACACGTTAATTTTATTTAACATATTTATCAGTCTCTTTCATCATTTGAACTAGTGTATGCACAGCTTGAAATAGCGCACAGAAAAGTAATTAGACTTGACTCTTGGTCATAATAAAATCCAGTACCGTAAACAGAGAAGTAACTTGACATCCTAGAAACTCAAGGTCAGTCACAAACAGCAGATAAACTTTCTCAACCTTCCAGGGCTGATCAGACTGCATTTAGGGCCAGCTTTTTATGTCTTACTCGTGCTAAGTAATATCTTACTTGGTGAGTAATCCCCTTGAGGGTTTTCTTGATAATTCATTGATCTCAACATGAGCAAGGGTGACAGATTATAAAACAACAGGAACCAGATTAATGATCTTTAAAATATCCCTTCATTAATGTGTAGACGATTTGGGTCAAACATTTTTAAATGGGTATATGTTTTAAATTGTATCTGTATTTAGGCACCTAAATAAAGTTGTCTGATTCTTCAGAATGCCCTCTGTTGAGAGGAGGATGGATCAAGCCCAAACTCACGGTCTGATTCTGATGCCCTTAGTTCATGAGCAGCCCCGTTGGTCTCAATGAGATTGTGCAAGTGCTCATCATGATTAGGGTGGCAGAATTGAGCCCTTGATGAATTACCAGCCAGCAAAATTGTCAAGGCTTTTCTTTTCTCGGCTGGCCTGTGACAAGAGCTTGCATAAATAATCATCCCCTCATTGTACAACTCTCCGGAGCGTAAATTTTTTTCCTGCTGTTTTTATCTCCACTCTTACGTTTCACTGAACTGTACAATAAATTCCCTTTTTTTGTAATACAATGCATTTCTCTCTACCATCTCTCCCCCATTCTTCGGTTGCCTTTAGGAATCTCATTTGACAAAGGTCTCGCTAATGGAAATGCAAATTTTCTACCTGTCACAGAACACTTTCTGATAGCAGTGGCACAGAATGCCAATTCCTCCCAGGCATGGGTATTTTGTAACTTCCCTGAAGCCAGTGAAGGTTGTGCCTGCTAACACCTGGGCTGAGTTTGACCCAGTGTATGCTAGCATCATGGAGAGGGACCAAGTTCTAGGAAATGTTCAGGAGACAGAGATTAGTTTATTCAACTCTGGGATATAAATAAAAAACTGAGTAGATTTAAAGCCTTATTAGACATTGATTTATTCCAGCCACTCATCCATTTCCTGTTTAGTAATTTCGTTTTACTTTAATAGACAGCCAACTTCTCTCTCTTCATTTGTTAGTGACGCATTAGTGAGTCTGGCTCTGACAGTGTCCTATCTAATCTTATCTATCTAGGGTTGCATGAAACCATGTCCATAAAACCATAGAAGGCACTTGCCTGCGTGATTTTAGCAGATTAAACAGTGTCTCTTGCCTTTACAGTCCCAATTTAAGTCAAGTGAATGACCTTTCAGTGGTTTAAAATGGAATTGCCTGAAGTCCTCAAGTAATCCTGGGGCAGTGCATATAGAATTGGGCAGCTGTGCTTGGAAATGCTTAGACTGCGACTGGAGGGGAAAAAATAACCTTTGATTGGTAGAAAAGGCAATTTCCTCTCATTTTGGCTATGGAAGCTTTGGAAAGTTGCGCTTGTTCTGCTTTCCCTTTCCTTTGGAAAACCTAAGGTATTGCACGTGAAGGGCTTTGCTTCTGCATATTCTTGTTTCTTTTTCGAAGGGGCCATAAGCAGCGCCGGCTCCAGGGTTTTTGCCGCCCCAGGCAGTCAAAAAAAAAAAAAAAAAGCCGCGATCGTGATCTGCAGCGGCAATTCGGCGGGAGGTCCTTCGCTTCGAGCGGGAGTGAGGGACCCTCCGCCGAATTGCCGCCGAATACCTGGACGTGCCGCCCCTCTCCCGAGTGGCCGCCCCAAGCACCTGCTTGTTAAGCTGGTGCCTGGAACCGGCCCTGGCCATAAGCATGTTTGTGTTTAAGGCAGGGGTTCTTAAACTTCATTGCTATGGCAGAAGCTTCTGACAACAAAAGTTACTACGTGGCCCCAGGAGGGGGGACTGAAGCCTGAGCCCTGCCGTCCTGGGGAGGGGTGGAGGCAAAGCCCAAAGGTTCAGCCCCGGGCAAGGGGCCTGTAACCTGAGCCCCATCACCCGGGGCTGAAGCTGAAACCTGAACCCCATTGCTGAAGCCCTTGGGCTTTGGCCCCAGGTGGTGGGCTCTGGCTTTGGCTTCAGCCCCAGGTGGTGGGGCTTGGGTTTCAGCTTTGACACTGGGCAGTGGAGCTCGGGCTTCAGCCCTGGGCCCCAGCAAGTCTAATGCCAGCCCTGGTGACCCCATTAAAATGGGGTCCTGACCCACAGTGTGAGAACTGCTGGTCTAAGGCAATACAATGGGTGAAATCCTGGCTGCGTTGAAGCCAATGGCAGAAAAATGACATGAAGCCGGGTGAAAACACTGACTTCAATGTGTCTAGGGCTTGATCCATAGTTTTTGCAAGTCAAAAGTGTGCAAGTCAATAGTGACAGTATTTTTAAATGTACAAATCACATCCATGCCAGCTACTCCTAAAGCATATGCTAGTATGTAGGAATGAGAAGTAAAATAAAGGCTGATTTGTATCGTACCGCTCTTCTCCCCCTTCCCCCGGCCCTGGTGCTCTCACTCATTAATATCCACACACTTGTGAACACACAGGCATGTGCAGCTCTTTTCCTTTTTTCTCTCTCCCACTCTAATTCTTTCCTTTTGTCTTCACTCAGACTTCCTCATGCCCCTTTTCTTTCTCCCCTCTCCATAGTGTACAGTACTGCCACACTCTTTCTTCAGTCTCTAAAGCCTAAGCCTTCTCTTTCCCTTAGTCTTCCTACCTTCACTTCCCATCCTTTCTATGCTCTTCCTTGCTGACTTGCTTTCTCTTACTCACCATCCCATAGTGCTCCTTCCCTGAGCCAAGGCCTCTTTAGGGCCATTTGCCTGGTTGGGCCCAGCCCCTGCTCCTCTTGTCATTACCGACACCATTCCCATCTCCTTGCTTTTTTTGAGGAAGGAAGAATAGGGATCATCACAAAGGCTACGTTTTAGTCACAGGTATTTTTAGTAAAAGTCATGGACAGGTCATGGGCCGTAAACAAAAATTCATGGCCCGTGACTGGTCCGTGACTTGGACTATAAACCCCAGGCTAAATCTTGGGAGTGCCACAGGTGCTCGGCAGGGAGGGTTGGCCCGGGGGGTGGGGTGCCACAGGTGCTCGGGTGGGAGCAACCCGGGACCCCCACTGGTGCTGGGGTGGGGGTTTGGCAGGGCTGGCAGTCTCCCTACCCGGCTTCTCAGAAGCAGCAACATGTCCCTCCCTAAGCTCCTAGCTCTGTGCACTGCCAGCTCCGCAGCTCCCATTGGCTGGAAACCGCAGCCAATGGGTGCTACGGGGGTGGTGCCTGCGGGCGGAGGCAGCATGCAGAGCTAGGAGCTGAGGGAGGGACGTGTTGCTGCTTCCAGGGAGTCCCCTCAAGGTAAGTGCCACTCAGAGCCCTTGCTCCTTCCCACGCCCTAGCCCTGAGCCCCCTCTCACACCCAAACTCCTCCTGCTGCTCTGGGGGGGAGAGGGAGAGTGGGGAGTTTGGCCCAAAACTGCCCCAGCAGCAGCTGGTGTGAATGGCCGCTGCAGAAGTCACGGAGGTCACGGAATCCGTGACCTCCGTGACAAACTTGCAGCCTTAATCATCTGGGCTAGTGCCAGTCCTATGATGCCTGCTACTCATGCCCTCTGGGCTGAAGCCAACTTCTTTGGGGCTGACTGTCTAACCTAATATCTCTCTCCAAAAAATATACCTTGCTAATCACCACCTAATCAGGGTGGGCCTGGATGACATGGGGGGGGCACATTTGGAAAGCTATTTAGGTGCCTAAATATACAGATAGGTGCTTTTGAAAATCCGACTAGGCACCTAACTCCCACTGAAATCCAGACTGAATTAGGCTTGCTGTTCTTTCTTCTTCCTTAACTTTACTCCCCTCTGCCCACCAGCACTACCCTCCATTCAGCTTGTTCCTTTGTCGTACTCACCAGCGTACGTTAAAAATGCCAAACAACTCAATCTCAGTGATGATGGCTCTCCCTGCCTTCCTTCTACACAGAGCAATTCTTTGTTGTCCCCCTTAGTTTATTAACAGCAGAGGGAGAATAATATAAAGCTGTCAAATGCCCAGCGTGCATGCCCATGTGGCTGCACAGATCTTCTGATGCTGCAGATAACAAAGGACTTCACTGTGATGTGGCCAGTTAGGTGACTTTCATGAGCACAGAATCCTCCTTCCATGATACCCAGAGTTGGCTAGCAGCCGCCAAGGCCACCTATTGTGGAGGAGTGGTGCAGCCTGTTTAAAAAGAAGAATACCACTCTACACAAAGACTTTTCCACTGAAGTGAATGATACTTTCCACAGCCCAAATTGCTGGGAAGTAATTTTCTAGCTATAGAGCAGAGATCCTAACATTCAGTGCTTTCCTTGAATTATTAAAGGGCAATACTGCACAATAATCACTACTGTACTGCTTCAGAAACCCTTCCCAACAATGCTCCCCCGGCAGAGTAAGTACCATTTGCTTTAATGGATAGTTGCTGCACTAGGGAAGAAGGGGAGCCTGCACTTCAGACTGATTTGCATTTTCCATGGGAGTGAACAGCATTGTTTCTAATATTGATTCCATGCATGCTTTATATTTAAAAAAATTAATTCCTGGCCCTCTCTCGACAGGTCAGTGTGGTTTTCCTTTCCTTTCCTTTCCCTGAAATAATACCAAAAGCAGGTTGTTGACAGCTTCAGCCTTCTGTATAGTCAGCAGTACAAGAGAACAGCATAGACCTGAGCAAAAGTCAAATGGTCTCCCAGGAGCGCCAAACCATTAAAACAATTGCTAAGGGAGCAAGAGAACGATAAACATCTGCTGTTTGCCTACACAGCATACACTAGTGTGTCTCAGTTTCCCTCTTTTGGAGACGGGCCTGTGCTGTATGGATTGGACTCAGAGCTGAACTTTTCTAGGATTCAAAGATTTTTCTGATCCTGGGTTTTCATTCACTCCGTGACCAAGAGTGGAAGCAATTGCAAAGTTAGGATCCAGATCAGAACTTCCCCAAATTTGGCAGTGTTCTAACAACATGTTCTGGTTTGGACTGTTCTCTGATGGAAACTGATAAGACTTTGGAAACTGCCAATGGTCATAGCTGGTATCCTCTCTTTGACAGTGATCAGTGCTACATACTTGAGCATGGAAAGCAACCCCATAATGCACCTAATAATGAAATACTATAACATGAGGGGAATGTCTCCCTGATGAGTTGGCATGAGTGATATTTATGAAGAAAACCAAGATTCAAAATATATCTTACAGCAGTGGGTGGCTCAGTATCTCACCACATAAGGGCCGTGTCATTTCTGGGGCAGTATTTCACTACATCAGTCTCAAGGCTTAATACAAAAATGTGTTGTGTTTTTGTTTGTTTTGTTTTTTTAAAAAGGAGGCCATTAGCAACCAAAGTGGTATCACACACAAACCTCAGAGTAATACAAAGAAAACAACATTTTGTGTGGGGAGGGGATAGCTCAGTGGTTTGAGCATTGGCCTGCTAAACCCAGGGTTGAGTTCAATCCTTGAGGGGGCCATTGAGGGATCTGGGGCAAAAATCTGTCAGACTCAGTACTTGGTCCTGCTGTGACGGCAGGGGACTGGACTCGATGATCTTTCAAGGTCCCTTCCAGTTCTGAGATAGGCATATCTCCATATAATAAATGTTTACTTTTTAAAAAAAAAATTATTATCAAAGCACTGAACAGTCACGTGATCTGACATTTTTCTTTTTAAAAAAAGCACTAGAACTTCTGTGGCTGGCCAGCCAGCAATAACAAACAGGTAGGAAACCTGCTTTTAGAATATATTTGGAATATTGTTAACAAATGACACTTTTGACTAATGTGTCTCCAGTGATAAATATGTTTTAGCGGGTACAATTAACTTGTTACTTAAAATTAATTAAAGCTATTCTAGCAGATGAGATGAGTATAAAAATGTCAAAGTAATTTAATAGTATGACAAAGGTAAATCATGCAGTGCTCAATTTATCTGTACAGGGATGTTTGCTCATTATAATAAAGAAGAATAAACAAGATCTTGTTAGCAATAACTATATTTTTCTTAAGTCTTTGCTTAAAATCTTCCTTGACGAGGCAATGAGAGCCAAATGACATTATAAACACAAGCTGCTATAGAAAGCACAAATTGTAACACTCTAAAATCCTGCATTAATTTAATCCTTTTCTATTTACTTCTATGTATGGCACTAAAAGTGGTATAACATAAGCAAACACAAAACATTTCCAATTCGGGGTTGCCTCCTTCTGTTGATTTAAAAATTACTTTGAGGCATCACGTTTTGGGTATCCAGCAAATTAGCACCATCACTTGCAATGCAAGAAGAGTTTGAAAGTGTAATGGAGACTGGTGAGAACTGTTTTTAGCACCAAGCACTGAAAGATACAGAAGGATCAGGAACAACAGCAATCAAGAGCTGTTTTTGAAAAAAAAAAACACATTTTAAATTCAGATGATTTTAAAAAGGTGCAATGACTGATGGAACAGTTGATGTATGAGGTTCAGAGGTCCCTGTATATTTCTGTCTTTTCTTCCTTTGTGTATGTTTGCATTTGAAAAGGCAAATAATGACCACATTAAGCTAAATAAATATACAAGCCAGTTTGCACAATGATCTAGGTGTGTTCACAAAAGGGGTTTGCGATGGTTTAATTAAATAGAATTGGAAACCAGGTTGTTAAATCGATGAATGTTCTGGGTGTAGAGAGCAACCAGATCTTTAGAATCCACACTCAGGGTTCAGAGAAGGGGGATGAGTAGTTGGAGCAGCTGTAGGCTAGAAGAGTGGCTCAAATATTGAGAGTGGAGGGGGTGGTTTACCTGGCAGGAGCAGGCAGAGCTTTGAGGGAGGAGAAAGGATCTGTCTTCGTGCATAAGCCCTGGCAGCCACTTGCCACGACAGCCTCTCTGGTAAGGATTGTAAAAGGTTCCTTGGATATCTGCTGAGCTCACGGTCTGGAGAGCACACAGCTTGGCAGGACTGTTTGTGTTAAGTTGTATTGATTGCTTTGTCTGTTATTTAATAAAGTTGAAGCCTGGGTTTCTTTCCCCTCAGTCACATGGCTCATCTGTCCTCACTGGAGTGTTCCCATGGCAATCATGGGTTGGGTTTTTATTAGCCGGATTTACTCGATAAATAAAGAGAAAAACAAAGCAAGATGATCATGGAGCAATGAATAGCTACCGTGAAAACTGCACTAACAGCCACTGGCAACAAGCAACATTTTAGTTTCAAAGTAGAGCAGAGATTCCTAGGATAATTTTGTTTGACTTTTTGTTGCCCCCCAACCCCATTAGGTGTCAGGCTCTGGCAGAGCCGTCCCTTGGGTATGGCGAATCAGGGCGACTGTTCTGGGCCCTGCGCTTCTGTGTGTGTGTGTGTCATGCGGGGGACGCTGGGCTGGGGTTAGGGGTGCTTGGGGGATGCTAGGCCGGCCTGGGGGCGTTAGCAGGGGGGCCTGGTGGCGGCAGTGGGGGTCAAGCCTGCACTCACTGGCGGGAAGCGCGCATTGTATTTCTTTTTCTTGCTCACCCGCTGTGCACCATCCGCCGTCCTAGTGCCGCCCGAGCACACCAGTGCCAGGCTGACCCCATCCATTGCCCTTCCATCTCAAACTCCTCCAGCACCCCCCAGCACAGGGAGCCGCCTTGCCCCTAGTACAAGTGCCACCCTGTGACTCCCCATCATCCCCCAGCACTGGTGTCCCCTCCCCACACCAGATTTCACCTGTATAAAACATGTTAAGGGGGGCCCATACAGGCTGATTTGTCCCAGCCCCCGCACCACCCTAGGGACAGCCCTGGGCCCTGGAATGGTTGTGTATACAAGTTTACTGTATACAAAGTGCCTCCAGATTTGTTTATTCCATGAATATCTTAATTGTTCCTTTTAAGCCCTATCCCAGTGACTGCCTTCTTATAACCCGTAAAAACGAAAGCCTGCTGGGAAGCGTGTCTCACATAAGTTTTAAATTTGAGAACTTTCCTCCCCTCCCACTCCCAATTTGAATGGAAGAAAAGTTTGTGCTTTTAAAACAAACATCTCTTCCCCTCAGGGCTGATCTCTTAGCAGTGAGACTATCACCAGGACACAGTTTTGGAGACCATGGGTATTGCAGCATGATTTCCTATTTGTATGAAAGAAAGAGACCAACTGATGTCCCCAGTGGTGCTCTCTAAGGGAGTTGCATTCCATATGTTAAGGCATCAGGCATAGGTCACTGCAAGGAAGCCTGTAATAACGATTAGAGCCTAAACCCTTGCTGCAGTGTAGCAGCGCCCGGGGTAGCGCAGTAGGAGAGGGCTTACAAAAGCGACTTTGTACTCCTGATACTATGGTGATTAAATCCCAAGATAGATAGAATCCACTTTGTGCTTCCCCAACCTGCTCTCAGTCTCGAAGGTTGCTATAATTTGTGCTGGCTTCTAACAGCCCCTAAGGCAAAGATCACCAGGGCACTAAGGGAACCTGGACACATGCGCCCTTCTCCTGACTACTCGCCTTATGTCACTGGGCAGGAGAGGGCGTGGAATAGGAGTGGCTATGGCAGAAGACTGGGGGAATTCTTCAAGGGCCACTAATGCTGACAGCAGGGCAGTGCAAAGCTGCCCTGCCACACAGCAGGATCTGGCCCTAGCTCACTAGTTGTAAAGAGACTTCTATACAGATGCTCAGCAGGGGGGAGCCTCTCTAGCTCTGTTGTACAGGGCCGAGTACCCTGTTGAAGCTCCATAAATAAGTCAAAAAGGGCAGAGTGAGGGTGTTTAATTGGATTTCCTGCACTTATTTCAGTTGCAATTGTGTCTAAATCAAAAGCCATTTAAAATCCTAAACTTTCATCCGTCTTTATATCAACCAACAGGAAAAGAAAAATATTTCCTTTGAACTTTCAGCACACTGCTAATCAGAATGTACTATGCAAGATGCACCCAGTAGTGTTCAAGCAGTATGCTAAGCTGCACTTTAATCAGAAGTTGATGCTGTTTTCCCCTTTGAAGATCTTCTTTTCCTCTGGAGGAGCTCAACACAAGTGCAAAACTTCAGAAGGGCTTTTACTGAATGGCTGGAAATGAGACATGCCTGAGAACAGAAGGCTTCTAAACTGAAAGCCAGGGAACTGGCCCTAGTTTGAATGTTCTACACTAAAGGCAGCTGTAAAATGTCAGTTCCTTGAGCTCTATATAAAGAAATATTATGGGGCCTGATTCAGATCTCACTTATGCTGGTGTAACTCCATTGATATGAATGGAGCCACCTCAGATTTATTGCAGTGTGAGATCAGAATCAGGGCCATACAGTCTGTGTCCTTGCTTTTTTGACCCCTGCTGAGGGAGGTCATCCATTACAGCAACCTCGTCCAGCGATTGTAGCACTGAGAATCCAGAGAGCTAGCTTCAATTCTTGGCTTTGCGTCTGACTTGCTGTGTGAATTTGTGCAAGCCATCCCACCTCTCCATACCTCAGTTTCCTTATGGGAAATAATATTTACCTTCCTTTGTAAAGTAGTTACAGTAGAACCTCAGAGTTATGAACTGACTGCTGAATCACACCCCTTGTGTGGAACTGGAAGTATGCAGTCAGGCAGCAGCAGAGGAAGGGGGGGAAAAAAAGCAAATACAGTACAATATTGTGTTAAACATAAACTACTAAAAAAAAGGAAAGCCGCATTTTTCTTCTGCATAGAAAAGTTTCAAAGCTGTATTAAGTCAATGTTCAGCTGTAAACTTTTGAAAGAACAATCGTAACGTTTTGTTCAGTTATGAACATTTCAGAGTGACGAACAACCTCCATTCCCGGGGTGTTCATAACGCTGAGGTTCTACTGTATGCCTAAGGCTGTGATTGCTGGGTGGCTGAGTAGAGCTGTGCATAGACCTCTTGGGAAGTAGTATTTTTGCCAGTAGGGGGCATTGAGCAAGGAGGTAAGAGTCTGTGTAAACAGGAAATAGTCTTCCATTCACCCCAACCACAATGTGATGGGTCTCTAATCTCTACATGATGGGATTGACTAAGCATCCAATAGATCACAGAATACCCTGGCCAAAAGGGGCAAAGGAAAACCAACAAGCAAGCTCTTCAGCCCAGCCAGAACACCCAAAAAGCTGCACAGACCTAGCAGCAGTGCAGCCACAGAGAGCCCACAGAGCACTGCTCTGGTGGGTCCAGCCTGAAGCAGGGAGTGAGGATGGGAAACAAAGGGATGCTGGTGCTAAGGGTAGGCCTACAGCAACATCAGTTTGCTTCCTGAAAGGGCTGCACCACCTTACTCCACCTGCTGGTACCTAAGACAAGGAGGTAGTGGTAGTGGGAATCTACAGCCTGGTAAAACAGTGGAAAAAGGCTGGGTCAGACCCAGCCTTTTTCCATAGTCCACCGCCAGCAGAATTTGATTTCCAGCAGCTGGAGGGATGGCCACTCTGGGTAAGAATGTTCCAGAGGTTCCATCAGGCTCTTGGTTTACATCAGCAATCAGGAGGAAACAGTGCATACCCTGGTCTGTACAAGGGGGCCTGTGCAGAGGCCATTGTCCTTACCAGAAGGCCTCACTACTGCATAGATGAAACAGTTCAATACAGTTAAAGAAGAACTGGATAAGTATTTCATGCCACACCACAATGTGATTTCGGAGCAGGCACAATTTGATGTGTGCAAGCAAGAGAAGGGTGAGTCAGTCACTGATTTCATAAGAGCCCTGTACAATCTAATCCAACACCATGGCTAGGGGGATATGAGTGAAGAAATTGTCAGACACAGGCTCGGTTGCAGGGCTGAGGGCCAGCCGCCTATTGGAAAGACTCCAGAATGACCCTAACCTTACACTGGAGATAGCCAAGAACATAGTCCTCAAAAGTCAATACATAAAGAAGCAACAGGTTCTTCTCTGAAATAACTTTGAAGAGGAGTCCACTTGAGAAGCCATAGACATGGAGAGGAAAATACCTCAGGAAGCCCTGAAACAATACCCCCCCAGGCCAAGCACAAGATAGGGCTAGGGTAACATGGAATAAAGAAAAGGAATACATGAGCATGAAAGAACACCCATCGTGTGGCAACTCACCTCACAGCAAATATCCCCAGCACAGGACGCCATGTCTGAAAGCATGGTAGCAGCTGTCTTTCAAGGAGAAGACTCAAAAACTACTGAGATTGCTTACCTTAGAGCCATAGGTGGTGACACAGATCATCATGATCACCGTAGGAAAGTATAAAATAGTATTCCTGGGGGAATGCTGCACCACTATTTGGGCACAGAATTCATATCCCCCAAGATTTCTGACAGGGCAGTTGCAAGAGCATTCATACATCACTCCCTAGCTGCACAGGTACATGGTTTCAGGCACCTGGAGCAGTGGAAGGAGAGGTAAATCACTGCAGGGCTGGGGACACCGCTCGTCCCGGCTGGGTTGGAGGCAGGAGAGGATGGGACTTCCTCTTCCCCTGGAAGGAGTGGCTGAGGTGTCAGACCCACCCCCATAAACCTCCCTCAGCTGCAGGAAGCTTCCTGCCCCCATTTCTCCTCAGCTGCCAGGGGAGGGGTCACTGTATAGGGAGGTGCTCTCCCATCTGCCCAATCCCTCTGCATCTGGACCTCCCATACCCAGATACTCTCGCCAAGCCTCACCCCTAGCCCTCCATACCTGAACCCCACCCCACTGGACCTCAGCTCCTGCATCTGGAGCCCTCCTGCCTCCAGACCCCTACCACTGCACCCAGATGACCCCCACTGAACTTCCTGCACTCAAACCCCCACCCTGATGAGCCCCATCCCCTGCACCACCCTGAGCCCCCACATCCTGCACCCAGACCCCCACCCCACCAAGCCTCACTCCCTCAGCTCCCAGACCCCCCTGCTGAGACCCCTCCACTGAGCCCCAACCACTTTCACCTGGAAGCTGCTGCAGAGTCATAGAAGATTAGGGTTGGAAGAGACCTCAGGAGGTCATCTAGTCCAACCCCCCTGCTCAAAGCAGGACCACCCCCAACTAAATCATCCCAGCCAGGGCTTTGTCAAGCCGGGCGTTAAAAACCTCTAAGGATGGCGATTCCACCACCTCCCTAGGTAACCCATTCCAGTGCTTCCCCACCCTCCTAGTGAAATAGTGTTTCCTAATATCCACCCTAGACCTCCCCCACTGCAACTTGATACCATTGCTCCTTGTTCTCGCATCTGCCACCACTGAGTCCCATTGCCCCAGCACTTGGAACCCACCCCCAACAAGCCTCTGTGCATCCAGCTCCCCATATACCTAGACCCCCCACTGAGCTGCCTGCACCCAGATTGTCCCACACACAATCCCCTCACCCCACACCTGGATACCCTCCACACTTGGATCCTGCCTGGTTGAGCCTGCCTGCCCCACACCTGGTGCACCTGGTGCAGAGGGGCAGGGCTCCCCTTGTGCTGTGTCAGAATTGAGTGCAGCCTTACCACTGAGTCCATGTCCTGGGGGTGGGGGTGGGGCTGCAAAGTGATCTCCCACCTTCATGCAGCTAGTGGCCTGTGCTCCCCACTGCCAGGCTGGAGCCTCTGCATTTATTTATTGACAAATAAACTTGCAGAATTTTAAAATATTGTGTGCAGAATTTTCAATTTTTTGGCGCAGAATGCCCCCCAGCAGTAATTAAATAGAATTCAAAATAGACACAGGCATTGGTGTAACAGTGACTATAGCATCACTTTATAGGTGGATGAAGTACCAACACATCAAGAGCTTAGAAAAAATATTGAAAGGTCCAGGAGAGTCCCCATTAAAGGGGAAAGGAGATTTTTTTTGGCCAAAACCATTCATAACTAATGCCTCCTGGAGAGGGACAAGCTTGGGTCTATGGGCTGCTCCCTAAGGCCTGATCCTGCTCCCCCACAAAGTCCATGATAAAACGCCAAGGGGACAGTGTCTGATGCTTGCAGTGCTGTCCAGATGAACTGTTCCCATGGCAAGCTACTCTGTGACTAGGGACTGAAGATGGGTGGCTTTCTAGGAGCTGCCTGTTAATTTTATCTGCTCCTATTGAAGCACTGGAGTGGGCATAAACCTGCCCACATAGAAAGCCCTTCTCCCCCAGGCTAAGTGGAGGTGCAACTGGACCCAGGCAACAAATAAGCACAGGGGACAACAAATGCAAAAACAGTGATGGGAGTGAGGGTCGCAGGTATAAAATCAGGGATCCAGGGAGGTACACTGAGCAGAGAACCCTGGACAGCATCCACTGCTCCTCGAAGATGTCTAGGGAGCCTGTGGAAGTGGCCCAGAGGAACTTTGCCTGGAGACATGACTTGAGGGAGAATCCGAAATAGGCCCCCCCCCCAGTTGCCCACCCCCCTCACTCCCTATTCCAAATTCCTCCTCCTGGTATGGTGGATGGCCACCTTGGCCAGCACCAGGAGGAGGCTGACAAGGCGGTCTTGTGACTTTGTGGGGGCACAGCTGGGATTTGCATCGGGTGGTATGGGGAAACGTTCAGCAGGAACTGGAGGAGGAGGTTCTGGAGGAGCCGGAGAGGGGTTGCAACCTGGTGCACACAATGTAATTGTGCACAGGGTCTCCCTCTCGCTGCAGAAGGGGCAGGGGTCGGGGAAGTCATGAACAGCATCAGGTACACACCCATGTTCACAGCTCCAGGAAGGAGCCACCAACTAATATTCCAGATGGGCTGTGGGACCAAGGTGTAATATGGACCAGTTCACCAGGGTTCCTTGGGTGGTAGGAGGTCCCACCACTTGGGGTGGGACACAAAGGTGAGGAAATGAAGAGTGTGGAGCATAAGCATGTACAGGTGTTTGTGGTTTGGAAATGGACCGGCTGCATGTCTCGCAGCCGGCTCAGATGGTGTATGGGGGTAGCTGGAGAGGCTCACAGGGCATGGGCCTGATGGTCAGGGCTGGAGGGCCAGGGTAAGGGGTGGGCAGGGAGCACCCTGCTGCAGGACCTGCTCAAGGACAACATGGGAGGCACGCAGGAGGGCTGCACTCACCTCCTGGAGCATGTGACTGGACATGAGGAGTGGAGAGCCCGGTGGACCAGAGGATCCACCCAGTCCCCCCGGAGCGTAGTCCAGGAGGCCTCTGATCCTCATGGTACCAGCCTCTGATGCACCAAAAAGGATGCTGCCACTTGCACACCGAGATGGGGGTGTGCAGCAGGGGCGCTGTGAGGAAGTCCGCCTCCTCAGTGGCCACCACAGACCTGGTCGCCCACACTAGCTTCTAGGTCCTGAAGACCACAGGTGCCAACTTTCTTCTTTCCATTCCACTCCTGCTCTGCCCGAGGCCTTGCCCCCACCACTCTGCCCCTTCCCCACTCTCGCACCAGCTCTTCCCCCTCCCCCGAGTGCACGCCGCCCTCGCTCTGCTTGTTCCCACCCCTGCTCCATCACCTCCCCTAGACCCTCATACCGGCCCCCAAACAGCTGATTGGCAGGGCCGGCCGAGCAGCTGATCGATGGGTGTCTGCTGAGCACCCATTATTTTTTTTATTTTTTTTCCGTGGGTGCTCCAGCCACGAAGCACCCATGGTGTCAGTGCTGATGCTGAGGACAACCTGGTAAAAGACCAGCAGCTAGGACAGGATCTTGGCGGAGACCTCCTGGGTGGACATAGAAAAGCTGCCGCTCCTATCAGAGCCCTTGGAGGTGGTGGAGGAAGGCAGGCATCAGTGTGCTCCATGCCGGACTACCTGCACCATAAAGGAGTCTGTGCAGGGCCTGACAGCAGAAGGCATGGACCTGATTGCGAAGGCAGAGCAGGCCCTGTCCACCATCCCCCAGAGGGAGGTGCTCAGGACATCCGCAAAGCCCCAGTGCAGCCCCCACCAGAAAAACTCCAGGAGGATCATCTGGAGGCTGGCCAGTGTACCCAGGGACAGGCTCAGGGTGTGGAGCCAGTTCCAGAGCCTGGGCAGGACCAGTTGGTTAAGCACCAGCGCCCTCCCCACACATGAATAGGCACCGGAACAGCCCCGTCCACCTCCACAACCGCGCAGCCACCCCTAGAAAGAATACCCCAGGCTGGGAAACACTCCTGTAATAGGTGCACTGACCTGGGCTGGGCTACAAGTGTAGATATACCAGTATAACTGCACTCACACTGGTATCATTAAAGCAGTACCTCTTTTGTATGTAGGAAAGCCCTTATGCCTGCCCCTGTGAATGTTCCACTGGTCTGGAGTGATTTGATGTAATGTGCAGGCTGTGAGATCTAAGCACACCAGCATGACTTAACTATAGGTTGTCAGCTCTGTATTTCCTTTCGGTTGTCAGCTTGTGACACATCCTTAGCATTGTGTTTAAAGATAGTTTGTTTGTTTTGACTGAGAAAGGGAATCAAATTCTGAAAAACAAATGGTACTTCCCCATTGGGTCTTTGCTCCATGCACATGTCAATAGAAATCACTTATGTTTTTTTAGCTATTTTAGCTTCTCTTTAATAACAGCCCATCCTTGGCACATCTAGGGTATTAGTGCATTTCTTGGGTGGTTGAAGTCATTTGGTCTTGTGCCTCACAACACCGCATGGGGTGTGCCTTAATAGAACGGGAAGGTGCAGCCTGCAGTGTCGTGTTTTTATTTACTTTTATGTAAATAGCAGTGTGCTTAGCTAAAAAAACCCTGAACTTCGTTCTGCTTGCTAAAGGTTACTGAAAGGACACTGGGTTCTCATCATCAGTTGACTGGAACTGAAAGACTCTCAAAAAAAAATATCAAATGCGTTGTTTCCCATTTATACAGCTTGTCCATTTCACTGAGCTCAGCCAGCGAAACCGGACTCTGATCAATTTCACTTCCTGGTTATCATTCACCATGACTCTATTTGGGTTTTCAAGGCTAGCGTGATACAGGAGAATGTTAAATAGAATATGAGAAATGTAATTCCAATAAAAATAAAACATGGATGCATTGATGGTTTTAGCTTAGGCAAAAGAAACTGCAAGCTGATAATGGCTCAGCCAGAATCCCTCAGGTTTAATGTGATAGCTCTGGCTGAAATGCTAAAGCAAGGGACAGCTTGAGGATGCTGAGAAAGTAACCCTATATGTTGGGCACTGTGATGATGAGGCAGGTGGATCACTGGCTTATTAGTAATTGATTGTATTGCAGGAGCACCTAGAAGCCCAGCTGTACACAGGTAAGTAAAAGATGGTGCCCGCCCTGAAGAGTTTACAAGAGCATCTGAGCCTAATTCTGCAGCCCTGTGTCACGATGAGTTGGGCTGGCCTAGGGATGTCTACTTGCGTGAGTCAGTGCTGTTCCGCAGGGCGAAGCGTTGCAGATGCTGGCATTACAGAATGGGAGGGATTTAAAAGTTTTGTTTTTTTTAATTTTTCTTCGTGTATTTTTATTAAACAGCAGTTGAAGCTGGATACAAAGCCCCCAGCCTCCCTTGTTCCGGCTATTGAACAGGTATTGCAGCTGTTGTGCAGGTAGCGGGTATTTTAACTCTAGCTCATTGCTAATTATTGCTTCAGTAAGCAACAGCTGTTCAGATACAGCTCAGCTTCTTCTTTGCTTTGAAAAGACGACAGTGCCCAAACTGGGGACTGGTGTTACTGAAAAGAAGAAAAAATGTTATAATCATTTCACTCCCCTACTGCTGGAGATTTTATGGGCCTTGTAGTGCACTGTTATGTCAGGCATATTAATTGCTAGTGCGCTGATGTTAAGCAACCGTAGTGCAGTGTTTGGACAGTTGGTTATAGACAGTTTAACAGCGTTCTTCTGGAGAGTCTCTCTCTCTATTATTTTTTTCAACAGTGGCGGAACCAGCTTTTTCAAAGTAACTATAAAAATCATGTATTGCTGTAATGCCATAGCAATAAGAAGCCATTAGCTGCATTGCAAAGCATGAGGTCAAAGTTTCTCCAGCCACTGAAGAAGTGCAACAACAGCCAATTAGTGTTGCTCCTTCAGCATCTTGTTGCTGTTGTAATATAGGGGGGGAAATACCGTTAATAGCTGCTGAAGGACTCAGCATTTAACTTAGCAGAGGGTGAAGCCCTGACCTAGCACAGCACTGAGTGTCGCTGGATTGCTTTTGCCACTGGAAAGACAGAGTCTGTTCTCTCCGTATGCTGCTGCTGGGCTTTTGCTCACTTAGGGGGAATCAGGGCCAGCTGCCTTGATTCATGGAGGAATGAAGCTACAAAATAGCCTTTCAGCAGAGGAAACCACAGTATTTGCAGCAGCTCAGCTGGCACAGCTGCTTGCTCTATCTATCAGAAGAGGTTACCAAGTGTTAGGTTTGAGAATAGCTAGCTGATTAAACAATCTGCCAAAGGTGGTTATGGCATGGCTGGCAGGAGGTATGGTCAAGGCTAGTCTTGACACCCTGTGTTATGGCCACAAAGCAGGTCCCTTCTAACTAAAATAAGAAAAGGTAGCTGAGATAATACCCGTGGCATGAAAGCTGATGCAGATCTAGCATGTTTTAGTCACGATGGATAAAACACTAAGGAAGATGACAGCTTTGGCCAGTAGCAGCCCTTCTTAGACAGTGCACAAGTTGTCAACGCAACTGTTTTTCCTTGAGGGCTAGTGCCTGTGCAGGACAAGTGTCATCCAAACCCCTTCTTCAGCTGCAAACTGATACCTGCCACAGCAGCTGAATGACAGCTGGGATTAGTAATTGGATTCAGGAACTCTGACATGTAGGTCACCAGTTCAGATAAAGCTCAGGCTGAGGGGGTCACAGGTGTAAAAACGCTCAGGTCCAGAGGGGTAAAAATATTGCATGAAGTAAAATGAAGCCTGGTCAATTTACAGTTCAATTATTTTGTAAGCGCCTCTTCCCACGTGGTGCAGAGTAGTTAGTAGTTGATGGTGGTTCAGTGACCTGTGGCAAATGTCCCAGTTTCTCAGTCTGGCTGCTGGAAGGCAGGTGTGCACAGTACAACCAGCCCCCTCATCAGAGAACCCCAAGGAGCGACTGTGTACGGGAAATGATCTACCCTCCCTTAGAAACGGTCCTTCCAGGTCAGGCTCGAAGCATGTTAGCAGGGCAGTGTGGGGACATTACCAGTGCCCCAGCCTGGCTGTGGCTAGGAGATGTTGGGCTTTAGGGCTGACACAGCAGCATCTCTTCTGTATGCATTTAAAATTAAACACGTGGCTTTGGGTCTAAATTCGGCATTATCTCTCAGCCTCTCTGCGGGGCTGTTGGGCTGACAAGTTAAAGAGAAACCAGCAGTAGTTCAAAACGCATTAGGAGGCGTTGGTGCTGGGGCTGCTGCACTCAGCTGACCAGAAAACAGTTCTTGGCAGCAAGTTCCGTTCTGATTTGCCAGGCGAGAGGAACATTGACAAAAAATTGTGTTTGAGGTGAAGGGAAATCTTAAGGGAGTGATTTATTTTGCAAGGGCCAGGCATCAGTGAGCTGGAGCATGAAGCAGCAGTAATAGCCTTTATTTGTGAAACTCTGTGGGCAGTGCTAAGCTGTTAAAATGGAGGATAATGAGAATTCTTCAAACAATGGGGAGAGAAATGCAGACTAGGCTGATTTGCTACCAACTATGCCCTTTTTTGAGTTCCTTTCCCAATGTTTCTGTACCACTAGAGGGTGCTAGCGTCACACTCGTGCTGCTGGAGACATAGGCACTGGTGCAAGATCACAGTGGTGCTGAAGATGAGCTATAAGGCGTTATGGTGCAAAAACCTGGTTATGATTTCAGAAAAGACTATTAATGATGTAGCCTTACGTGCCATAGTGTGGGTGATGCGCTATATCAGTGGCTTTCAAACTGAGGTACGTGTAGGGGTACATGAGAAAAATCCTGTACTAGCGGCCAACACATTGTATTTAGTATAGAGATTTTCAAACTGTGCGGCGGGGGGAGCTGCGAGGTCAGGCAGCTCGGGCCAGCCCCACACGGCAGGGCTTGGGGAGGGCGCGCCAGCTCCATTCCCTGACTCAGCTCAGCAGGCCACCCAGCCTATGTGAGTGGGGGGGGAGCACAACCACAATTTTTATTTAAGGGGGGGCTCAGCTCAAAAAGGGATCTGAGCCCCCCCCTTGAGTTACAATTTTGGTTGTGTCCCCACNGAACCCCAAGGAGCGACTGTGTACGGGAAATGATCTACCCTCCCTTAGAAACGGTCCTTCCAGGTCAGGCTCGAAGCATGTTAGCAGGGCAGTGTGGGGACATTACCAGTGCCCCAGCCTGGCTGTGGCTAGGAGATGTTGGGCTTTAGGGCTGACACAGCAGCATCTCTTCTGTATGCATTTAAAATTAAACACGTGGCTTTGGGTCTAAATTCGGCATTATCTCTCAGCCTCTCTGCGGGGCTGTTGGGCTGACAAGTTAAAGAGAAACCAGCAGTAGTTCAAAACGCATTAGGAGGCGTTGGTGCTGGGGCTGCTGCACTCAGCTGACCAGAAAACAGTTCTTGGCAGCAAGTTCCGTTCTGATTTGCCAGGCGAGAGGAACATTGACAAAAAATTGTGTTTGAGGTGAAGGGAAATCTTAAGGGAGTGATTTATTTTGCAAGGGCCAGGCATCAGTGAGCTGGAGCATGAAGCAGCAGTAATAGCCTTTATTTGTGAAACTCTGTGGGCAGTGCTAAGCTGTTAAAATGGAGGATAATGAGAATTCTTCAAACAATGGGGAGAGAAATGCAGACTAGGCTGATTTGCTACCAACTATGCCCTTTTTTGAGTTCCTTTCCCAATGTTTCTGTACCACTAGAGGGTGCTAGCGTCACACTCGTGCTGCTGGAGACATAGGCACTGGTGCAAGATCACAGTGGTGCTGAAGATGAGCTATAAGGCGTTATGGTGCAAAAACCTGGTTATGATTTCAGAAAAGACTATTAATTATGTAGCCTTACGTGCCATAGTGTGGGTGATGCGCTATATCAGTGGCTTTCAAACTGAGGTACGTGTAGGGGTACATGAGAAAAATCCTGTACTAGCGGCCAACACATTGTATTTAGTATAGAGATTTTCAAACTGTGCGGCGGGGGGCGGGGGCGCTGCGAGGTCAGGCAGCTCGGGCCAGCCCCACACGGCAGGGCTTGGGGAGGGCGCGCCAGCTCCATTCCCTGACTCAGCTCAGCAGGCCACCCAGCCTATGTGAGTGGGGGGGAGCACAACCACAATTTTTATTTAAGGGGGGGCTCAGCTCAAAAAGGGATCTGAGCCCCCCCTTGAGTTACAATTTTGGTTGTGTGTCCCCCCCCCCCCAACCCAGACAGGCTGGGTGGCCTGCTGAGGTGAGTCAAGCAGGGGCGATGGCGCGCCCTTCCTGAGCTGCCTGGCATTGCCCCTCGCCCCCCCCCAAATGTTTCTGGGGGGGGGCACGATTGACAGTTTGAAAACCTTTAGAAGCTGTTGCTAAATGGAAGGCTGACATCTGGGGGGGCTGTGGGTCCCCTCCCCCACCTATCTCAGATGCGGGTAGGCGGTACACTACATTATTTGGAAAGGGGTACACAGCCTAAAAAGGTTGAAAACCACTGTGTTATGTGACAGATATAGGCTTATGTCAAATATTGCCATCCCCTTGGCTAGTGGCAGCAGTGCAGCTTCCGGGCCTGACCCTGCCCACCTTTGACTATTGTTGTAATGAGCATAGGGTGACCAGAGAGCAAGTGTGGAAAAATTGGGATGGGGGTGGGGGTAATGGAGCCTATATAAGAAAAAGACCCAAAAATCGGGACTGTCCCTATAAAATCAGGACATCTGGTCACCCTAAGTGAGCAAGGAATGCAGGGCTAGGTTTCAAAGAATTGAGCTGAGAGCTAGAGGCAGCTTTCCCAGACATTTTACACCTAGGCATGTTGCAAGTGTAAAGTGCTGGGTGCCTTAAGACCAGTGCAAGTTGGGTTTAAGGCTCTGGGATTCCAGAGAGGAGCTGCATTGTTCAGGAAGGCTCCTTCGCCTCAGCTCCACTAAGAATTGTGCCTTTCCCCCCTAGAAGATGGAATTTTAGCTCTCAGTATGAATTTCTCTGGTGCACCATCAGCCTCCAGAGGAAACGTCTTCGTTTTTAAATGTTTGCAGCCCATGTACTGAGACACAAGTACAAGCTCCTGTGTTTGTTCTGGGGCCAGAAATTTTATTAAAATGATACATCACAGGCTGGAGCTAGCCATGCCTTTTAGTGTCTGTCCTCTCTCGTACTTTGCGTTTCATTTCAATCAGAACCGGGCAGAGGAGTGAGGGGCTCGCTCTACATAAGAACACATCAGACTAATTAGGCTAGCCAGGGATCCATGCACTATGGCCTGCCTCAGCAATGCTCTAGGGGCCACCCCTTCAGTTTGCACCAAATAATGACTGAACATTAATCCCACCTTCAGTGAATCTGACAGAGCTTGAAACACAGGTGGCGAGTCAATCATGGAAGGCAGTGTGTGCTTAGGGCATGGTGTAGTGGCTGGTGGGGCAGCAGATGAAGGTAGATGCTCTTGTCAGAGTCCTTGCAGCTGTAACCATCATGCACATACCAAGGAATGCAGTGGCTCCTCCCTCCTTCTGAAAATGCCTAAAGAATGTAATAAACGGTTCCAGAAGGTTTTTTTTAAAGCTACCTGATAGAACATGCTAGAAAAATCATATCGGTGGTATAGAATATATTGCTAAATTTGATCCCTGCTATAAAATTCTACAGGCTGGTTTAAAACATAACTTACAGAAAGGATCACATTCTTTATTAACCCCCTTAAGTTTTTAAAGTAATGTCTGTAGAACCTCATTAGCTTCAATCCTTTTTAAATACTATGGGACTTTTCCCATTAGGGCTGACAAACAAACACAAATATGTTCCCAGGGGTTTCTAGAGAGAGCTCCCTGTTCTAAAAATTCTCAGTTTAACTACGTCCTGTAACCGCAGCTTCTGGAACTTTTTCATGGTCCAAGCCCGTGAATTTCACAAATGTTAAGATACAAGCTTCCAGCATGCTACTATGTGTACATCTCTTCTGAATGCTGGTTTATACCAGAGAGGGCCCTAGTACAGCACATCTTATAAGCTGTGATTTACTAGCTAGAGCCAGCTGAAGTAGCTCTTCCCCTTTGTAGCCTTATTCTTAGCTTCTGAATTCCCCCCCCCCCGGAATCCCAAAAGGATTTATTTAACTTGCTTTGTGAAACCTATTAACTGTAAACTGCATAATTATGTTACTGTGAGCTCTGGATCAGTTTACAGTAATTTTTCTATACAGGACGCTTGGAATTTATATTCCTCCATGACAGAATTGTAAGTCAGTAAATGAAAAGGGTTACTCAATTTACCTAAAAGTTATTAGTATTTAACTAACATCAGGAGACCATTACTTGCAGAAGCACTGAAGAGCAATAAAAAAAATGCAGGAAGAGGATAATCTTCTAAAAGGCATTTGAAAGGAGACAAAAAGCAGCAAACCAATTGAACTTTTCTTTCATGTGCACAAGGGTGACTTGAGTTACTTTCTCTCTTGCCTGGTTTGCCTATAACAGTATTGATAGTGTTTCTTTATTCAGTGGATACACAGGGCCTGATTTTTCCACCCCTAACTAGGTGTGCAGTTGCATGCATGCTTGACAGCATGTGCTCCCACCTTTAACACTGCCTTGAACTGATCAGGCTTGTGAGACTTAAAAATCAGGCCCCTAGTTCCTAAAGCTTATGGCCCAGCACAACCATGATTAAGTCGATGCCAAGGATTGAGCAATATTGTTGTCGTTTCAGCCGTGTTTTAGAACTATTAAAAGCAAGAGCTGGAGGTACTGCAACAGCAGACTACAGTTGTCTGCTTGGGATTCAGTAAAATCTAGAGCAGTGGTTCTCAACCAGAGATATGTGTACCCTGGGGGTACACAGAGGTCTTCCGGGGGTACATCAACTCATCTAGATATTTGTCTAGTTTTACAATAGGCTACATGAAAAGCACTAGCGAAGTCAGTATAAACTACAATTTCATACAATGACTTGTTTATACTGCTCTATATACTATACAGTGAAATTGAAGTATGATATTTATATTCCCATTGATTTATTTTATAATTCTATGGTAAAAATGAATGTGAGCAATAGTTCAGTAATAGTGTGCTGTGACACACTTGTATTTTTATGTCTCATTTTGTAAGCAAGTAGTTTTTAAGTGAGGTGAAACTTGGAGGGTATACAAGAAAAAAATCAGACTCCTGAAAGGGGTACAGTAGTCTGGAAAGGTTGAGAGCCACTGATCTAGAGTCCCTATTGTCCTCACTAGCTCAGACCAGCCATAAGGTGTTATATCTGCTCGTCAGCAGACAGAGACAAGAAACAACCCTTTGGGACACTTCCCCTCTGAAAGGGGCTGAACTTGTTTTCCAGCACACAGTGATCAGTCTGCCTGCCTGCAATTCTGCATAAACAAAGGCTAGTATTTTCAAACTTTTGCTGCCTCACTTTAGGTATCCATATTTACAGGACCTACTGGGAACTGGCCATGATCAGCAACTCTGAAAACCCACCTACTATTTTTAGGCACTTAATTTAGTCAGTCACACTTGTATAGTGTGGCCTAGGGTTTTTGTCTGTTATTGTGACAGGCTTATTTATCACCGTATGTGCTCTATTCCAGTAGATCTGTGTGGAATGGCCTGGAGGTCTCTCACTGCCAGGGTATCATCCTGTAAGGAACCCCTTCCCGTTTCCTAAAATCTCTGTTCCCAGTTTCCTTATTGGCTTATTACAGAGTGAGAGGGTGGAGCCTCTGCTGTGTGCACACAGGTGGTGGAGGAAGAGTTTGTGTGTGAGAAAATGCCTGATTCAATCTGTGCAGCCCTTTGGATCATTGGCTTCTACATGATCCCATCCAACTGAGGTACTCAGTGAGGGGAATGCTTTGAATAAATGAGCCTAGACTCTGTGTTTTACAGCGTGCAATGAACTTTGTGCTTAGCCTTGTTTTGAAAGTTATGTTTTAGTCTGAACTCTTCCAACAGCTTCTAAGAAGGGTCTCCCCTGTGCATCACCCACTACTAAAAGATTACACATTAGTCTCATCTTGTTGTTCCTAATGAGACATGGAGTCAAAACCCAGCCATTTGTGGAGTCATGATTTAAGAGGCTCCTATCAATTGGGCAGTGCTGGGGGAAGTGGGGGAGAGTAAATAAAGGGAATATTTAAAAAAATGATCAGTTCACTAAAAATTGCTCCAAAAGATCTGGAGAGTGACACTGAACATAGGTTTCAAATAAAAACTTTTTAACTAACGTGGATTTAAACTCAACAATTAAAGAGACTGAACACAAATATTTTGTTCTCTTAAAAGCCTTAGGAATAGAGTAGAGTCTGTCCTCTGAGCAAGATAGGTTAGTGCAGTATTTTTTTCTCTTTACAACACTCAGGCCTCACTGAAAGAGCAGTTTTGAAGGACTGCAGTTGTAACTGACATGTTTTTTCTTGTCCAATGCAAATATCTTTCTCTCAGCTACCAAGTGTGAAAATACAAAAGCACTGCACCAGTAAATAAATAAAAAATAGGCCACACTTAGCCGAGCAGAGTGACCTGATTCGTGCTGGATCAACATGTTAGCAAGTTGAGGTTGTCACTACATAGCAAGTGTGATGAAGTCTGCCTGTTCCAACTAAAATCAAAGCACTCTCTTGCCACACACACACAAGTGCTGAAATCAACGCTTTCTACATAGTGGATCTAAATGTAGACTGAGACATCTCTGGGGGGGGGAGGAGATAACTGCCAAACTGATTATTTGTAATCAAATGCTTTAATTAAGTCTTATTTTAACTGTTCAGGAAGGCAGGAGAGGGACTAGTTCCTAAGCAAACATGGAGAGTGAATTATCTATATAACAGTTGACTTTGTGAGGTGTACTTAATGTTTCTTTAAAGTAGGCCACTAGTGAGATCCCACTGAGCAATTCACTTTGCTGAACTAGCAGACTGGGCCATTGGATGGGAGAACAAAGATATTACTGTGTAGCAGATAAATCAATATCAGTACAACTGGATCACGTTGCATCCTCAGGTATAAACTGAAAAGCAATAACACACTTGTAATGTCTGACACACGTTTAAAAAACAAATATAAACGCACACACACATTGGGTTGGCTTTTATTGGAAAGCCTAAATGCAATCTATAGTCATCAATTTGTGGAAAATTCAGGACACATATAAAGTTCAGAAGGCAAATTAAAGACCAATACAAATCAGACAAAATTTACATCTCAAAATATCATGAAAGCATTTTGACTGGGTTTGCCTAAAATACGTTGAATCTCATTTTCTTTGCTGTAAGCTACTTCTTTTAATTATACAGTTTTTCTTTAAAAAAATGGTCTTTTGTTTACATATTCCCCAAGGTCAATATTTCCTGCAGGAGCATATCCAGATCACAAGTCTTTTTAGCAAGAAATAGGCTCATTATACTTACTAACAAGGCCACTAATTGGCTTGATTTGACTTTATCTAGAATGATCACCAACAGATACTATTTATTTATTGGTGCCCAAACAAAGGAGAAGAAACTAGTAGACGTCAAGTAGAAGATATATTTCAATTCTGACGTTATACAAGCTTTTCATACTGAAACAGAACAGAAACATTTGATATAATTAAGAATATGAGCCTATTTCAACAGAGAGCACTTGCAGCATGCTAGATACAGTGCTGTGACAGAGCCACCCAACAGAACTGCAAACACTTTACATTTTAGATTAAAACTGTAAAATGCTAAACCAGACCACTCCTTTGGGGGCTGACGTATCATAGTTTCTAAATTTAGGGTCCTCAGAACTTCAAGGGTAAAAAATATTAACTAATCTGTGCTTTCAGTCTAATAAAAGAGCAGAATTCATTAAAAGTGTAATTAGTTCTGTAGCTAGTTTGAATCTCTCCCAGCCAATCTGTTTATCAAACAATCCTGCTGTGCAATTTAGAGTATGTAATACTATAGAATCTCAGTATACAAAGCAATTAGAAAACTATTTTTCTTACATCCACATGAACTGTTCATATTTAAGACATATTCACTTGCTATGTTTTGACATTATCATACATAGATAGAAATACCGTGTATAGTTAAATGAAAATAAAAAAACCCAATTTTGTCTTGTCTTAAAAATACTTTTTTTTGTGGCTGAATTTGGTGTTCAAAGAGCTGAGAATGGCTTGAGCCAAGAAATGGCACACAGATCGGAGGTGCTGTGCAAGCTGCCTACCTGGAACCGTGTGCACACCTCAATGCTGTCCTGCAACCAATTCAATGGACCTTTATTGGGAGCACAGCATGCCATATTGTGTGGTGGTTTTCTGATATGACTAGGCACTAGGATATTCATCCCCATCTCACCCCCAGTTCCTGTTCAGTTTTCAGAATAACAGGGTTTGACTTGGAAGCCCAAGGTCAGGGCACTAACCCACTCAATGGCTTACCCTTCTAAACAGAAACTCTGTAGCATCTAATCATTGCTAGCTTTCCTCTTTCTTAAAAGTATACATTTAAAACAGCTGTATTATACAGAAGACAAAGTTGACATAAACTGGATGAGACTACATCATATCATCTTCTACATACATTTGCCAAGCACCTGAGACACTATTCTTTCCATTGCGTAACGTAGCTTCTAAGCCCACATAAAAAAAGCAAACAACAGAAACCCCACTTGTTATGAAGAAATGTCCATTTATTACATTGGGGCTGGGAGAAGGCAAGAAAAACCCAACCTATTAAAGTCTTCCATCATAATAAACAAGCCTTATTTGGTTACTGTGCCTTCTAGCAGTGACTGATGAAGCTGCACTGGCTTGGGCGACAGGAAAGGGAGTTGTCTGATTAGCCAGCCACTTGGGAATGCTCCATCCTATCAGCAAAGTGATAGAAAGATGCACAGTTTTAAACCTAATACAAAAATATTAACACTTCTGGACATTAGTCATACATTGTTATATCTCTACAATATAATCCTTTATACTGTACAGCTATAACATAACAAAGGTGCAATTCTTTTAAAAAAAATCACACACAGCACATGTTTTTATCATTTTATTTTTAAGTATAAACTTTTTTAAACACTTTACATAAATTAACTCCTCTGAGACTAATATTTGATGTACAGTAAATTGTAATTCATATAAAAATCCATAAACAACTTGTCTCACATAATTTACAAAAAAAATCAGGGTTTCCTTTGCTTATCTGTGACAAGGATTCTTTTTGCCATTTTGCCCCCCGAGGCAAACCATGTTAGCATTGTAAAATCCATTATTAAATTCACATGGTAGCATAAGTCATTGTGCCAATGTCCTTTTAGAAAGCAGCACAATTTAAAGCAGTTGGGTTGTCTATAAACAATAATTTCTGCCCCACATTTTAAAATGAACAGAACTATATACCACATCCTATGCAGAGAGAGAGCAAGAAAGAAAGAAAGAGAGAGAGAGAGAGATTACTTCTTGTAAGCAAAAGGTCAACAATTCGGTAATATTTGGAAACACTGTATGGATCTGTACTGTAGTTAAATACAGTGCTCAAAGGAACAGACAGCCTGTTGCAAAATCTTTAGGCCTTTTTTTAATACTTTTAGTCCAACTTGAGTGCAGCGATATGCATATGTAAACATATTCTTTAAAGCAGATCACCTTTAAGGTCATTCAGAAAAAAAAGTTTTGTTTTTAGCAGTATCATTCTTCTGGAAGGCTCTCTTTTCTTTGTAGAGTCTATTCAGATTGTGCTACAGCAAAATCTGAGCAAAGGTATAAGTTTAGGCTCAAGTAGTAATGCAGCAAAACAGTTTCATCTCCCTTTCAGAAGACACTGATACATAGTCAGTCTCTTTGGCAGCCTCAGCTAAGCCAGTGTGTTACCTCTTTCCTATCTCACTTTGTCGAAGGAACTGTATATTGTTAGCGCTGTCTGCTAATTCAGGGTATTGCTCCACAGAGAGTACATAGTACCCATCATATCCTTGTACCTTTCCAGCACTTAGCAGCTGCCTCTTTTCCCCTTCGGTCCATAACCTGGCACCTTCCTCTCCATCTCTTACTCTTTGTTGTTCCCTAGCCCAGGCATTGGACAGAGCTCTTTGCCTAGCCTGCTCCAATATTCGTGCCTTCTCCTCATCGAGCGTCATGCCGTAGCGGACGTGAAGAGCTAACGCACCATACTGCATTTCAACATCGGCAAACCTACGAGTCCTGCCATTCACCACCGTGGTGGACTGGGAAACGGTTACGTTGATGCCATTTTCCAGGGCTTTGCGCCCACTTGTCAGCCTCAAGGTGCCGAGATCGCTCTCCGGGGAGGTGGTCTTGATGAAATAGTGAGTGTCCTTCCCCTCAATGGTGAAATGCAAGTTCTCCAGGTAGTAGGCATTGTTCAGAACAGCTGCCACTTTTATGCAGTCCTCATTTGCAATGTTGAGCACATTAGTCAGCACTTTCCCTTGACTGACAGCAAGCATAACCCCTTTCCCAATCAGAGACTTCACTGTCGCAAACCACAGCCATGACTTCTCTCCACTGGATTTGGGTCTACTGATTTGAACTTCTGCCATCTTTCCCAGGGACAGGAAAGCCTTCGCTTGCCTTGCCACTTGTTGTTGCACTCCAGAAATTGGCTGGAAATAAGAAGAGACAGAAGTTTTAAAAACCGTCTGTAGCCCTTACATGCCAAACAATCAGTCTTTCTTGGCATACTGCCCATGGCTGACAATGGGATATGCCACAACTGACAGTGCCAAGGAGTTAATTGAATCTACATAGTGGTTGTTCCGCTGAGTCACAAAGGCTAGTTTGTTTGATAATCAGTGTTTTTCTCACTTGGCTCCTTGAGAACATACACACAAAAAATCCTTTAACTTCAAAGGCTACTCAGTGAGTTATACAGCAAGGGCCCGTGTGTTAGTACATGCTCAGCATTTAGACAGGCCTTTCATATTTTAACAAATTAATCCTGAGAACATCTCTATAATGTAGTAGTGTCCCCATTTTTCCCAATGAGGAATGGAGGCAAAAATTTAGCTAATGGCCTCAGCGCCACAGAAGGGAATTGGGATTAACGTCTATGAACCTTGGCTCCTAGTTCTGTACTCACACTGCTAGAACACCCCTTTCTGTGCAGATAAAAATCTTTATTTTTTGCATTAGGTGGGGGAATTGCTAGTTCCAGACATTGGGTTCCTATCCCAGCCATCTCTCTTTAGGTCTCCCACATGGTGAAAGTGATGAGAGGGAAAAGCAGAGCACCTATAATGAGACACTGTCATCAATTTATATTTGCTAGTAGGCTTACGCCTGTCGTTGTAATGATGATGCCCCTCCCCTTTGTAAAATGCAAAGGGCAATAATTGCCTGCTAAGATTGTCATTCTAAACAAAGAATTTTTAGGGACCTCTAGGAGCCCGCTCCCAAAACAAAACTAAGACCTGCCCTCTACTATAGCTGACGGGGAACTCTCAGGCAGTAGCTGGCCTATAACTATGCTACTCCGTGGCCAGGAGATGTCCCACAGCTTCCTGCAGCTGGTGGGGTGTGAGAGGGTAGGATCAGGAACTTCCCCAAAATTGGACATTAATAGGGAGAAAACAAGGAGAGAGAGAAGGGAAGCAGGCCCACCACCTACAAAAATGTGCCTGGTGGAGGGGTGCAGTGCTGGGTACTGCCAGTCCTTCTCCAAAGTACTGTAGCTGTTGGTGAAAGCCACAGCCAATTCATTTGTGTGGGCTCTGATCTCTCCTGCAGCAGTCAGGCATTCAAGCGGCTCTGCTCTGAAGCACTCCAGAGGGGAGCTGTGAGCTACATCCAACCCTTCTGCCATGGCACCTTTTCTGAGTGTGGGGACTCCTCCTCCTCCCCCCACCTCCTCAAATGGGGAGAGGGGATGCCAAGGCACAACGTATGATTATTGTCTTGCCAGCCCCTGCCTGCTCAGATGTGACAACATGGGGTTCACATGTTAAAAAAAAATCCAACCCCGCCTATGCTCGGCAATGACTGGTGAGGCTCAGGGGAAAACTGCTGACAAATATGGCTTTCAGTTGGCAGTGCTCAATTCAAAATGACGCAAAGGCGACTCAGTTAGAAATCATAGAATCATAGAATATCTGGGTTGGAAGGGACCTTAGGAGGTCATCTAGTCCGACCCCCTGCTCAAAGCAGGACCAATCCCCAACTAAATCAGTGCACACTAAATGCACGCTACACCCTACCCCAAGGATCAGCAACCTTTGGTTTGTTTACCTGCCGCGTCCGCAGGTTTGGCCGATCGCGGCTCCCACTGGCGGCTCCTCCAATGGGGGCTGCGGGAAGCGGCGCGGGCTGAGGAATGTGCTGGCCGCCGCTGCGGACGTGGCAGGTAAACAAACTGGCCCCGCCCGCTACGGTGCTTACCTTGGCGGGCCACGTGCCAAAGGTTGCCGATCCCTGCCCTACCCAGTCAGACTACATGATGACACAAATAGCAGCCAGGTGCTCTAGCACCTTCCGAGGGGCAAAGATTATTTTTAAGCACGTTTCCCCAACCCTCAGCTCTCTCTAGTTGCCAGGGTGGATAATTCCACCCCCCACCCATACACATTCCCAGGTCTTTACATCCTATCGGGGGTGGGAGTGGAACAGGTGAAGGAACATTCCCATCACTTGACTCTAAAAGGTGAAAATATAAATTGCTTCCCCACCTTGTTTCTAATCTGCACAGTGCAGAGCAGAGACAGAGCTCAGGCCTACAGCTCTACTGGGGGAGAAGGAAGGTGACACACTGGCAGCACATGGGGAACACAGGCCGTCTGTGGCTCTTATATTTAGTTAAACAGTAGCGGTGAGAGCTGCTTACCCAGAACCAACATGTATATATGCTGTATTCATGTCTGTTCATGCCTTCTGATTAGTTCTATCTTCTTACTGAATAATGAAAACTATGCTACTTCTTCTTCCAACATGAGCACTTTGAACCTCTCACCTTTGTCCGCTGCCCCCCGCTCCAGAATCAATTTCGGTTCATTATCTCACTGTACCGAGCACCTTTGTTTGGAGGAAGTCCTGTGAACATGCTGACTCCTTCCACCCTAAGTTTGTTCTCTTGTCCCTCAGCTCTGCTGGTCCTGCCCTGTCCTGTATCTGCTCTCCACTCTCACGCCTCTAATCTTTTTTCTTTTTAATTTTTACTTATTGTGGAATTTTATCGAGTGTGTTATTAATGATGTTAGGGTGCCTAGAGCCTTAGCTAGGTGTCCTTATTACTTGAAAACTAAATTAAATAAAAGAATCCCTGATGGCTCTTCACCACCTATTCCTCTGCTCTCTCTGCCCAAGACTGTAATAACTTATTCAAAGGTCAAATTGATAGGTGCTCTCCATCCCACTATCTCCCCTGTCCTTTCTTTACCTTTGATTTTGTCCTCTTTTAGCTCTGTGTTCTTCTCTGCCATCCCAAATGAATGTCCAACTCAAACTCCTCTAACTTGTCAACTTGATCCCACCTCCTCCTACATCCCAATCTCCCTTGCTCTCTTTCTCATTCCTTCTCTGTTTCACCTCTCCCCTCTGGCAACTTCCCTTTTGCACAGATCATCTCTATTCTGAAGAAATCCTCACTCAACACAGCTGCCTCCTTCCATTTATCTCCGAGCTCCTTGAGTAGGCTGTCTATTCCCAGCACCTTTACTTCCTGCACTCCAACTGCCTCTCACTCCTTTCCAGTCTCACTTCCACCCTCTGTTCTCATTTCAAAGATTCTGAAGAACTGCCCCAGCCTAGATCCCCCACCACTCCCCACCTTGCTCTGTGTGTTCTCACCACCCTTTTCCCTTGCTGCTTCCTTTGTTTCTAAGTCTCCTTTAAAATACCAGATTTATTATTCACTTCCCATACAATATAACTCATTGTGAGGTATATCCTTTTCCTACCCCCTTTCATAATCTATGTTTGTCTAAATTAGATTAAAAAAAGACATGATCCTAGAGTTTACAATCTTGTAAAGCACTGTGCAAAATTATGGTACTATACACAGATTCATTAACAACAATGATCATGATAATAAATTACTGACCACTACTTAAAATTCTACATAATCATTCCTGTAAATGAGAGATGCTTTTTTTGGAATCATTATTCTGGGATTGTCCATTTTTGATCTCTTCTTAGTCTGTCTCATTTCAAATTTTGGGATTTTATTGTATATAGCTTTTTGTTCTCTGAATGACTAGATTTATAAATTCCATTTTACTAAATGGCAGATTTGGCTTTTCAATTTTACATTCTATTTCTTTTCTTTTGTCATTTAAAACTGTTACAGGTTTTCTGGTTTGCAGTGGATACTTTTTTCCCCCCATGGAATTTCATAAGCACCTGGAGTTTTGATTCTATGTAATGTAATGGGTTTTACCTGAGGTAATTTCATTTTCAATATTTTATCTTTACATATAAAACATGGTTAATATTAAAGAGAAGTAAAATTGTACTGGTGCCCGGTATGCATAATTTATATCACCTATTCTTCTGTTTATTTCACAGTCTATTTTTTATTACCGTGTTCACTTTCTGCCTTTAGGCAGGGTGTTGGTATAAATCCAATCTCTAGAGTTTCCACTGGGAAACCTACAAGTCTAAAAAGGGTTTCAAAGTACTATATTTATTTATTATTTCTCTCTACATTCTTATCTATTTTATTGAAAACAAACTGGATCTTGTTTAAAATCATACTTAATTTAGCAAAAGCACAAAAACCGGTGTAGAATTAGCACCTGTAATTTAGTAAATCCTTTGGAAAAATATTTAAGGCACAGAGATTTGCAATACATTGTTTAAATAAAAAACTGGCAAGCAGCACCCTGAGGAATATATAGCTATTTCCTTCTATTCAACCCTATCTCCATCGTTGGTGTTTTTTTGTTTTTTTCTTACTGGTATATCGTCCCATTGCTGACTCTTCACAAGTTCATACGAAGGCTCTGTTAAATCAAATTTGGGAACAGGGAAACCAGGTATGGCATTGTGCAGATGGAAGCCAAATGTCACCAGCCAGCTGTTAACATCTGGAAGAAAGGGGAAAAAAAAGAATTTTCTATATTTTGAAATGTAATTTTTACCTGTTTTAATCTAAAAGTAATTCTTGTCAAAGCCACAATAGTTACATTCCGTAACACTCCAGAATTATTTAACATTCTTCTTGTGGTACTGGTGTCTATAGTCTGTACAGCATGAAGATTTTATACTACAACTCTACTGGAACTAGCCTATGTACAAGTATAACCCAGATGGCATATTTAGATAACTTCCAAGTACTATTCTAATATTAAAGGTGGCTGTTTTTAAAGCATTATAGTCTCTCATGTGTGTATCTCAGTGATCTCCAGAATAAATATAGAAGCACAAGGAAAAGATGTTTTTCTAATTGCTGCCCTGCAAACTCCACTGGCATTTCACAGTCAAGCTGAGTTCTTTCCATCTCTGCAAACAATCACCAGTAATAAAAGTACTGAAGGTCACATTCTGTTCTCAGTTGTGCCCGTGCAATCCTATTGTCTCCTCTTGCACTCCTATTTGGGTGCTCAATTGCCTTCCATGTAAGGAACTTAGTAGGCAATTTTGTTGCTGTAAAAGAGAGATCAGAATCCTACTCACCCTCTCTTAGATTTAGTTGGGCGAATGAGAATAAAAAGTAAAATTGCTCCCATCCATCAGTAATACTGTTGAAATCTACTCTCTGCAACACTTCCTATTTCAGAGCAGCAATTAGCAACTACAACAGGAAAAACATTTTGCTTGCAGGATCTTTCTAGTGGTGCTAGTCTTAATTGTCTATTTGTTGCTCTTGAAGTGTGGCTTCTACTCTGATAGCAGCACTGTAAAATGGAACCTTCTTAACTCAGCAGCTTCCCCTATATATATTCAGAGTCCTAGCTGGTAAAAAGAACAGGAGTACTTGTGGCACCTTAGAGACTAACAAAAAATATTACATTGGGCAGACTAACAATGGATTGTGGTTGTTTTTCAATAGAAAGCTAGGAGCCGGGTTAGGATGGAGAAACGTTGATTAGGCAGAGTAGGGGCAGCTTGCTCTGCTCATGCCTGAGCTGTATCTGTTCTGTGGATTTCTGTCTGGCCACCATCTTTTCACACATACTACATTAAAAGAAGATGGCAGAGCTGTGGGTATTAAAATCCAGCAGTTTCCAATGAAAACCCCAAAAGTGGGGTAGGGAATAGAATCTTTCAGAATGTCAGAAAAGGTCTTGAAAATCTTTACTTATTATTTAAAGTGTTCCCAGGTACATAATAAACCCCAGCAAGCTATGGATGCAAAGCTGCCATCTGGCATTAAGTCACCTAAACTAATCATAGAAGCTCCAGCTTTATATGTACGGTTGAGGTTCTACTGTATAGAGTAATATGAACCCAGAGTTACAGGAATGGAGGTTGCTCGTAACTCTGGAATGTTCGTAACTCTGAACAAAACATTATGATTGTTCTTTCAAAAGTTTACAACTCAACATTGACTTAATACAGCTTTGAAACTTTACTATGAAGAAGAAAAATGCTGCTTTACTTTTTTTTTTTTAGTAGTTTATGTTTAACACAATATTGTTCTGTGTTTGCCTTTTTTTTTTCTTCTTGGTCTCTGCTGCTGCCTGATTGCATACTTCCAGTTTCAAATGAGGTGTGTAGTTGACTGGTCAGTTTGTAACTTTGGCATTCAGAACTCTGAGGTTCTACTGTACATCAAAGATGTTAGTTGAAATTTAGTTTTCATTTTTCTAGTAATACTTTTGTGGCAACTGCATTTCTCTAAATGTCACAATGAAAATTAGTGCTACGGCATTCCCTACAGTACATATTGCTAGGAGATGATAGATTCAAGGGACTGTGGGCAGCTCTACCTCTGACAGCCTGTCAACACCTATTAACTAACCAGTGGGCAACTGTTTGTCAAAATGATGGAAAACCACTTGTTTCCCTATTTCCTTTTCGGAGGAACACTCACACCTCCTTACTAAGTGCAGATAAGCCTCATTTAGTCTGACCCAACCTCAATAAAAAAAGGCACAGATAATCTTACTTAGTTCTAATATTGAAACACATGACATGTATTCACATAACTCTGTATTTTTCAGGAACTTCTGTTGATGCACAGTGATATGTCATTTTTCTTTACATAAGTGGAAACAAACTGAAACATGCATCATCTAACCTATTTGTGTAGCAAATGTTCTGAACAATTAAATTAGTTTTTCTGACTTTTTCCCATATTCAGTTCAGCTGACAGCATACTTAGTTCGTAACCCACATGTTCAGATTTCAGGGTGATGAGTACATTATAACAGGTTAGATTTTTGAGTAGGTGGGAAATATTGCTACAATTTAAACAATTACAATTTACCTGTGATATAATCCTTCACATCATGTATTTTACTGGCTGGATTGTTATTTCTAAACATGTAGAGGTTAAAAGGAGCTGGATCCTTCCCAATTCTTTTCCAGATTTCAATGTCAGGTGTAGTCCAGCGGCCTGCCAATATGTCATAATCTCTTTCTCCAAAATGGACTAGTTTGGTCAATGGGTCATACAAGCCTCCGTGGAATCCTATTACCAACTGAAAGTCAAGGTTGGAGTCAAAATAGATCTCGCCATAAGCAGTGTACTGAATTTGTTTAAGCATCAGACCGTTGCTACTAAAAACAGCCAGTGGTGTCCCAGTGTTGTCTGAGGCAATATAAAACTCATCCCCACTGCTAATCTCCATGGCAAAAAGGTGCCCTTGCAAGTCATAGTAAAGAGAAGTGATCTCAGAGCTTGAATGGTTATATACATGAGTTATCCTGGTTGGATAAGTAAGGTCTGCATAAAAAAACTGGAGGTGCTGTCCGAGGCTAGTTTTACTGGAAACCCGTCGTCCTAGTCCATCGTAACGGTATATCACTGTCCACCCACTGCCTTTGCTGTAAACTCTAGTGAGAAGGCCCTTTGAGCTGTATTCAAAGATCTCAGTACCCCTCTGACGCAGGAATCCATCTTCATCTAATCGGTACTGAACATCGCCTAGTCGAGTGATTCTGTCTCTCAGGTCATAGCGAAGTGGGGTCAAACGGGCACTGTTACTAGGGTTGAGCAAATGGAGGTTGCCATTTAAATCATAGTTGTATCGCCACATGATTTTTTCATTTAGATAAACTGTCTGGAGCTGACCATCAACATCATATTCATAAGCATATTTGGTGGTGTTGGCAAATGGCCCAATTTTAATTTCTCTTTTAGTCACTCGCCCCATGTTATCGTACTGAATTGTAATCCAGTACATTAGTGACCTAAAGATTTCATACTGAATTTCTTTGATGCGGCCATGAGCATCAAAGTGTTTTGTGTAAGTCATTACAGCTGTGGAAATTATCTGGTTAATATCATAATATATAACTCCAAATTTTCCAAACTGCTCAACTTTACCAGAGATATCGTCAAACTGGTAGAGATCAATAGGCAATGGGGTTTCATTGATGACACCTTGCATGCTAGTCACTCTGAAGCTATTGTCATAGCTGTAGTCAAATCGAGCATTTACCATTCCATCTTCACTAAAGCGGAAAATCTGCCTGTCAATCAATGGGCCGATTTGCCTGTATCTAATGGTGCAGATAAAACCATCACTCTGGAGGTTTACTGTTTTCAGAACACCTGCTGTCTCATCATAAGTAAAACTGACTCTTGTACTATCATACAAAATTTCTGAGAGCTTCGTCTGCCTTCTGTATTTGAACAAGACTCTTCGGCTTGTACCCAAGAAAGCTGTTTGAAGGAGCTGTCCCTCTTCATTGTAGTCCATGATAACGGAGGCGTTGCTTTCAGGGGGGTTGTATATGTTCCGGTAATAGCCAATGGAACGAATGGTTTGCATGGTATGACGAGCAACGCTGGGCATGGTGATGGCAGAAAGCCGATCCAACAGATCATATTCAAAGATGTACTGCCGTTGGCTATGAAGCAGGAGGACCATTGACTGAAAAGCAAGAACAGATTTTAACCATGTGACAAATGGTGAATTAACACACAATTTCTTGACAACAAAAATGTGACATTCCACTTGAGAAAATTATAATCTTTTTTAATTAAGTTAGCCTTGACCTTACATGTTAAACGTTTCCCTGCCTAATTTACTTGAATGCTTAATTGTAAGGGGTTCTGTAATTAGTGGCTCCAGATTCATAATGTGCTACTTGTTATGAATGTGTCATTCTTTTATCAAGTACTCGCAGCCAAACAGCAGATTGTCAATGGATTTGGATAAGGCATGTTTAATACGGGCAGAAGAAAAACTGTCTTCAAGCCAATAACTCACGAAGGGAACAACATATGGAAGATGCAATTTCTCCCCCATAATTAGTGATAATGCAGAAGAATTTTACTAGCCTGAAGATCCCTGAATGTTCTTGTTCTTGTTCTATATGTATTTATGACACAGGCATAGCAATTGTTTGATTATTTACATCAAGATCAGCTACACAAGAATTATTCTGTCAGTCAATGCCATTTTCCTGATGCCTGGATATTGTGAATCATTGGCCTTGATTAAATCATGTCCACAATTGTTAGTGAACAATATTTACTGAATAATGTCTTCAATGGAAAAATAATTAGAATATTAGCTCCTCAGTTAGGAACCTTGAGTTCTTGCATTGTATAAATACAGGTACATTTATAGCACTAAATAATAACAGTTGCATTACACCTAGAGAGATGCAACATAATAACAACACAGAATTATTTACTAGACAGAACTTAAGTTAGTAGGCAAAGCAATACTGAAAGAAAGGCTCTGTCCCAGAGCAGAGTTGGAACAGTAGATCCTGAGAGCATCTGTGGTTCCAGTTTCCTTCCAACCAGTAGTATCAGTTGCTCTGGTGAGAAAATCCATACCATCAGCCACAGTTTGGAACTGGGATTTCCACAAAATACTGTCATTACAGCTCAGAGAATTTCTTTTCTAAAAGGCTTGGCCAGTAGATGTTTTTACCCATGTGGGCTTTCCACACTTTATGGATTCTGCTGTGTATGAGAGCATTCCTCTCCTCCTGCCTGGCTACAGGTGGAGCTTTCCCCTATGTCTCATAGATACTGGAGAGGAGGTGGAGAGCTTTCCAGCCTCATACTTTTTTTTTTTTTTATATAAAGTTTTCTCCTATTTAGATCTTCCCTCCACTGTTACAACTGGTCTCAGCTTTGCAGCAGCAGAATGAAATGACTTAATCAGTTTCATGCAGAGGCTGTGAACATCAGCAGTCATAGATGCTGCTACTTGGGGTACTCTGTAGGGAGTAAGGGGGTCAACTTGATGGAGAGGAGATAAGGACAGACCCATGGGTTACCCTTAATTCCAGCAGGACCTTCTGAAGTAGCTGTAGAGTGAAACCAACCAGTCATGCCAGGTTCACTTCACTGTTGACAGCTTTCACCCACTCTTCAAAAGATTATTCCATATGCAAAATGTAAACAAGCAATATAAATGATAACAAGTAGATGATTTTAAAAATAGTTGCATATTAATAACGGAAGGTGTTATCAATAGTTCAGGGAAGGCAAGGCATTTATTTGAAAATGATTTTAATACTGCCCCTTTACTGATTTTAGTTTTAGAAACTGGCAATATTATGTACGTCTTGTCATGTAAACAATGCATGATTTTGAAATCATGCAGCCAACACAACCTTTTTCTTACCCATAAATATAGTATATAACTATGGTCATGACTAGCGTGTATTCCTGCTAGCTGAAAATATCTATTCAATATGAATTTTACTGAAAGATGGATAAAGCAAAATCCCTCAGTATGAACTTCATTCCTTGAATGGCAACTTCATTTTTTGCTCATATTGAGCAATACACTTTTAAAATGATATGTTCCATATAGCAATGTACCTAACACAAAACTGCAAACCACAGAAAAAGAGAAGCTACTTATCAAAGTAACTTTTGTACTCTGAGTATATTACCTGTGAAACAGTGTGCCCAGCCAGGAGTTACTAGATCTATAACAAAGCAATCAGGCTGGGGGGAGTGGGAAAGGTAGTATGTGATTGCTGCTCTGTCACAGCACTCTAGAACAGGGGTAGGCAACCTATGGCACACGTGCCAAAAGCGGCACGCGAGCTGATTTTCAGTGGCACTCACACTGCCTGGGTCCTGCCCACCAGTCTGGGGGGCTCTGCATTTTAATTTATTTTTAAATGAAGCTTCTTAAACATTTTAAAAACCTTATTTACTTTACATACAACAATAGTTTAGTTATATATTATAGACTTATAGAAAGAGACTTTCTAAAAACATTAAAATGTATTATTGGCACGCGAAACCTTAAATTAGAGTGAATAAATGAAGACTCGGCACACTACTTCTGAAAGGTTGCCAACCCCTGCTCTAGAACTAAGGGTACTAGATGGGTTCTGCTGTTACATGGCAGGGCATGAGATCTCACAATGGAGATATGCAGAGACAGTATTAGGAAAGAGAGTCATGTTTCTACGATATTAATATATAAAGTAGACTCGTGAGTTCTCCATTATTGCTTTGATTCTGTGCTACAATATGAACAAAGTATGAACTGGCACCTTTAACTATAATGAAATAATAACTCTTTTCTGTGCCACAAAACACAACATACAAGTTGGACATAAATCATTTACCATTGACTTAAGTTACCAAGATCTAATTAATTCCTGTATATTATTTTATGTATTAAGAAAGCAGGTAGATAGAGATGCCACTTGTTTGTTATATGGCCTAAATAATTTACAAATACATCAGTTACTAAAAGTTAACTAAGGCTAGACTGCATCTTTAATGCAGAAACATTAATCGCCCCAGTACCCATGTGAATCACATATGGGCACCTAAAACCAGAAATAAAATTTGGTTCTGCCATGTATTTTCTTTGCATATGGCTGACATGTTCTGCATAGCTTTCAATGTGCTCAAAGCAATGTTGATAGAACAAAGCATTTGTTAAAACTTCAGTGTTCTTTACCTTTTCCAGATAGGTGTAACTCCAAGTTTTTCCATCAGCAAATACTCTAGATACAATCCTTCCCTGCCCATCATAGTCTACTTTTTCACTAGTGGTTCCTCGCTGAATACTGCCAATTTGACCTGTAGATGAATAGGTAACATTGACAGCCATCAGCTTGCTGCTTGGCAGCCAGAGAGTTGGATGCCCTGATGTGTCGTAGGCAATCCTCAGCAGAAATTTACGGTGGTCATCATAGATCTTTTCTGTCTTTGTGGTTCGATCAAAGTCGACTGAAAGGAGGTTTCTGCCATTAACCTTTTATAAAACAAACAAGATGACAAAATAAATCATGTTGTTCAAATACCAGCCACCTATTACTTCCTCAGAGTACCAGCTATTGTTTAAACACCATTTATAATGATTGATTCCTTGTGTCAGTAAATTAATTTAGCAACTTCTTGCTATAAGTGCAAGGCTTTAGATTAACTGCTGTTTTAAAAGGTTTCATTAAGTAGAGAGACAGCCTGGCATTTGTTCAAAATCTTTTCAATTAAATTCCTTAAGGTTTAGTCAACAGTTAACAAAATACTAAAGTATATGCATTGAAAACTTTTATAATAACTGGTGCTACTTGAAGAGCCCATACCACTGCTTTAGGTAAGCAGTACAAAAATGTGGGGCAATGACTAAGGAGTTAGCAAATGATTCGGTGAAACAAGACAAATCACTGCACGGTTAATTAACATTAATCAATGACACTTAAAAACTGAGCAAAGAACTCAGCCCTAACCCTTTACTGTAAGCACTATCAAAACTAGTAAAAGTTAAGGTTTTGAAGCTAGATTTAAACTTAAGCACATAGGAATTTCCATACTGTATCAGAGACACAATATTTAGTCCAGTATCCTGTCTATGACAGTATCTAATGCAAGATGCTTCCAAGGAAGATGCAAGAAACCCTTAGTGGATAATTATGAAATAACATGCCCTCAGAGGCAGTTTATTCCCAACCCATGGGTCAGTTAAAGGTTGGATTATGTCCTGAAGCATAATGTTTATAACAGTTTTTAATAAAAACAAACCAACCAACCAACAACCTTTCCAGTCTAACTATGGAACTTTTCTTAGTACATATACAGAAAAACCCTTTGTTGAAACCAGTGATAACAGTGAGTTCCATACATTAATTATACATTATATGCATTTTTTTCAGTTTTAAATATACTGCCTTTTAGCTTCATTGATTGTCCCTTTATTCTTGTATTATGAGAGCAGGTGAATAGAAATGTCTGATTTTCTTTTTGTTTACTATTCATACTTTATATACCTCTAGCATACCCTGTCTTATTTATCCCCTCTCTACAGTAACCTGTCCCATTGTTTTTAGTTTCTTTTTTAATCCAGGCTTACAACCATTTTTGCTGCTCATCTCTGAACCCACTTCACATGTGCTCTTTCCTTTTTGAGTTTTCTGTGTGAAGATGAATCGTGGATAACCAAGACAGATTTTCAGCACAGCAAAATGATAATAAATGAGAAGAAGGGGCAAGAACAAGATGATAGTTGTATAAAGCATTTTTAAAACTCTGCTTTCTAAATTGACACATGCAGGAGAAGAGAGGAGTATGAATAAGGGGTGAAGAGAGCTAGTCCAGTAACATTTGAAAAGGAGCAAGAGAATATGCTGATCAGAGAAACTTTTCAAGAGTGCACGAGTGAAAATGTAACTGTCTTGAACTTTATCCAACAGTTGATGTGCATCAAAAAGATGCATCTAAGTTAGATCTTTATTGTTGGGCTAATGGGTATTAAAGAGCTGCTGCTGGATCACAGAAAAGTTTTGAAAAAAACCCCAAACATTTTCCAGAGAATCTGATCTGCTTATGTATCATATTTGTCTCTGTTGACTTGTTCTTGTGGGATCAGTGGCATAAAAACAGGATCTTTGTTCTCACCTTCAGAACAAAAATCTTGTTTTCATGTAAAAACTGTCTTGTATAAGAAAAACACAGAAAAATCTAACAGCTGCAGAAGTGTTATCTAATACACTTAATGAGCTGTCTAATGTTCTTTAAATATACTTTCACAAGTAAGTGTTCTAGGGGCTTCTCTATACTTGAAACACTACAAGGCGCAGCTGTGCCTCTGTAGCACTTCACTGTAGACACTACCTATTCCGATGGGAGGGATTCTCCAGTCGGCATAGGTAAGCTCTCTCCCTAAGAAAGAAGAATTCTACCATCGACCTAGTGCAGTCTACACCAGGGGTGAGTTCAGTTTACCTACGTCGCTCCGGGGTCTGGATTTTCTTACACCCTTGAGCAATGAACCTGGGTTGACCTAACTTTTTAGTATAGACCAAGATTGATTCTAAAACCAGTTTAAATCTGAATATGGCATACTCCCATCTGCCCCACTTCCATTGTTTGAGGGCTTTTGCTATTACTATTTTCAGGTAGATTTTTTTATTCCATTTTCCTACCTTTTAGATCAGGCTATTTTCCTGAATTAGTTTTTCTGTAGGGAGTGCTCTTTATCTCTTTGTCTTCCATTTCTTAGCCTTTCCCAGACACCCCTCCATTCACCTCTGTCTGTCCCTTTCTGCCTATTCTTTCTTTTGTTCTTTGGAATTCTCAATAAAAATGGGAGAAATGTATCAATAGTCCACGATTATGTACATAACTAGAAGATCCAAAGTCCTTCTGTATGTGGCATAGATTGCAAATTATTTTGTGATTATGGATAGATTTAAAAATTAGTAGATTAAAAATTTAGATTAATGCATCATGTTACCTACATCAAGTATAATACAGTGAAAGTGTAATATTCACTAGCACATATATCAGCAATACATTTTGTCATTGTCTTTGTGTACATTTGTCTTCTTTGCAGCAAACTGTTGTTGACATATTAGTGGAGAAAAGTTAGGAGTGCCCTGTTTTTCGTTCCTCCTTCTTTTCTCATTCTCTCCTCTCCATTCTCTTTTCTCCTTCATTCTTATGCAGACTGCACTGCAGCCTTTTCATAGTGTGTGTTCACACACATTTTTTAAAAAGGTTTCAGCTTTTTTTCTCTAGGGCTTTTTTCCTCTCACCATCTTCTTACTTTTCTCCTCCTGCCCTCTTTCCCCCAAAGAATTTAATTACTATTATTTTATCCTAATTTCTAATCACTCGCTCTGTTTTTTCCCTATTTTGACAAATCTCGCCCCACTATTTGCCTTTCCCTCTACTTTCTCCCCATCTCTCCATAACCCCTGCAACGCTGTAGCACCTTACAGATTCTTCTCCCTTCCTGTTGCACTAGAGCAAGGAAGTTTGAAGGGTATCACTCCATTTCTGACAGATGGATTAATGGGGATTTCTCTTTTGCTGATTCTGTAATTTATTTGGACATATTACATTTTTTGGTAGCAAGCCAGGTTTAAGTTAGATTTTCTTAGATGCCCAGAGGCCTTTGGGCAAGAGAACTCTATAAATAGAATATTATCCTCCATCCATCTAGGGTGCCTTGGCCTCCAAGAAGATTTGACATGTGCTTCAATAGGGTCTGCTAACCTCCCTTGTTGCACAATGAAATGGTTATGAACCAGAGAAGCCAAATCATTTGTGGGGGCAGTGGAGATGAAAGTTACAATGCTAAGGAGAAAAGGAATGTGACCCTCAGGCTGAACACAGTAATACTTAAAAAGAGAGTACAAGATTTCTGTCTAAGCCAAGTTCCCTTTCTTTTAGTTGTGCTGCTTTCCTTTTTCATTCCCTTAGCAAGAAACAGCAGGTGCCAAAACTAGGTAGGGTTTTGCTTACCCTGAGCAACCATCACTGTAAATAATCATTCTTCCTTGTCAGAAAAAAAATCAATTTTTCTTGGGGTTGGAGGTGAGGAGGAATATGAGATGCAAGGGTGTTTTTCTTTTCTCCTTTGTCCCTAATGAAATTTTTAAAATGGCACATTACCTATAACTAGTCAAGAGGAGCAGACTGAAGTTATTCACCTTTATTTGATGAACTACCAAGGATCAATTTAAAAGAATTAGGTGTAATTCCAATAGTAATTCAGATTTCTATTGTGGTCTTGAGGTGGTCTCCTGGCAACCAATTCTGAGTGCTTAATCTATGTTGTCTTTATCAAATGGCTGTTGTAAATCATAGTTTGCCTGCTGAATACATTTTGCCTACTGTATAATAAGGAGAAAAAACCTAACAAGATGGTAAAAGGCACATATTAGAGGGTTATTTTGGGAAACAAAATTAAGACTTTTCTTCCAGAAATATGTATTGTTGCAACTTTCAGTATTTTTTAAAAAGAATGAGATCCTAGGATTGCACTAGTGTTATGGCAGGAAGTGTTACAAAAGATAGTAAAAGTTAACTTCAAATACAGGAATTCCATGACGTTATCAAGATTCAAATTCAACTGACATCTCTATGCTGATAACTCACAGATCTACCTCTCCACTCCAGACCTGTCTCCTTTTGTCCAAACTAAAATCTCTTGCATCTCCTTGTGAATATCTAGTCATCAACTCAAGATTAAGATGGCTAAAACAAACCTCTCAATTGCTCCCCACTGCCAAGTCTTCCCTGTTACCTCCTTTCTCAATTACTGTGGACAATACCATTCTGCTATGACTCAGGCCTGTAACCTGGGGGTCATCTTCATCTCAGACTTCTCTCTCTCTCTCCAGGTCCTTGTGTTCAGGCTGTGTCTAAATCTTGCTGATTCTTTCTGCATAACATCTCTAAAATATGGCCTTTACTATCCACCCACATGGCAAAACTCTCATCTGAGCTCTCATCATCTCATGCCTCAATTACTGCAACATTCTTTTCCCGGGCCTGGACAAATGCATTCTTGCCCCACTCGTATCCATTTGGAATGTTGCAGCCAAGATAATTTTCCATCACTTTGACCATATAACCTCTCTCTTTGCATCCTTCCATTGAGTTCCCCTTCTCTAACACATCAAACCTAAGATGGTTCTATGCACTTTCAAAGACCTTCACAACCTCTCTCGATGCAATATATCATCTCTCTTTTGTTATTGAGGTGTCGACACTCACCTCCCATCACCCATGATGCCAGCCTGTACAGCCCCTTGTTAAAATTTCAAATAAGCATCTCTGTGCTTTCTCCTATGCTACCCGTCACCCTTGGAAGGTACTCCCATAAACATCTGCATAGCCACCTCATTATCTACCTTCAAATCTTTCCTCAAAAAAGTCTCCTGTGCTGTAATCTCTACAAAAAACTTGTCAACAGTTTGGCTGTTTGTGAACTGAGACCACAGCCTATTCACTGACCAATATTGTCTCATTCTTTCCTTGTACTCCCCCTGTCTGTCTGGATCCATCGGTTGTTTCTTTTCTTATACTTAGATTGTAAGCTTTTTGGGGCAGGGAGCATCTTTTGCTCTCTATGTCTACAGTACCTAGCACAATGGGGTCCTCGTCCATGACTTGGGCTCCTAGGCAGTATGGTAATACTACAACTACTACTACTAAATGCTGACTCATTACATGATATTAGATGCCAAGTTCAACAAAGAGAGCCCATGGAAAAGACAAGAGTAATTAAAGAAAGAAACTCTACCCATCGCTACTTTCAGCTCTACTGTGGAAGTATATATTCTACATATTCTGTGGCTGAGGAATGGCAATGCCCATTGAATCGTGCCTCTGTTACCACTCATGAACACCAAATGCTGTCGATATCATACATACTCAAACATTTACTCACCCTTAGCTTTCGGCCAAACACATTGACTTTTCCCTGGGCTTGTTCTTTTCGGAATCTCCATTCTACTAAGTTCTGTCCATTCTCTCCTGGAAGAGTCATGTTTCTTTTCGCTACTGTTGGATTGGCTGTGCCAGCTAAAACATGCGGTTCTGTCTGGTAGTGTGAATCCATGCCACTGGCATAGATAATTCTGAGGGAGCCATCATAGCCAATCTGGTAGCTGTTCCTTAACTGATCTGAAAATGAAACAAAGTATAAAAACATATTACTTACATGAGTTAAAAATCTGGCTTTTTCATGCATTCACGTATGCAACGTAAGTACAGAGAGTCTTGACATTATATACTGACATTTATATTTGACTAATACATGCAGGGTGAGATTTTTAAAAGTACCTATGGGCTACATTCACACAGGGAACTTAGGCACAGCAATGCTCAGCGCCCAACTCCTAGGCCCTCTGCCACCCAGTGGTATTGACAGCCCCAGACTCTCCAGGCATTGTATGTGGAGAGTCAGGTGCTTAAGAAGGGGATTCACAGAAGCCAGCAAGCTGAACAGGGAGAAAGCTGAGCGGGGAGCCAGCTAAACTAGCCTCCATTGAAATGCAGAGGAAAAGGGAGAGGTTTAATGCCTAGATCCATAAAGAGACTTAAGCATCTAATAGGCTATGAGGAGGTGCTTCCTTCCAATCAGGATTTATAGCCACGAATCCTCTCCTGGAGTTAGCCACAGAGCACCTAAGCCACAGAGACACATTCTCCCCCCTCTTATAGCCAATAGCCCAGTGGTTAGGGCACTCACCTGGGATGTGGGAGATGTGGGTTTAACTCCCCGCTCCACCTGAGTTGGAGCGGGGACTTGAAGCCAGGTCTCCCATATTCCAGATAAGTGCCCTAATTACCACACTATTGGGTATTCTGGGGGGCGCCTTCCTAAGTCTCTCCTTTTGAAGCTGTTCCAGTTGGTATAAATAATTAAATATTCATTGCAGCAGGGACTTGAACCTAACTCTCCCACATCCTGGGGAGTGCCCTAACCACTGAGCTATTGGGTATTCTGGGATACACTCTCGCTCCCTCTCAAGTGGCTTTTGTGAGGGGTTAAGGATGCTCAGAGCACACCTACCAGATTGGGCCCACAGGCAAGGTGATAGGTAGGAGAATGCCCCGTTTGAGAATCCTGCTGGGGATTAGGCATGAGTTAGTGCACTGAGCAGCTCAGCAATGACAGGACTTAGGCAGCTTAGCGCATGCCCACCAGCAGAAACTAAGGCGCCTAGGGGACTTTAGGCACCTACAGGGTTAGGTAGCAGCTGAGTAGTGGTTTTGCAAATGTCAGAGGAGCCTAAATATTGGACTTAGGTGCCCAAGTCCCTTTGAATCTAGCCCTAAGTGACTTAGGAGCACAAATCCATTTGACTTGCAATGGGACCTGTGCTCAAAGTCACTTAGGCACTTTGGAAAAAAATCACACTTTCAAAGAGTAATTCTTGTAGACTGTTATAAAATATATTCTTTATTGTATCATATTTTACTGTATTTGCAAAATACTAAGTGCACTGTGACTGTTGCTAGAACATGCTGCTGTAGCTTCACACACTACCTTAAATCTCAGATCCAATGCCAAACCAATTTTTAACCAATTCTTTCCCCCCTCTCTGTGGTCTTTCATCATTACTTATTGGCAGACTAGGTATCCTCTACGCCTGATCCCAAAGTTTGTTTCCAAAACCAAGAACTTGTTGGTTAGATAATAAAGTAGAATTAATTTCATCCTTGTATCTACTCCCTCCCTCTAAGGTCCTTGAACTGTAATATTTTCACTAACATCTGCTGTGCTAATGTACCCATTTAGGCAGCTGATCTGAATACATTATGCACTGAAAAAAAAACCAGTTTTGCAATTTAGTATCTGATTTTAAGTACCTGTGGTTTTTGTTTTGTTTACAGTACCTTGAACCATGGTATAGAAAGAATCAATTGATGATAAGTTTGAAGTAATGCTGACATCTTCCTCTCTGCTAGATGATTCAATGTCCACTGTAATGGCCCTTTCCATTTCCCCGTGAAGGTTAGTGACCACTCCAGTTGGAAATGTAACATTTGTGAGACGACCCTCACTGTCATAGCTAAAATAAAACACAGTGCAAAATAAAACAATAAATAGCAAGAACAAATTGTTTTCACTTACAAGTAGAATAAACAGGAATATGAGCTGCTGATATTGTAAGGAATGTTTGTTTTGTGTGTGTGCTATATGCACAACGAAGAATTCAAACATACTTTGAAGTAGCAAAAGGCTGTTTAACACACAGGAGCTTCAATGGTGCTAGCAAGAGCAAACAGATGGATCTCCAGCTCTGCATATTATTCTTTGAAATGGAAGCAAAATCATGTTGCACATCTAATTTGATGTTTCAAAGGAAACATGCTTAGCAGTGTAATTCCTTAGCATTCTGCACTCACAGTCTATCATCAGAGTAGATTTATTTCACTGTTATATTTATATGAGGAGTCCCCAACATTTTTCATAGCATGGACCATATCTTAAGAGAGATTGTCTCATGGGTCCATTTCCCCTGCCATCCACAATTATGCATCTTACCTGCCCCCTCCTGTTCCCGACTGCTTAACATCTCTTATATTACTAAGAAAAGTAATATTAGAATAGTAGTTAATGTATTTTTAGCTCTCTTTCTGAAACTTAGCTGAACTGAGGATAGCCAGCATAGGAGACTATTGAGATGTTAGTGGTCCATGGACTACAGTGAGAACTGCTGTATTCCATTAAATCATTTATAAAATACTCTATTTTCCTGCTCCACATATATTTCTTTATGATAACTGTATATCTATTAATCTTTAAATAGGTATATAAAACATCTATAATGGAAATAAACATGTGATTTCTGAAATGTGCCTTTTCCCATTGTTATGTTAATTAGATGACAGTAGAGGAATGACATGGAGAAAACAAAAATATAATGCAAGTGTAAGTTAAAAGAGCATTTCCCCAAAATATTTAGTTATGGTTTTTCCATCAGAAATAAGTATTTAATAAGAATTCTAGGTCTCAGTAGTTGCCTTAGTTGCTGGTAGAGCAGATTTTAATAGAAAAGTAGTAGCCAATCTCTATGAAGGCAGCAAGGTTCAGGATCACTTGGAAAAGAGATGGAATGAATGTTCCATGGCATCTTGATGACAAGAGTAAGACTAAGTTAGAACTGCATATGGGTTTTATGTTTTACACTTAATTTTTCCTATAGATGTGAGTAAAGTAGCACTTTGATCATAAATACTGTGTTACTGAATTAATTTAAGATATGTCAATGCCTCAACAGTGGCTCTCCCAAAGCATTAGGTAGGCAACACTAGTTACCCCAATGATTTCAACCCTTCAAATTCACATCAATCAGAGTGGTAGAACTGCAACAGCTTTCAACACACCACAGGAGGATGTTTATGGCCCTCTCATATTTTTATATTACTGAAAACACCAAATACATTCTGTTTCTATAGCGTGTCCTGTCTTTCTGATGCTGGTCTCAGATCTCTCGCTACCATTCTTTCAAATATCCCTCAATTCAAGAGACATCATACACCTTACACCCAAAGAACCTACAGTATGCACCCAAAAAAAAAAAAAGTGTTCTCTCAGAAAGGCAGAAATCATGGGATTGAAGTAACAGAAAAGGCTCTCTACTTTGAGGGAATGATTTCCACATCATTTTAAACCATCAACTTAAAATCAATTTGCTTGCATATTTCCTTTATCTATCATAAATACCACATGGGATTACTGTAATGGAAAGAGATTAGGTTAAAAATAATTCTCTAGTTGTTCAGTTTGGTTGCTTTTGGATTTGACAGCACTTTGTATATATCAATTTCATCCTTTCATTACAGTCCATTTCCCCTATTTGTGTAGGATTTTCACAACAGGAGAGAGAAAAACTTTTTAAAAATAGGAAACTGTGGTTGCTATTCCCGAAGTAATCAAGAGGTGGCCTCATGTTTTACAATTAACTGTATTTCAATTTGACAACATTTCTTCAAGTTTCCAATATAAATATATCTTTCATTTTGGGTCTTCTTCATATATTCTGTCTTATCTTTCGGACTTGGCAGGTTGAGCGATATTGTACTTATGCTAAAAATTGAACCAAACATACCAACATTTCTTTCACTTCAATTCAAATGACATCTGTTAAGAATACCAATCCCACCTTCAATCTCATCCTTCAGAGCCATATACTTAATTTTCTTTCATGCAAATCTTCCCTCTCTGTCTCCCATGGGAATGTAAACACGCCAATTAATGTCTCTTTCTAGGTTCTGCTTTATAGCACAATGTTTTAGGGGAGTGTTTGTTCAAATTATCTTGCTGGGAATTATTTATTAACATCCTTTGACTGCTGTAGCCAAAGAACAGAGCTCATTTCAAATAACTCTCACTGTAACTACAGCCACATACTTAAGATCACTCATTAGAGGGACCTCTGTGCCTACAGAATCACAATACGATATGTAATACTTGATCATAACTCTGCGTATAACATTCCAAGTGTAAAGCAGTGATAGTTCACATTTCATCTCTGTAAGGTTGTGCCTATGGCTGATGTGGAGTCCATGGGTCCGAGCATTCTGTTCTCATTTTTTCTAGCATCTAGGGCAGGGGTAGGCAACCTTTCGGAAGCGGGGTGCCGAGTCTTCATTTATTCACTCTAATTTAAGGTTTCGCGTGCCGGTAATACATTTTAACGTTTTTTAGACGGTCTCTCACTATAAGTCTATAATATATAACTAAACTATTGTTGTATGTAAAGTAAACAAGGTTTTCAAAATGTTTAAGAAGCTTCATTTAAAATTAAATTAAAATGCTGATCTTTTAAAAGGCATAGGGCTGGCAGCTGGGACCCCAGACCTGGGGGGGAGGAGGGGGGCAGGGATGAGGGCTGGGGGGGGTGTGTGGAGG